>BPTQ01000005.1:236880434-237069505 GCA_019973895.1 Chrysanthemum seticuspe
TTGCTATGATTCCCTTCTGTTTATGTGAATCTCTGTTTGTCTGAACTTCTTTTCGTTGAACCTTGCTATGTTTGAGTATGAACTTACGATTATGAACTTCTGATTATGAACATTTGATTATGAGCTTCTGATTATGAATGTGTGATATATGACTTTGATATGAACCTTTGACTTCTGAACATTTGATATGAACCCTTCTGATTTGTTTGATCCGTTGTTTATCTGAAACTTCTGTTTAGTGAACCATGAAATATCTGATTTGGACCTTATGATATGAAACCTCTGATATATATATCTGTTGACCTTTATGATGAATTATGATCTGTGTCATTTATGACAATTTGTTTGACCTAAGATAGTTTGACACCCGAGCCAAATATTTCACTAGTCATGGGGGTTCCATGTCCGTGTCAGTGATGCACCGCTGACATCACTCTAGGGCAGTAGAGTGATGTTCTGCCACGTCCCTTTCTGTTATCTGTTTATGAGCTCGAATTATGGAATATGGCCGCTATCTGTCTGTTGGGGCGTATGGATGCATCCTAGATCTGATCTGTTATCTGATATGATTTCTGGTGAATGATGTCGTGTGCAATACGCGTCTTCACAAAATTCTAGGAGCTAGCTACTCCAATTAGTTTATGAGGTTACCTTCTGAAGAAGAAAGATATTTCTGATATGATATGTTCTGGGCTCGTGGTAGTTAACTAAATCTTTATCTGTTATTTCTGTGTTAAGTATTCTGATTATGATTCGGTATGTTCAAGTGTTTATAATTATGTGCTAGGCTTATTATATGTTATTATATGTGTTGATGCTTTTGTATGTTTATGAGACTACCGTCTGTTATGCTAAGATATGATTAATATGTTTAAACATGATTCGCATGATGTCATCTGATGTTATGTTAGTTTATCGTTATGTGAATTCGTTGATCTGTGAGATGAATGTGATAGTGAGAAGGTAAGTATCCTGAAAGTTAGTAAGTATGATTGTTCAGTTAATCTGGTGAACTTTGCCTATACGTTAGGGTATCTATCTGTTTATGATTTGACATGCCATGTTAAAACTCTGCTGATATTAAGATTTGATCTGAGAACTGGTTTAGCTATGATATCTGCTCTGGTAATTGCTAATGGCTATCTTATGTCTTTGACTATTTAGTTATAGTTGTCTACTGTGTTTTCTATCTGTGTGGGTGACTGCCATGATTTGACTGCTATTTCCGCTGCTACAATATTGAATTAAGTGTGTTAAATGTAGGTTGATTAATTTGTATGAATGCCGTGATTATTTTCTAGAAAGTGTTTCCGTTAGCCTTTAGACATTCCGTTTGGCTTATATGAGCTCTACTATCTGAATGTATTAAATGTCTGGTTATTTTGATGTGTTTGAGTACGTGCCATCAATGTGCTATGTGTTTGTTCTTGATTGTTATTTGTTCTTCTGGATTTCTGTATAGTTATGCTTCCGTAGAATCTTCAATGATTCATGATTCCCATTCCGTTGTGATTTCGTTATTGGTATATTTGTTTTGTTTAGTTTTTGTTTCGTTATATCTGTTCACTGGGCTTTGTAAGCTCAGCCGCATTTCTTTTCCTGCGGCAGGTATTTAGCATTCAAGATGAGCTTATGGGATAGCTGATCTGGGTTGAGAGTAGAGACAAGAGCAAGATTTGAAAATATGGATCTTAGATTTATTTTGATTATTAAGTTATTTATATTTTCTTTTGAAAGTTTTGTAAAGGCTTCCGCTATTGTATAGTACTTAAGGTTCTGATATGAAACCGTATTTGTGATATCTTTACCCTTGTCAAGTTGGGGTATTACAAATACTCTCTACCTTCCAAGGTAGAGAGTTGGAGCTCATAATAAGATCTTTTCTTTCTCTCACTAAGTTCCCTAAACCTCTAACTTTCTCTCTCTAAACACCTTCTTGTACGCCACTTGTGATTATGGTTTAGTGTGTTTGTGAAATCCAAGATATTACAATTGGTATCAAGAGCCATGGTTAGATCATCTCTTACATATATTTGGATTTCTAGTAGTTTTTAGGTGGTTTTTTAGTTTGAAAAAGTTTAGTGGTTTTTGCATCATTTGGTTGATTTCTAGTGTTAAAGTTTGGATTTTGATTGTACTTTTGTGTTTAGAATCATCACAAGTGTTTAGGTTTTGATTTAGAAGGCTTAAATCATCGTGGTTGGATTGTTTTTGGATTGAAAAGTGGTGTTGATGGGTTTTTCATGCTAGCGACTTGAGCCACGGATAAGTTTTCTTGCTAGCGACTTGCTTTGTTATTTGGTAGCGATTTGTAGTTGAAGGTCTTAGTGAGTTGGATTAGCGACTTGTCTATTGAGACAAGCAGACAAAAAGTACACTTAATGGATTCTCCACTACGGGTAGCGACTTGGTGTAAGTTAGCGACTCGTACTTTATATTTTTAGCGACTTGGTGTTAGCGAGTTGGTACCTAGCGAGTTGCTATTTAGCGACTTGACAAATTAGCGACTTAGCTCTTAGCGACTTGCTGTCAAAATTTTGCTAGCGACTTGGAGCTTAGCGAGTTGTTACTTAGCAACTTGGGATTATAGCGACTTGGCACTTAGCGACTTGGTTCAAGGTTTCCTAGCAACTTGGGTGATTGCTTAATACGGTTTTCTCTTGATTCAGTAAAATCCCGAGAAAGAATCTATTTCCCGGTTTAATCAGAGAGTTATAAAATCCCGTGTAATCTATTAACATGTCTACCAATGTTCCTACTATCATCTCCACCGTGGCCGAGGATGTTCAAGCAGCTGGTTCAGATACTCGTCCACCCATGCTTGACAGAACTGACTACGACTCTTGGGCTCAACGAATCAGATTGTACTGTCTTGGAAAGGAAAATGGTGTCAACATTCTCAAATCCATTGATGAAGGACCGTATCGGGTTGAGACTACTAGAGACTTAATTGATACAGCTGAAGATGGAACAATGATCTATGGAATTGACAGACCAAAGACATATGATGAGCTCGATGATAAGGAGAAAAAGAGATTCGATGCTGATATCAGGGCTTCTAACATCGTACTTCAAGGTCTTCCAAAAGATATCTACAAGCTGATCAATCACAACACCGAAGCCAAGGCAGTGTGGGATAATGTCAAGATGTTTCTCTCAGGTTCTGAATTAACTATGGAAGACAGAGAATCACAACTCTATGATGAATTTGAACACTTCAAAATGAAACCAGATGAGAGTGTTTATGAGTACTATGTGAGATTCCACAAGCTTGTGAATGATATGAGGAACATCAGAATGACTATGCCAAACATTCAGCTGAACTCAAAGTTTGTGAACAACATGAATCCCGAATGGCACAAGTTAGTCACCTCTGTAAAGCTAACCAAAGGATTGAAGAATACAAACTATGAGCAACTCTATGCCTTCCTCCTTCAGAATGAGAGACATGCTATGTTTGAAAAAAGGATTCTTAATCAGTTCAAAACCAACCAGGGAGAGACAAGCTCTTCAAATGATTCAACTACCTTCTACTCAAACATCGGAATCACAACCAAAGCCTCACAAGTCATACCCATGGGTAATGGTAATCACAAACTCATTCATGATCCTATGTTCAAACAAGCTGATGCTGATGCACACGTGGGAAACTTCATTAATCAATTAGCTCTTCTGATTAGTCAGAACATGAACTCTCTTCCAAACACCAACAACAATCTCAGAACTGCTTCCAATCCATATAATCAAGCCACTGTCAGAGATGGGAATGTTATGGTGCAGCCAGTTCAAGAACGACAGTACGAACAAGCAAGAGGTGGAGCTGGTAGAGGTTATGCTGCAAATCAGAATAGAGGAAGGAATGGAAATCAGGGTCAAGCAAAGCCAATCAAATGTTACAATTGTGGAGGTGAGGGACACATTGCAAGGAACTGCACATCGCCAAAACGCCCTCAGAATGCAGAGTACTTCAGGGATAAGATGTTGCTTGTGCAAGCTCAGGATAATGGTGCAGCTTTGGATGAAGAGGAGTTGTTGTTCTTAGCTGAGGGAAATGCTAAGACATATGATGAAGATGTGGATGAGCAACCAATTCAGGAGATAGGCCATAATCATCAGAATGCCTTTCAAGTAGCTGATTGTGATGCATACGACTCTGATGTTGATGAAGAACCCACTGCACAAACCATCTTCATGGCTAGCATTTCTCCAATGGTCTCTCCTAAAGTCTCTTCATCTCCACAAGCTGGTCCATCCAAAGACAAACTCATTTCTGAGGTATTAAAATTATACGATGAAGTTGATGAGCAAAAGATACATAACAAAGTACAATCAACTGTAATTTTTGAGTCAGATATTGAAAATATGGGTAATATCAATGTTGTCCCATATGATCAATATGTGAAACAAAGTGAAAGTGAGATTGTACCAAGTGATGCATCTTCTGTAGTCAACAATGATTATGTTTTTGATGAATTCACTGCATGTGCCCCTGATGATTATGTCATCTCTGAACTGAATGCCTATAAAGAACGTGTTGCTATTTATGAACAACGTGCAAAATTTGAGTTGACCACCCGTGATCAGGAAATGGATGA
The DNA here is from genome assembly GCA_019973895.1 of Chrysanthemum seticuspe. Lineage (NCBI taxonomy): Eukaryota > Viridiplantae > Streptophyta > Magnoliopsida > Asterales > Asteraceae > Chrysanthemum > Chrysanthemum seticuspe. The sequence goes on from BPTQ01000005.1 coordinate 236,885,030, forward strand.
CCAAATGCGTACAACTATTAGAAAAAGTAGGTTTAGAGAAGAAGTATTAAAACAAGAGTTAAACTCCTTACAAGAAAAGCTTTCTAAAACTGCTAAGCAAAAACAAGAACTTCAAAAAAATGTTAAAATGCTTAAGCAAGAATTCAGTGCTAAGGAATCAAAACTTTTGAATGATTTTTCTAATCTAAAAACCTTGAAAAACAAGCTTGAAAATAAGTTGTATGTACAAGGAAATACCATTCAGACTGCTCACTTAATCACTAAGCATAGAGTCTTAAGCGATAAGCATAGCATTCCCATTGTTGAGGAACCAAATCCATAGGTTATTAAAAAGGCTAGAAATGCTCATAAGGTTCTTTATGATGGCAATGAAATCCTTAAACCTAGACAGAAACCTAGTTGCGTTGAGTGCACTGAGGAAGATAAGAAATCAGATGAAGTCACTAGGGAAAAGATGAACAAGAAATTAGATGATCCTAAATGTAAAGAGAAGAAAATAAAGATCACACCCCATGATTACAAGAAGGAGAATTGGATTTCCTTGAACATGTTTAAGCCTCAGACGTTGTTAACACCCAAACAAGTGTTCTGGAAAAAGGATTTAGATAAGCAAAAGGCAGAGAATCTTGTTGTAACGAACCCTCCCTTTAGAAAAATGCTTTCAGCGACTGTGTATCCTCCCAATACACCAATGCATTTAGTTCCTAGGACTATTGCCACTAAAAGCAAGACCTTAATCAGTCAATATGTTATTTTTCAACTATTTGTTAATTTTGAGAAAACTTGTAAGAAAAGGATCACACCCACTGGCATAACTGAAGGGGAAAGGGGTTTTGAGCAAACGAAAGAATGTTATTTAACTGAAGTCATGCCTTTCTTTAAACAGCTAAAAGATCATTTTGAAAGTCTTAAAAAGGGAATGAACTTAGACATTAAAGAAATGGAAAAGGAGTTTGATGCAATGATAGTTGAGGTTAGTGACTATGAGCGAGCACTAAAATATAATGAGATTGAGAGGAAGAACTTGCATACATTAAATGAGACTCTTATTACTGAATGTGTTGCTCAAGATGTGTTTTTCACAGCTACAAATTGTTCTATTAATGCTTCCCAATTTCATGAATTATCTGTTGCCCTGAAAGTCTCCCATGATCGTGTCATTGAGCTTGAAAAAACTAATTCTAAACTAAATGAGAAAATTGAACTGGATGATCACGACAATTTGGTTAAACATTTTTCTAAACTAGAAGTTGAGCATTTTAATTTACAACTAAAATATCAACATCTTAAAGAAAATGTCAAAACTTCAAATATCAAGACATCCTCAGATGCTCCAGAGTTTGATGCAGTTTTTCAAATTAACAAACGTGATGAACAGATTCAAGCTCATTGCAACACGATCAGAAAGTTGAAAGCCCAAATCTCTCAATTAAAGGGTCAAACGAACAATATGACAGGCTCCCAAATGCCTCCTCCTCTAGATTCTCAGAATTCTCAAACGTTTCATCTTCAAAACTTAGTAAATGCATTACAAAAGGAAAACGAAAGTTTTCTAGAAGAAAATGAAAAGGTTAAACATCATTTCAATGAGTTATTTGAATTAATAAAGGTCACTCGTAACAAAAATAACGAACAAATAGCTTCATTGCAAAAGGAAATTGAGAATCTGAAGAGTCAGGTAAAAGGGAAAATGCCAATGACCAATGAAGAGAATGGTGTATCAAAGGTTCACTCTTGTAATAAATATGCTTTATCTGTGAAATATGTTCCCCCTCATCTCAGGAATAACAAACTTGCTATTCAAACATATTTCTCATCCCTTAAGGATTGTCTAGAATGTCTACGTGAGATTGTTGAAGAGGATAAATTAGAGAAACCACTTGACAATGCAATTGGGCATGCATGCTTATATGCCAAAAGATCTCAAGAAATTCTAGAATGCTTAATCACAATATGCCTGAAGTCCTTAGGTGAGAGAGTTAATCCTTTGATTCCATGTTCGATGCCCAATGTTTTGAATGTGAACCTTAGTGTGCCTTTAAGTAGTTCAGATTCCAGATCTGTTAATGCTAAGAAAGCGAACTCTAGTGTGCCTTCTAGGAGTACAAATCCCAGCACTTCTAGTGTTAAGAAAGTGAACTTTAGTGTGCCTGCATGTAATTCAGATCCCAAAACATCTAAACAGGAGATGCAAAGAGTAGCAAAACCAACTAATGTTCCCATTCCCTCTACAGGAGTAATCAGTGACATTAAAGCGAGCAGGTCAAAGTCTCAAGACAATACAAGGAATGATAGGACCTCGCAAGCTAAGAATGTGCATTGGAAGAGAGTAGAAGACCAACCTAGGAACTTTAAGCTTGAGTCGAATAAAACGAATCGTGTTGATTCTAGTATTAGCCATAGGCGTACTGTAATTAATTCGAATTCTGATACTATTTGCATTCCTTGTAATGATGTCTGCTTGAATTCTGTTTCTAATCATGAATGTGGTGTGAATGTTTTGTCGAATGCTGTCATACCCCCAGTTAACATTACTAATGAAAACAATCATGTTAAAAAGGTTAAAAGGCAAAGGCGAAAGAGAGTTAGAAAACAGTGGAAACCCACAGGAAGAACATTTAGAAAGATAGGTTATCAATGGATACCTTTTGGCTATAAGGTTAATGAGTCAATACCCACTAGAAAATGGATGCCTACTGGTAGAACTATTCCCTTAAGAAGTGAACATACTTTGAATAGGGCAAATACGGACACTAGTACTGCATCTATTCATAATGATTCCATTGCCTCAATTTCTGATATGAATGTTTCTATTTCTGATGTGGGTGTTCCAATCACTGCTACTAACCAAATGGAACCCATTCTTGCATGGGGATCCCAATTATCCAGTTATCCATTCTTGTCTGTGTTCAACTGCAGATCGTTCAAATCGTTCTGTGGTACCTGGACTCAGGCTGTTCCAAGCATATGACTGGCGACCGGTCGCAACTCATGAACTTCGTGAGTAAATTCATCGGGACAGTTAGATTCGGGAACGACCATTTTGGAGCTATTATGGGTTATGGAGATTATGTGGTTGGTAAAAGTGTAATTTCCAGGGTATATTATGTGGAAGGTCTTGGTCATAATTTGTTCTCTGTTGGTCAATTCTGTTATTCCGATCTAGAAGTAGCTTTCAGAAAACATACTTGTTTCGTTAGAGAACTTGATGGTGTAGAATTGTTAAGAGATACCCGAGGTTCAAACCTATACACCATATCTATCGATGACATGATGAAGTCCTCTCCAATCTGCTTGCTGTCAAAGGCTTCTAAAACAAAGTCTTGGTTATGGCATCGTCGTCTCAATCACTTGAACTTTGGTACCATAAACAACCTTTCCAGAAAGGATCTAGTCAGAGGCTTACCCATATTAAAATATGAAAAAGATCATCTTTGCTCAGCTTGTCAATTGGGAAAAAGCACGAAATATGCCCACAAACCAAAACCCACAAACTCTGTAATGGAAGTTCTTCATACCCTTCATATGGATCTGTGCGGTCCAATGAGAGTGCAAACTATTAATGGGAAGAGATATGTGTTAGTAGTGGTTGATGACTACTCCCGATTCACTTGGGTTAAGTTTTTGAGGACAAAGGACTAAACTCCAGATGTCATCATTAAACTCATTAAACAACTTCAGATCAGACTCAACAAAACAGTTCGAATCGTCCGAACTGACAATGGAACTGAGTTTGTTAATAAATTACTCAATGAATTTTATGAAAATGTTGGAATCAGTCCTCAAAGAAGTGTTCCTCGAACTCCTCAACAGAACGGTGTAGTTGAAAGACGAAACCGAACTCTTGTAGAAGCTGCAAGGACAATGCTGATCTACTCAAAGGTTCCAATGTTTCTATGGGCTGAAGCTATTGCCACTGCTTGTTACACTCAAAATAGATCTCTAATTCACACATCTCATGGAAAGACTCCATACGAACTTGTCCACAATCGAAAACCTGATCTATCATACCTTCGTGTGTTTGGTGCTTTATGTTATCCAACTAATGATGGTCAAGATTTAGGAAAACTGAGAGCCAAAGCAGACATTGGAGTATTTGTAGGCTATGCACCAAACAGAAAAGGTTACAGAATCTACAATAAGAGAACCCGAGATATCATGGAAACAATTCACGTTACGTTTGATGAGCTGACCGGTCAAATGGCTCCTGGACAATCAAGTTCAGGACCCGCACTTCAAAACAGTCCCATTGGTTCATCCCTTGTACCAAATTCCTCTCCAGCTATTCCATATGTACCTCCAACTGAAGATGATTTGAAGAAATTGTTTGATCCGATGTTTGATGAACTCTATGAGCCAAGTGCTATTGAACTGACAATTCCCACAACAGAGGCTGCTCATATCCCTGGGAATGAAGTCGATCCTTCAGTCTCAATATCATTAAGTCAAGAAGCACCTGCTGCTGATAACTCAGTCTCATCAACAAATCATCAATCTTCGAATGTACATCATGGAACTATTTCTGGCATCAATGATGAAGTTAATCCCTTTGCTACTCCTGAAGATGCTCCATTTGAAAACATATTTGCTCCTGAATCATCATCAGAACCATCTTCTTCAGGAGACATCGACTCTGCTACCTCAGTCCCTAAAAAACTGCCACATGAACACCTTAGAAAATGGACTCACGATCATCCATTAGACAACATCATTGGAAATCCCTCTCGTCCAGTATCCACACGGAAACAACTTGCAACCGATGCCTTATGGTGCTTCTTCAACTCCGTACTCTCTAAGATCGAACCAAAGGATGTTAAAACTGCCATGAATGAAGACAGCTGGTTCAATGCTATGCAAGATGAAATTCATGAGTTTGATCGACTCGATGTATGGGAGTTAGTACCTGCTCCAGATTGTGCTATGATCATTGCTCTAAAATGGATCTTCAAAGTGAAACTTGATGAGCATGGTGATGTGTTGAAGAACAAGGCTCGATTAGTTGCTAAAGGATACCGTCAAGAGGAGGGTATTGACTTTGAAGAATATTTTGCTCCAGTTGCTCGAATCGAGGCAATCGGAATCTTTTTGGCTAATGCTGCTAGTAAGAACATGGTAGTCTATCAGATGGATGTAAAGACGGCATTTCTAAACGGAGATCTTAAAGAAGTCGTCTACGTCAGCCAACCGGAAGGATTTGTGAATCAAGAGCATCCTACTCACGTTTATCGTTTGAAGAAGGCTCTTTACGGTTTAAAGCAAGCTCAAAGGGCATGGTATGGTACGCTATCAAAGTTCCTTCTATCTACCGGATTTAGCAAAGGAGCAGTTGATCCAACATTGTTCACCAGGAAGTCAGGAAAACATTTAATTCATGTTCAAATTTATGTTGATGATATCATCTTTGCCTCGAATGACCCCAATGAGTGTGACCGTTTTTCAAATGAAATGGGTTCTAAATTTCAAATGTCAATGATTGGACAAATGTCATTTTTCTTAAGACTACAAATTTCACAAAGTCCCGGAGGCATTTTCATAAATAAATCTAAATATGCAAATGAGATTTTAAAAAAATTTGGATTTGATTCAAGTGACCCTGTTGACACTCCCATGATTGAACGTACCAAACTAGATGAGGACCACTCAGGGATCATGGTAGACAAAACGAAATATCGTAGTATGATTGGATCCCTGATGTACCTCACAGCTAGTAGACCAGACATCTTGTTCGCTGTTTGCATGTGTGCTAGATACCAGGCTAAGCCTACTAAAAAGCACCTTGAAGCGGTTAAAAGGGTCTTTCGGTATATCCAAGGAACCATCAATATGGGACTTTGGTACCCGAAAGACACCGGTATGTCACTAACAGCCTATGCAGATGCTGATCATGTAGGATGTCAAGATACTCGTCGAAGTACGTCTGAAGGTGCACAGTTTTTGGGTGATAAGCTTGTGAGCTGGTCTTCAAAGAAGCAAATGAGTACTTCTATTTCCTCTACAGAGGATGAATACATAGCCATGTCATCATGTTGTGCTCAAATCCTATGGATGAGATCTCAATTATCTGACTATGGCTTTGAATTTAACAAAATCCCTCTGTACTGTGATAATAAAAGTGCTATTGCTCTCTCATGCAACAACGTACAACACTCAAGAGCAAAGCACATCGACATTCGAGATCATTTCATCAGGGAACAAGTGGAAAACGGTGTGGTGGAACTTTACTTTGTGAGGACTGAATACCAGTTAGCAGACATCTTCACCAAAGCTCTTCCTAGAGAACGTTTTGAGTTTATTCTTTCACGACTTGGCCTTAAAAGCCTTCAACCTGAAACACTCAAACGTCTTCAAGAGGAAGAAGAGGAGTAAAAGATTTCCTTCATCTATCTCTTGTAAATATTTTTTTGAAAAACAAAATACAAAATTATAAAACTCTCAAAAATCAAATAGAAAATTATAAAACTTTCAAAATCCATAAAAATCTGAAAAATTCAAAAATCTTCAAAAAATATTGTCAATTTATCATGTTTTTCTCGGTTCGATAATATCTACGGTCTTTGTGCTGTCATTCAAAGAATGACACGGGACTTTAGATGTTGTTCGAATTCTAAATATATATATATATATATATATATATATATATATATATATTGAGAGAAAGAGAAACAATGGTTTATTGTGATCTCAGGCTGTAACCCGCTTTTTAAAGAAAGAACAGAGCTACACTTTATCATGTCTTCAATATTCCATGCTCTGATTCTATAAAACATTTATCTGCTGAAAACTAACTGCTTTAAAAAATAACTAGTACTCTATTTTTGATAATCATCTCGACTTATTTGTCAAAATATCTATCTCTCAATCAACAACCTTTGTCATTGATTGAGGGGGAGAATGATTTCAATTAAATTAAAAAGTTATTTGTCATTCAATTGTTTTCAAAAGATATTCATGCATGTTTAATCAATGGAGTTTAAAGTCTTTAAATCCGATCCTTATCAGTTAAAACGCTTTGAAAATCAAGTCACAATTCTCTTTAAAAAGCTTTCAAAATCAATTTAAATCTACAAGAGATCACATATCTCAAAGGATTTGATAATTGTGATCGGGGGAGAATTTGTGATTTAAATTGGATTTAAACTGATAATTCGGTAAATGGTGTTATAAGGTTGTACGAGCTCTCCTTCCCACATGTGCCAAACGATTTCAAATTTTCCATGCACATGTTGAGGGGGAGCATCTATCTTAAACCACAATGATTTGAAATGTGATCATTTATCTCAATGTGCAGGTTCCCTCTAGTATGTGCAAAACTCTTTTCAAACATCGAGGCACATATTGAGGGGGAGCAAAATTATGAAAACCTCATCCTTCCCCAAAATGCTGTATCTACTTGATTTGATCAGGGAAGTGAGGTTGATATCTTTTAGAAAATGGTAATCAAAGAAGTTAATTCTTCCTCTTGCCTCCATGTGCAAAACGATTTCAAACATTTGATGCACATGTTGAGGGGGAGCACTTGTTCTATAAATATCAAAAACAATTCAGGTACAAAATGCTTTGATAATATATCACAAGTATCTGGATTGATTTTCAAATGGTTTTCAATTGGTTCCAATGACAGATGAACAATACCACATAGACCGACCAACTTTACTTTATTTATGGTGATATAAGGATGATAAGGTTAGGTATTTGTTCCCATGATCCGCCAAAACCGGAGGGATCTACCCAGGGACAATCCACTAGTTAGTGTAGAAGTCCTTAGGTATGATGATAAAAGGAGAAAAATGAGATATGGGAAGAGTGCGGACTGAGACAGAGCAAGTACTGGAATAAACCCAACAAGGTTCTTGCTATGAAGTCTCGGTATGCACTGAAGAGGTTGAATAATGAAAAAGAATTGAATGAGAAAAGGGTGAAAAGAAATAGCCCTCCATTTATTCAACCATAGGGCAGAAACCGGGTACAATTCATACACTACTGATGGTAACATCGGTATTGAAGACAAGATGTCATGGACCCAGTGACGCTCTGCACTACAACTTCCCAAACCACTCAAGTTCCTCTTAAAAGGGCTTGTTTCATTCTCACGGGGAACCTATATTATCTATCGACTTTCTCTTAGAGATTGTTGATATTGAAGAAGGAGACCCTCTCCCTAGTCTCCGATACAAGATCCAAATATGCACAAATTGAGTCTAGAGCCACGAGATCATCTATAAATCTCATTAGGACACTTTCAATGAAGACTCACTATTTCACTCAATGTGGAAAGAGAGATTATATCTTGAGTCCTACGCATTATCCTTGTGGTATTGCCAGAACATCCGAGTGATATGTGAGCATATTCACGATGAAGATGGAAAGCCTTCTGGAGCCATCATCAAACAAGCTCCTGGTAGGTGGCATGTGAGATCTATTCAATAGATCAACCATGTGACAACTGAACAGAAACAATGGGGCGATTCAATCTTTTGAATCAATCCTGGTTCAGGTTATGGATTGACGGATACCTTTGAAAAACCGGTCGTCATGCTTATAAACTCTTTTCTTTAGCACTTCGACCGTGTACGAATCTTTCAAATCAAAAGGTGTTTTATGATTGATAATTGATTTTCATTAAAACCTTCGTTGTATTGCAAAAACAATTTCTATTGAGCGATTCACGATTGTTTTTCAAATCTCTTTTGTCAATCAGTGAATCTCTATTCGCTGGTTCACTCACTCCGTGTTGTCTTCTTTGAGACGCTCCGATTTGAGAACAGCTTGAGCAGCTGCGAAACCCTGTCAAGGAAATTCTTCGGAATTATGCCTGATCACAGGCAGTACTTGTACTGATCAACGGGGAACCGTGGGCCATGTACCTCAATTCAACGATAGTGATCAAAGACACTTTCGTGCGCTTTATTGCTAACTGTTGTATGCAGGTACGCCCGGCGTTTGCAGCTAATCAGAATGAAACGGTCAATCCATAGCCACATGCTCACTCTACACATTCATCTCTAAAGAAATCATGATTAGTGCATCAATGACTCTGATATTTTCAATCCATACTTCTGCTTCACTGCTGCCAATATCATCAATCAACTAAAGCTTCCGCTACTATGATGAGAAGATTTCTTGATCCAGAATGTGAGCATGTCGGTCCGAATATCACAACATCACAAAATTCCAAAACCACAATGGATGTCTCAGAGATTTTTGTTAGCTGATGGTCTCAAAAGCTGGCTCAAATTTATTATCACGTGGATCAGTAAAAGACCTCCACTTGGATTAACCAAACATGCAATGAGAAGAATCAATGACTACGAGCTTCGGAGCAAAGTGCTACATCAAGAATGCAAGAAAAATTGTTAATGTAATATCTGTTTGTATTCAATGTAATTTTAGTATATGTTTGAGGTGACCTCCCTTAGGGGGAGATTGTTAGGAATTAGAAATTCCAGGTATTAAAGAGTCGGTCACCTCAAGTATATGTAATCGTTAGAAAGCTCGTAGTCGTAGTTCTTTTAAGCTAAGTAGTATTTAGTTAAGTAACACCGTGGAGGACGGACGGGTCTTTACCTACTGTATGCCTGATCCACAGCCCGTTGTGTGGCGTTTTATTGTAAGACTATAAATAATCTCTACCTTTCAAGGTAGAGAGTTGGAGCTCATAATAAGATCTTTTCTTTCTCTCACTAAGTTCCCTAAACCTCTAACTCTCTCTCTAAAAACCTTCTTGTACGCCACTTGTGATTATGGTTTAGTGTGTTTGTGAAATCCAAGATATTACACAAATATATAACGACATATATATTTTTGGGGCCTTTAAAATTATGAGCCCGAAATAATTTACCGTTTGAAAGATATTTTATTTTTAAAAAAAGATGGAAAATGATTTTTTTTTATTTTTAAATTTTGATGAAAAATAGATGGTCAGGATTGAGTCATTAAGTTTATAGAGAATATTGGGTCTATATTGACAACTTTGATCGTAGTTGGCACTCTTATTTGTGTTCTTAAAGGTGACTAGCTATTTTGTTGCCCAAAACATATCCGAGTGTAAGATACAGTTAGCTCACAAACAAACAATGGTGTGGCGAAATCAGAATTTAAATTGATCAGATGTGCAAATATTTTTGAACTGTAAGTAAGCAAGGACCGGGAAAACAATTTTATCTGTTTTTGCTAAATCACGATTTATAAGAAAATTAGCATTCGAAATCAAAATATCGTCGACGTGCAAGTACTCCTAGTACCACCCTGGTTCATAAACTCACTTCCCTATTGTATCTTTGGATAGTAGTTCGTTTAATTTATCTTAATAGCTTATTAAAAAAACATGTTGTAATTTTTTAATAACTCGTTTAGCTTGAATTCATATAATATAATCGTGCCATGACTTTTTTAAGTTTTCTTAATACATAGAATTTTGATACGAATCCACGGATTTCATGCTTTCATTGAATATGAATTTAGTTATCAAAATTCTATTCAAATCTGGGTATTAAATAATAGAAGTGCAACATAGTGGGTATTAAAAAAAGAATGAAATAAAAATAATAAAAATTCTTGAAAAAATATCAAGAAATATTCACATTCGTAACTAATTAACCAAAAACAATGAGTTAGAATAATAAAAACATAATAATATGGTGTACAGGTTGAAAGGGAGATCGAATTGGTTTATGGAGGAGGCAATATCGGGTTGATGGGTCTCGTCTCTTAAGCTGTTTATAACGGTGGTCGTCATGTCATTGGGTATATATACTATTTCGTTATACTTATTCTGATATCTTACTATGCTAGCGTTCGAGCTGAGTAACATCAACTCATATTATTTAAGTTATAACACATCAGCACAAACAAGATATTGCAGCATCTTACGAAACAGATTACATATAGTGAAACAACTTTTAGTGCTATATATTTTTTTTGAACGGCGATATTATTAACAAAACTAGCTAGGAGCTAGAATAAATTACAAATAAATGAGGTTAGGATTTAGAACGGCGATATTATTAAAAGAAAACTAGCAAGTAACCCAAGTAAAAGAAGAATTACAACGACTATAGCACTAAGTAAAAGTCCTTTAAACTATATCGTCAATAATGAGATCCTTTCGGAGAGGACGATTATCAAAAAGGAGACGGTTCCTGAAATTCCATATTAAATCAAAACATTGATGAAAATGCATCATTATGCATGGATAGCTTTAAACCTCGATCTTAATAATAACGTAGTAATAGAGATCATTTAGAGGAGTCATACTTTAGTCTTAATTGCTTGTATATGGAAAGCTCGTTGGATTTATGTAGCAAATGATTTTTTTGTCAGGGTTATACCCAAGTCATTTATGCCTAAAGAGGTAATTGTTATTTTCTTGTTTTCTTTGTGATATTAATTTTTTTTTTATTATCATTGTATTTAGTTTCGGAAATAACAGTTAATGTTTGAAAATTTAGATCACCGGAGAAACAATCGGAGAAGTAAAACCAGTTTCAAATATGCACCAGAGGAAGGTTGAAATGGCACGTCAAGCCGATGCATTTATAGCCTTGCCCCGTAAAACATTTATAAATAACCTCTCTCTATATTATTACCCTTTGCTTCTTGTTTAAATTCTGATTCACTATAATGCTATTTGAAAGTGGTATCAATCATTTAAAGTGTGCAAATCATCTCTCTTTTATCACACGTTTGCATAAAAACTAGTTTTAGCTAAGCCGAATGTTAAGGACTAAACAATTAGTAATCATGATATTGTTTGTATACATGTATTAACGTTGAGATCGTATATGCCCAAGGTCAACCTAAAGATATTTTTGTGTGCCTGTATCACAAGAAAGCATAAAAAATTCTTTGTGTACAGGTGTATTAAGGACTAAACAAATAGTGATGAGTTAGGTGATGCATGTGTACAATAATCGAAGTCAGATCTTTGCGTGTTAGGTGATGCATGTGTACAGACTCGAGGTACCGTAATTTATCAAATATAATATAATTTCAGTTAGAGTAAACAAATCAAAGGGCGGTTAGCTAAACTCTGTCTAGTCGACAAGTGTTTTTCTTTTAGTACAGTAATTTGTAGGATTGTAAATGGACCGAACGTTTAACAAATTGTTCATGATAAAAGGTGGGGTTGTTAAACGTGGGTGCGGTAACACATCTTGCACACCCTCGTGTACGCTTATGATTTTTTTTCACAAAGAGCTTTTTATAAAAAAATTTTGACTCCCGAATTTAGAGTATTTACAGAACACGTAGCAAAATCAATCATTACTATCTTTTTTAGAGATGTTTTATGCTTGCATGATATTCTTATATATAACGTTTAGTAAATCATTTGATATCTGATTAAAATCTTACGGTCAGTTCATTTTGTGTTTATGTCTCTTAAAAGGATCCTTAGAAATAACCTTAGCTTACTCAAACATCTAACTACTGACAATAACTTCAAAGAAACCATTAGTTTTGTTTCTAAAAAACGTTTTAATTAAACAAAGGATTGTTAAAGCAGAATGAAGGTGTATTAAAAAAAAACTTCCTAGAGAAATATTTTAATGTCTCAATAATTAAAAAGAATCTTTGAAAAATTATTTGTTTAATGATGACTTGAATCTAAAATTCACTCGCCAAAAAAGAATCATGAATCGGTTCAGAATTTTGAATTAATTTATCAGCATCAAATGTTTATGTATGACAGTTATTGAAACTAAACATCCAAGTTTTACATCAAACTTTATAGTAGTAGGGTTTTGCTAACGATCGTCTTATAAACTATATATTATTAAGCAAATAATTTTCATTACGAACATAATTTTGCGAACCATGAATCTTGAACTATGGTTAATTATAGGGATCGGAATATGGGACATCAACCAAGTTTTCGATTTCATCATGTACATCATTTTGATACACCAAGGTGTATTTACATCTCCAGTGTGGGTTGTTGCACCTAACTCGTTCCACAGGTTTAATTCACTATGACAACCATTAAACACGTGTGAGATAAATAAAATGAAAAAAAAAAAAAAAACAAAACAAAAAGATGGCCGATATGATTCTTCAAATTTTGGTTCACAAATAAAGATCTTGAAAAAAACATCTAACTTAATTATCTGTTTGAACCTTTTCGATATATTGTAGTGAATAATAATTATGACATTTCTCAACCTTTTCGATGGAGTTGAATAATGGAACATATTATGTTTTTTTTTAAATGATTAAACATATTAATATTAAATTATATATTATAGGGACTTCTATAGTCAATCGTACAAACCGCAAATCACACAGTACAACCCCTGATAAGTGTGTATTGTAGCAACCTGTGTAGGGGTCCTATATCATGCCCCTAAAGTATATTTTTCATTAGTCATTCAATGTTAGTTTGTATGTAATGTTCTTGTTAACATCAGTAAGGAATATAATTAGTCTGGAATTATGACGTTTTGTACATATTTCATCAAACCTATGGGTATTGCCAAAAGTATGACGTTTTGTTATTTTGGACTCATTTACACATTTTATTTTGGAATTTCTAATAACAAGTGATACAGAGAAGTATAGAACCAAAAGATCGATCGGATAGTCCAAGTTTGACTTTCATGGTGTGAGGTAAAGATTATTAACTTCCCACAATTATACACAAACCTACCCATCTCATCAACTTATTTACTTCTCACAATTTCACACAAACCTGCCTATCTCATCTCATCTCAGCTCACTATGGATGCACAATCCGAAAAATCAGCAACAAAGTCACAACCATGCGGTCCGTTACCCGTTGAAAGTAGAAGGCTCTCAAGAATGGTATCACTCATTGACCTTGAACCACCACTTTGACTAATGCCAGAACCACAAGCATCTATCTGTCAATGTTGCAAAAATACATTTCAGGGTCGTGAGGAACTGTGCGTGTTTAAGGAACAGGCACGCCACATGTGGACATTGATTAACAACTAAATCGTCCAACTCATAGAGGAACGCGTCAAAATATCATGAGAGCTGTTCTATCTATGATATGGTTGTATTAATATTAGTTTTAACTATGTTTATGTAATATGTTTTAAGAACATTTATGAATTTGAAATCTATATGTTTTTTATATATGATATGGTATATTAATATGTTTTAAGAACATCTATGTAATATGTTTTAGTTATCTAGATGTGATTTCTTCTTTGACTATTTTTATTGTTGCGAATATGAACACAATTACTAATTTAACACTTAAACCAATAATGCTTCTAAAATTTACCACTGACTCTTCAGTTTCCCCATTTTTTGTGTATATATTTGTTCTATAAACATGTTGTTGCATAACACACGACCGATCTTCTTAACAAAATATCAATCTCATTTGTATCTGAGTATGTCATCTGTAAACAAATGAGCAAAAGATGATGAAGTAAATTTAGTTGATAATTTTGATCTTGATGTTCCTAGTTTTGGTTTCATTTGCATGTTTGCAGATGCATTTGCAGTTTAGGGGTTGTTTGGATTTGACCGACTTGACTTTTAAAAGTCAACATAGATCCAAAAAATGAATGTCTGAGTAGCCAAACTGTTTCAACACAGTTTTAGTATTCACTTTAATGTTTAATACATTCAATTTTTTTAAATTGTGGCATGAAACTATCAAACACAATCTGCTTCTGTTTGGAACTGCATTTTGCATATGCATTATTACTTTGACTTATAAAAGTCAACATAGACAGATTCAGTGTTAAAATGTGTTTTATGCAGATTCAGTGCCAACATTTTCCGATACTAGTTTCACTTTTATTATTAAAAAAAACATATAATTAAGTTACAACTTAATCTGATAATGAATCAGATAGCCAAATTCTATCAAAAACTTTTCATCTTCCTCTCGTCCTTGCCTAATTCTGTCCTCCCACTCTTGTTTAGCCCTTGCTTCTTCTTCTTTTTGTTCTTCTTCTTCTAGTGTTTGTGTCAATGCTTCCTGGTCTAATCTCATTTAATGTTCCTGTTGATCAATAACATATCCACCCGTCTGCCACTCTTATTCAACCTTTTCCTGTTCTACTAACAATTTGATTATTTCTTCTTCGTCTAACATTCCAGAAACTGTATCCTTATGGAAAACCTTAACTAAGTTTTTAAGTGTAATGTTAACAAAATAGAGTGATGCTTTAGGAGAAAACACTGAAATGTTATGCAGTATCAAAATAGCTCCTACAGTAATATCCTTTCCATAAACCCCCTCTATAAGGACTTTGTAATGTACTGAACCAGATATTGTACCTGATAGATCTTTAAGAGTTACTGTAAGATCGCCAAGGTCATTTAGCTTACACGAATTGATTATTAAACAACTTGATCAAGTTTCCCATTATTGATAAAGCTGTTGATATTACCTAAACATCTTATCACAACGCCTCCATTATCATTCACAAACTCAACCGCACTAAGCCATGGCCCACGTGTAAAATCCTTATCCTTACCCACATCCTCAAAAGCTTTCGTAATATACTCTTGTGTCAAAATTACACACTCCTTCCCACATTCGCTAATATCTGCTTGTTTACGACGCTTCGCCACTTGAACAATACCAGCAGGACCGGGTATTATCCTAACCTACTTTTCAAAGCTGTGTGATGAAACTAAGTTTTCTAAGGTAGGGGTTGTGTGACGGCTTTGGTGGTGGGTTTTGCAGGGATGGAGGGGGTTGTTGTAGGGTTGGTGGGGTTGTTGTAGGTATCACATTTGTCCATTTCGTTTAACGAAGTATAATCAAATTTTATGAATTTGTGTTTCAGAACTTGTGTTTGTGAATTTGGGTTTATGAATACTGAAATTGTCAAGCAGAACGTTGTGCTTGGCGGGAAAGAAGGCCAACGGGTGAAACAAAAATTATTGAAGATAAGGAGGGTAAAATAGTCATTTCACATGACCACTGAACGGGAAAAATTAACGAGTGTTAGAAAGAATGTGATTTTGCAAATTCAGTAACTCTTCAGGGGTATTTCAAAAAATGTGATTTTGCAAAACACAAACGTTAGGTACATAATTCCCAAATTTTTAAAAAGAAGACATTCCTCGCAAAAATGGCAAAGTTTAGGGACATAATTTGCAATTTAATCTTATTAAAATAAATAGATTACAATCATAAATAATTAACAGAAAATAAATGACACAAAATGTTAATACAAATAAGCCGTAGAAACGTTTATTAATATTTAGCCATCTCTTTGTATTTTGTTGATAACAAATATAATGTCATCATATGTAAAATTATAAGGATATATGTTATTTTTGTAAAGCATCTACATATATAGTCATTTAATACAAATTGTTGTAATAATTCATTTATTGTAATAGTTTATTAGGATGGGTAAAAACCAGAACCCATGACCCATACCCATGGAGCATATCCATAACCCATGGAGTTAACCCATAACTCATTGTCTAGATGCATTGCATCTTTTAGATACATTGTATCTACTTAGATACCCATGGTCCCAAGTCTAGGACCCATGACCCATGACCCATAACCCAAAACCCATGGGTAAACTGGAGCGTCTCACGGATCCCTCAAGTTACACTAGACAGATCCCTCAGGCAAGGGATCCGTGCAACAGTGGCAAAATTTTGCCTATAAATAGAGAGCCATTTCTTTATTGTAACCCACCCCTCTTCTTACAAACTCTCTCATATATTCTTACATTCTTCTAACCTAAGATCACTTGATCTATAGAGTAGTTCTTCTTTCTTTTGTTGTGATTCTCATATTGGTCCTTCTCTAAGGCGAGATCACGAGCATTCTACAAGTCATCCAAGCAAGGGGTCCTTGATTGATTTGTTCCTCCACAAGATTTCTGTAGCGAAGATCTTGTATTTCATATTTCACATATTTGTTGTGTTATAGTAGTGTTGGTTTGGTCCTCCGTGTTACGAACTCGGTATTTAGCTTTGTACCGGAAAAAGTGTAAGAGACGTTGTGAAGGCTTCTCCGCCGAGTTGAAGGAGTTTGTTGACATGGTGCTTGAATTCTCGAGTAGGTGACTCGGGGAGTGGAGTAGGGCAAGGAAGGTGTCCTTGTAGCCGAACCACTATAAATCGGTTGTGTCATTTCTATCTTTTGCTTTACTTGCTTTCTTTACTCACATTACTTTTAGATCTATACTTTCTTTTCATCAATACGATTTCACATAACATCGAATCTAAAGTTTTTGAAACTAACTTAAAATTGGCAAAACTATTCAACCCCTCATTCTAGTTTTCCACAATTGGTATCAGAGCTAAGTTTACAAATTTTTTAAAGTAAACCGTATTTTAAAAACTTTTCGATCACTATGGGTTCTGAAAATTACAAGGAAGGGCAATCCATGCAATGACCTCCACTACTTGAAACTAATGGTTTTTTGTAAAACCATAAAAATCGTAAACGTGTTAAAAGACTATTTTGCCTCTCTAATTTAAAACTTATAAGATACGTAAAATTTGTCAAGTTCATTAAATGTAACTTAATCTAACTTATAATAAATTATAAAACCTAGTGTAGGAGATTTATTTAAAACACTTATGTCTAAATGCACTATAACTTGAATTGTGGCCCATCTAGGTTGGGCTAGGCCTTTTGTTTCCTTTTTGAACCGGTAACCAAGACCCACATAGCCTCCCCATTTTTTTCTTCTTCTTGCCCTACGCTTCACATCAGAAAGTGACGGCACAAAAATTATTTCTCCTTTTTCATTCGGCATCAAGGCAAGATAACAAGAATCCGTGTGATCATGTGTGGTAAATTGAAGCTGCTGGTCGAGGGTGTTGCTGCTGTTGGTCGTGGGTTCTAGGGCACAAAGGGAGTATTGGTTTGGTTAGTTTCGACCTTGTTTTCTTCCTTTTATTGCACGCTCCAAAGGTAATGGTTATGACCTTCGTCTCGTTTCTTCATGATTCTGGTCGTGTGTCATGTCTCACCATACGAATACTTTTTGTACACATAAATCATGTCACATTAAATATTAAAACTAAGCTATGAAAATCTAGTAATATGTCTCATAAATTAGTAAAATGTATGTCGTATGAATATGTTCAACCAGTTGGTTTGTGAATCTAATTTTAACCCATTCGACGTGTACTTCTTTTTGTTATTATCGAGCCTAAATGAATCTAAAACATGTGTATACAATTGGTGTTATTAGTTCAAAATTGATCATGGTCTAGGGTTTCATTTGTTAGTTTAATGAGGCGCATAAAACTGATTTGGGGAGGGTATATGGCTCGACACAAAAAGGGTTTACACAAGGAGATTATATAAACTTGTACTATCCCAACTAAATGGTTAATAACGTATATGGTAATCGTAATACAAACTAGGGTTTCGTTGGGTTATTTAACTATGTCGTATGGTTTGTTTTGGGTGTGTATGCCTCGACATGGGAATAGAAATCACCTAGGGTCGTCTAAACTTGTACTAGTTGAATCATAATGGTTTATAACGTGAATTGAACGCATGATCTAAAGCTAGAGATAAAATGGTGAATATATACACATGACTTATATGAGTTAAAAAGGTGAATTATAATTACTAAAACTTAAAGGTTTGGATATGTGAATATGATAACTAAAAGGGGCTAAATGAGTAAAATGGGTAAATATGATATATTTATAATTAAGACCCTACACTTTGTATTATTGACGCTTTAAACCCTAAACTTGCATAACCTGGCATAAATAATCCTTAAACTATTATAATACTCATTTTTGCATCATTTAACCTAAGATGACATTAAATGCATCATAAATGGCTAAACTTACTAAATATGGAAACCTGCTATTTATGGAGACTTACTAAATATAGAAACCTGCTAATTATGGAAACCTGCCTAAAATAGAAAGTTACTAAAAATGGAAACCTGCTAAAAATGGAAAGCCGTCTAAAATGAGTAATATGATCTTAATAAATGTTATCTAATTCATAGGTTCCGGACGGCGGGATTGATTCATCGTGTGACCTTGCTTTCCTATTTTGCTTGCTTCGATTGAGGTACAAATATTATATCCCTTTTTAGTAGGGGTTTCTCATGACTTTCTGATCCTTCGACTTTGTTTCGCTTATGATATTTCATTGCTATGATTCCTTTGCTATTGACTCTCTGATATTGAACCTTTGACATGGACCTTCTGATTATGAACTTATGCTATGAACCTTTGATATTGAACCATTGCTTTGAACCTCTGAATTGTGAACCATTGATATTGGACTCTGATTATGATGACTGATATATTGCTACACTTTGGACCTTTTGCATTGACCTGTCAGTTTGATACCCGAGCCATTAAACTAGGCATGGGGGTTCCATGTCCGTGTCATTGATGCACCAATGGCATGACTCCAGTGTGGATGAGTGATGTTCCACACCGTCCCCATATTGTATTGATTAGGCGCGCTTCAGATATATTGTATGGCCACTATTGTTCTGCAGGGGGAGTATGGATGCATCCTAGATTTGTACTGTACTGTTACTGATATATATACTGTTCTGCAGGGGGCGTGTGAAATCGATTGTTTTATCTGTTTATCATGTATACTTTCATTCAGTTAATCGCGTGGACTATGATTATCCGCTAGTATCGTTATATGTTGTTTTTTGACCTACCATATTCACATTCTTGCTTATGCCACTGTTTGATGATGTAAATAGTTCAGCCTATGTTATCCATCTAGTTAATGTGTTTTGTTGCCCTGCTATATCCTTAATTCATTCAATTATAACGTTCATGCTGTATTCCTACTTGATACGTGTGGCTACCATGTTTTGACTGCTGATAGTATTTCTGCTGTTATGATACTTGTTATGTTATTAACTGTGGGTTACTTGACTTGTGTGATTGCTATGCTCACTTTCTAATTAGTTGCTTCCGCTAGCTTTTAGATTTCCGTTTGGCTTATATGTATGCTGATTTTCTGATTAATTGTATGCCTTGTTATTTAGATGTGCTTATGTATGTGTCATCGATGCGTTACTTGCTTTGTTCTCCTCTGTTATCTGTTCTTTCTGGATATCTGTTACTATTGTATTCTGCAGGTTCCTCATTGACTCATTGTTTCCTTCCCGTTGCGACCTTGTTATTGTTTCCTTTGTTTCATTTCATATTTATGATTTTGTTTAGATTTTGTTTTATTATATCTATTCACTGGGCTTTTTAAGCTCAGCCGCATTTCTTTTCCTGCGGCAGGTTTTAGGTTGGAAGATGGGCTTTGATGGGCTGAGAGTTGGATTATCTGAGTGGACCGACCCTAGTTACCTTATTATTTTTGGGACTTATTTTGAAGAGTCATTGTTTTGATTTTTATTTCATTTTGTCATATTGGATTTTGTATTTTTCTTTGTAAGTTATTCGTTTATATGACTTGGTATTTTATTTTATAAGGTTTCCGTTTGCAAAATTTTAGTTGTATGTTCTGATATGACACCAGAATGTAATACTTCTACCCTTTTCGGGTTGGGGTGTTACAATTATGGTATCAGAGCATAGGTTTCGTCTTGTTGACTTTAGGATTGACCTCTGAGGACTTGGGTAGACACTAGGCTTCTGTATGTTCTGATCTCTTCCAATTCCTTTTGATTGTCGTTCAGATTTGACTTCAATATTCTTTATCTTCGCTGATTTGACCTTCTCCTTTTTGCAAATTGATTTTGTTTGTTTTATCTTCGAGCATTCGTTTGTCGATCGTTAGACGGAGATTACTCATAGAGCCGAAGATGATGGTGCCGACCCTGCATTGCTGCAATAATTTCTGGAGAGGTTCGTGAAACAGCAGCTGCACCTGATCGTGATGCTGCTGGAGACATCAGGATGCTGCTGGAGGGACCTGGACGGATCAACCAAAGGCACAAAGACGGAGACAAGATTCAACTGGTAGCTGAGAAGGTTCATCTACTTCATATGATTGGGCGCGACTTGTGTTACTCCGATTTTTTTATCACGCGTTTTGAGGCGGTTGATATTTTACTTGGTATTAATTTTCTTTGATTTGTACAGAATTTGGTTGGAATCGTGAAGTTTTATCATTTAGCATTTTGGTGATATCTCAGCTTTATATTTTTGGATTGTCAGTAATGAGTCACGAGGAACCGTTTCGAGCACGTTGGTGGCCCTCTCTCTTTTGTGGTATGGTAAGTTGGTTTGATGTATTATATGTTGCATGTATCTGAATCAGGTCTGATTTGGTATGTTACTTGCTACCTGTATGATTATCTGTTTTGTTGTGATATTGGTTATGTGGTTTGTCATGACCCGAGGCTGAATATGATGACAATAAGGACTTGTTATGTGATGCAAGTATTATGACGCCTGATCAACATGATAATACCGAGATCATATAATTTGACCTTATTGAAATCATACGACATCTTGGGAAATGCCTGGGGTTGGTACGTGAATGGACTATGACTTATATCCGTTATTTGTCGATCTTCATGTTCGTTTGGAATTCTGTACCTCTTTGCGAGATTCTCACCGACATCTGTTACGTATAAGTTTTGTACGCTTTGGAACCGAAATTGTTATGATCTGTGTGAAGCTATGGATTGCTACGTCTGCCCTATACGCGTACGTCTCCATGTACCTTTGCGACTTCAATTTTCGAGGACGAAAATTTTCTTTTAAAAGACTATTTTGCCCCTCTAATTTAAAACTTATAAGATACGTAAAATTCATCAAGTTCATTAAATGTAAATTAATCTAACTTATAAGAAATTATAAAACCTAGTGTACGAGATTTATTTAAAACACTTACGTCTAAATGTTGCGTAAGAACGTTTTTTTTTCTTAGATGTTGCACGAACCGCAAATTTGTCTAGACACCAAATGCACTATAACTTGAATTGTGGCCCATCTAGGTTGGGCTAGGCCTTTTGTTTCCTTTTTGAACCAGCAACCAAGACCCACGTAAGCCTCCCAATTTTTTTTCTTCTTCTTACCCTACGCTTCACATAAGGACTTCACGCATGAAACCCTAAACTCAGAAAGTGACGGCACAAAAATTACTTCTCCTTTTTCATTCGACATCAAGGCAAGATAACAAGAAGCCGTGTAATCATGTGTGGTAAATAGAAGCTGCTGGTCGATGGTGTTGCTGTTGCTCGTCGTGGGTTCTAGGGCACAAAAGGAGTATTGGTTTGGTTGGTTTCGACCTTGTTTTCTTCCTTTTCTTGCATTCTCCAAAGGTAATGGTTATGACCTTCGTCTCGTCTTTTGTCTTCTTGATTCTGGTCGTGTGTCATGTCTCACCATACGCATACTTTTTGTACACATAAATCATGTCACATTAAATATTAAAACTAAGCTATGAAAATCTAGTAATATGTCTCATAAATTAGTAAAATGTATGTCGTATGAATATGTTCAACCAGTTGGTTTGTGAATATGATTTTAACCTATTCGATATGTACATCTTTTTGTTATTATCGAGCCTAAATGAATCTAAAACATGTGTATACGATTGGTGTTATTATTGTCGAAATTGATCATGGTCTAGGGTTTCATTTGTTAGTTTAATGAGGCGCATAAAACTGATTTGGGGAGGGTATATGGCTCGACACAAAAAGGGTTTACGCAAGGAGATTATATAAACTTGTACTATCGCAACTAAATGGTTAATAACGTAAATGGTAATCGTAATACAAACTAGGGTTTCGTTGGGTTATTTAATTATGTCGTATGGTTTGTTTTGGGTGTGTATACCTTGACATGGGAATAGAAATCACCTAGGGTCATCTAAACTTGTATTAATTAAATCATAATGGTTTATAACATGAATTGAACGCATGATCTAAAGCTAGAGATAAAATGGTGAATATATACACATGACTTATATGAGTTAAAAAGGTGTATAATTATTGAAACTTAAAGGTTTGGATATGTGAATATGATAACTAAAAGGGGCTAAATGAGTAAAATGGGTAAATATGATATATTTACAATTAAGACCCTACACTTTGTATTATTGACGCTTTAAACCCTAAACTTGTGTAACCTGGCATAAATGATCCTTAGATAATGTTTATTAAGATCAGATTACTCATTTTAGACGGCTTTCCATTTTTAGCAGGTTTCCATTTTTAGTAACTTTCTATTTTAGGCAGGTTTCCATAATTAACAGGTTTCTTTATTTAGTAAGTTTTCATAAATAGCAGGTTTCCATATTTAGTAAGTTTCATCGTGTGACCTTGCTTTCCTATTTTGCTTGCTTCGATTGAGGTACAAATATTTTATCTCTTTTTACTAGGGGTTTCTCATGACTTTCTGATCCTTCGACTTTGTTTCGCTTATGATATTTCATTGCTATGATTCCTTTGCTATTGACCCTCTGATATTGAACCTTTGACATGGACCTTCTGATTATGAACCTTTGATATTGAACCATTGCTTTGAACCTCTGAATTGTGAACCATTGATATTGGATTCTGATCATGATGACTGATATATTGCTACACTTTGGACCTTTTGCATTGACTTGTCAGTTTGATACCCGAGCTATTAAACTAGGCATGGGGGTTCCATGTCCGTGTCATTGATGCACCAATGGCATAACTCCAGTGTGGATGAGTGATGTTCTACACCGTCCCCATATTGTATTGATTATGCGTGCTTCAGATATATTGTATAGCCACTATTGTTCTGCAGGGGGCGTATGGATGCATCCTAGATTTGTATTGTACTGTTACTAATATATATTGTTCTGGTGATGTGGTGCGTGTGTGCAATACACCCCCTCACATTATGGGAGCTAGCTACTCCATTGGTTACTGAGGTCTCCCCTCCTATTGGTTTGGTATTCCGAGGTCACCCCTCCGAATACAATGGCTACTATTGGATACTGGGCTGCTATTGCCACCATTGATATTACTGTATTGTATTGTTGGCTCGGGATAGATTTCTAACAACCCATACACTCTTGATATACCTATATTGTACCTTCTGTATTCCTCAACGCACCATATTATATATTAATTGTCCATTACTTAGTACCCTCATGTGACTCACTCTACTACCATGATATATATTCCATTGCATTGATCTGTCATACTCTTATTCCGTTACTTTAGACTATCATTCCATTCACGTACCGGGTTATTGTATGATTATTGAATTGATTGTGCTATTCATGTTTTATGTGGTTACCGTTTACCCTGCTACGATATGATTAATATGCGATTATATGATTAACCTGTCGTCTTCTGACTATATGCTATTTTACTGTTATGTGACCCTTTGATTTTTCTGGTGACCATGCTAGTGTGAAATCGATTGTTTTATCTTTTTATCATGTATACTTTCGTTCAGTTAATCGCGTGGACTATGATTATCCGTTAGTATCGTTATCTGCTAATTTTTGACCTACCATATTCACATTCTTGCTTATGCCACTGTTTGATGATGTAAATGGTTTAGCCTATGTTATCCGTCTAGTTAATGTGTTTAGTTGCCCTGCTATGTCCTTAATTCATTCAATTATAACGTTCATGCTGTATTCCTACTTGATACGTGTGGCTACCATGTTTTGACTGCTGATAGTATTTCTGCTGGTATGATACTTGTTATGTTATTAACTGTGGGTTACTTGACTTGTGTGATTGCTAAGCTTACTTTCTAATTAGTTTCTTCCGCTAGCTTTTAGATTTCTGTTTGGCTTATATGTATGCTGATTTCCTGATTAATTGTATGCCTGGTTATTTAGATGTGCTTATGTATGTGTCATCGATGCGTTACTTGCTTTGTTCTCCTTTGTTATCTGTTCTTTCTGGATATTTGTTACTGTTGTATTCTGCAGGTTCCTCATTGACTCATTGTTTCCTTCCCGTTGAGACCTTGTTACTATTTCCTTTGTTTCATTTCGTATTTTTGATTTTGTTTAGCTTTCGTTTTGTTATATCTGTTCACTGGGCATTTTAAGCTCAGCCGCATTTCTTTTCGTGCGGCAGGTTTTAGGTTGGAATATGGGCTTTGATGGGCTGAGAGTTGGATTATCTGAGTGGACCGACCCTAATTACCTTATTATTTTTGGGACTTATTTTGAAGAGCCATTGTTTTGATTTTCATTTCATTCTGACATATTGGATTTTGTATTTTTCTTTGTAAGTCATTCGTTTATATGACTTGGTATTTTATTTTATAAGGTTTTCGTTTGCAAAATTTTAGTTGTATGTTCTGATATGACACCAGAATGTAATACTCCTACCCTTGCCGGGTTGGGGTGTTACATTTTTTATATTGGAAAAATAGATTCAAAACATATGTGAAGTCAAAAGATATTGATATTTGGTACATCATTGTTGAAGGCGATTTTGAAGCCACTACAAATAATGAAACTGGAAATTTAGTAAACACACCTCATGATCAACTCACCGATGATCAAAAGAAAAAGCTTTCCAAAAATAGTGAAGCTAAAATGGTTTTATATAATGCTTTACCCAAAAAGGAATTTGAAAGAATTTTCATGCTTAAAATCTCTAAAGAAATTTGGAATTCTTTAGTTGTAACTCATCAAGGAAATCAACAAGTTAAAAACAATAAAATAGATTTTTTTGTTCAACAATATGAACAATTTTCAATATCGGATGAGGATACTATAGATCATTCTTTTGCTAACTTTAATGCTATAATTACATCTCTACAAGCACTTGACGAGTCTTTCTCTATTCATAATCATGTTAGGAGATATCTAAGGGCACTTCCATCCAAGTGGAGATCTAAGGTGACGGCAATTGAAGAATCAAAAGACTTGTCAATCCTCACCCTTGATGAACTCATAGGAAATCTAAAGGTCTATGAGCTTGTCCTCGCTAAAGATTCCGAAGCCTCAAAAGAGAAGAAAGAGAAGCACAAATATCTTGCCCTAAAAGCTAAGAAGGTCTCAAGCAATGAAGAAAACTCCTCTTCGGATAGTGATGACG
This sequence comes from Chrysanthemum seticuspe, assembly GCA_019973895.1. NCBI lineage: Eukaryota > Viridiplantae > Streptophyta > Magnoliopsida > Asterales > Asteraceae > Chrysanthemum > Chrysanthemum seticuspe. The sequence continues at coordinate 236,910,946 of BPTQ01000005.1, forward strand.
AGGAGTATACCATGGCGGTAAGGGACTTCAAGAAGTTCTTTAGAAGAAAGGGAAGATATGTCAAGCAACCATATGACGACAAGAAGGGGCTCCGGAAAAGCAAAGATGACGAGAAAGCAAGGGATGAACGCGCTTGTTTTAAATGTGGGGACCCCAATCACTTTATTAGTAAGTATCCCAAACGTGACGAACAAAAAGCGTTCGTAAGTGGTTCATGGGAAATGAGCGAGGAGGAGGACGAAGAAATTTGTCTCATGGCAAATGACGAGGTATGTCACGAATACTATAGTAGCTCATCAATATATGATGATTCATTGCATCATGAATATGATAAACTTTGCAAAAATTAGTTTAAAAGTAATTAACAAACACAAGTTTTTGAAAAACCAAAATGAATGTTTAGAAAAGGAAGTCTTTGTGTTAAAAGCTAAATTAATACGTTTAAAAAAGGGGAAGATAACAAGTGGGGAATGTGAGCTTTGCGTTCAACTTCAAACACTAGTTGATCATCTAGATTCTAAGATTGCTAGAATGAGTACTAATACTCTTGATATGATATTAGATAGTGTTAAAACTCGAAACAACCAAAAAGGATTAGGTATTCAGCAACTTGATGCGTCAACTAGTGAAAACAAAGAAACAAAATTCATTAAAGCAATAGAAAAACAAGTCACTGTAGTCACGGATCCCACGATCCCACAAAAAGGGAATCGGCTAGTGTAAATCCAGGGATCCGTGGGTCTGCTAAAGTAAACAATAGTAATAATATAGCTTCTTCATCTAGAATCGACTTTGTTATTGTTAATAAAAGGAAACCAGCTAATGTTACTATTAGACAACCACCTTCAAGACAAAAGCAAAATTTTATAAGAAACAAAGGTTCGTCGTTTTCAAAACCAAACACATTTATAAGAAGACCTAATAATGTCTATCCGAGAAGTAACCATCAAACGGGATGGAATCCTAATATCCAAAACGATTTTGCATTTCAAAAATTTGCACCATGGAATGCATACTCACACTTTCCATATATGTCTAACATGTATAACACTAATGGACCCATGAACAAATGGGGACCAAAATTTTGAATTAATTGTTTTTTTAGGTGTGCTTAAAGGTCGACCTAGATCCGGATGAATGGATCAAGGATAGCGGGTGCACGAGGCACATGACCGTTAATAAAGATTTATTTTCCGCATATGAATCCTTCAATGGAGGAAAAGTGGTATTTGGAAATAGCAAAACCAAAATCGTCGGTAAAGGTACGATTTTTAACAAATCTCTAACCATTAACGATGTGTGTCACATAGAAAACCTAAACTTTAACCTCTTAAGTATAGGAAAAATATGTGATAAGAAGTGTAACGTACTTTTTAATGAGACCGGTAGTAAGATATTGAAAAACGGTATCACTATAGGTAGAGGAATTAGCAAACATAGAGTCTATGTCATTAAAATCGGTAATGAACCTAAAGACAAACTTTGTCTTACTTCTATGGATGATACTTCGACCTTATGGCATCGAAGATTGGGTCATGCCAATATGTGACTTCTTCAATCGCTATAATCCAAAGATCTAGTAAGAGATCTACCAAAATTAAAATATGAACATCACTTTTGTGATGCTTGTAACGTAGGAAAAAAAGTCCATGCTAGTCACAAAGCTAAAAACATGGTCTCTACAACTAAGTGTCTAGAATTATTCCACATAGATTTATTTGGTCCATCCGCTATCCAAAGTTATGGAGGCAACTATTACACTTTGGTTATAGTGGATGATTACTCTAGGTACACATGAACTAATTTTTTAAAGAATAAAACTGAAACATTCGATTACTTTGAAATATTAAGTAAGAAAATCCAAAGATAATTAGGAAGTCCTATAGTGTCTATTAGAACGGATCATGGTAGGGAATTCGATAATGAAGTGCAATTTGGAGCCTTTTGTGACGCTAATAGTATTACTCACTACTTCTCGGCTCCTCACACTCCACAATCGAATAGGGTAGTTGAAAGAAAGAATAGAACCCTATAAGAAATGAGTCGAGCCATGTTAAATGAGCAATCCATACCTCAAACGTTTTGGTGCAATGCCGTTGATACATCAACGTACATACTTAACCGAGTCTTAATTAGACCATTTTTTTGGTAAAACTCCATACGAGTTACTTCGAGGCAAAAAGCCTACGTTAGAACATTTTAGAGTCTTTGGTAACAAATGTTTTCTACTTAACACTAAAGATTACCTTACAAAATTTGATCCTAAATCAACCGAATGTATCTTTTTAGGCTACTCTCCTAATAGCAAAGCTTATGTCATATTAAATAAATAAATAATGAAGGTTGAAGAGTCATTAAACGTAAAATTTGATGAGAGTCCACCCAAACCTACTCTATCTCTTGTCGATGAAGAGATAGTCGAGAGTGAAGCTATAGAAATAAAGAAAAATACAAACAAAGAAGATGAACATTTAAACAATGAAATCATCAATATTAAAGAGTCTAAAGATCACCCCGTAGATAAGGTCATAGGAAAGTTAAACAAAAGAACCTTAAGGTCTCAAGTCCAAAACCAAAGTAGCTTATTTTGTTTTGTCTCAACCATAGAACCTAAGAATACACAAGAGGCCATAAAAGATGAAAGTTGGGTAATGGCTATGCAAGAAGAGTTAAATCAATTTGTTTCTAACGATGTTTGGACACTCGTCCCTCCACCTAGTAATCAAACCATAATAGGAACCAAATGGGTATATAAACACAAGTTAGATTCAAATGGTGTAGTGTCTAGAAACAAAGCTAGACTCATTGCCCAAGGGTATAATCAACAAGAAGGAATAAAATTTGATGAGACCTATGCCCCCGTGGCTAGATTAGAGTCTATAAGAATACTTCTTACTTATGCTTATGCTAATGATCTTAAGCTTTATCAAATGGATGTTAAAAGTGCTTTTCTAAATGGTTTTATTAATGAAGAAGTATATGTAGCTCAACCTCCGGGCTTTATCGATTTTGAAAAACCTAAACATGTGTATAAATTAAAGAAAGCTCTTTACGGTCTTAAACAAGCCCCAAAAGCTTGGTATGATAGACTCAAGTCGTTTTTAATAAAAAACAACTACACCATGGGGTTAGTTGATAATACACTTTTCACAAAGAAAAAGGAATCGCATATAATTATTGTTCAAATACACGTGGATGATATTATATTCGGATCTACTTGTCAAGACATGTGTGATGATTTCTCTAAAATCATGCAAGACGAGTTCGAGATGAGTATGATGGGAGAACTAAGTTTCTTTCTTGGTCTACAAATCAAACAAGTAGAAGATGGTATCTTCTTTAATCAATCTAAATACATAAAAGAGATGTTAAGGAAATTTGGTTTAGAAGAGTCAAAACCCATAAGAACACCAATGTCTTCCGACACTAAACTTACAAAAGATGAAGACGGTGAATCCATTGATAACACAAAATACCGTGGCATGATTGGTAGTCTTCTCTACCTTACGGCTAGTCGTCCGGATATCATGTTTAGTGTTTGTCTATGTGCTAGGTTTCAAGAAGATCCTAAAACATCACATCTAGAAGCGGTCAAAAGAATTTTTAGATACATTAAGGGTATGACTCAATTAGGATTATGGTATCCTAAGGGTACGGGGAGTATAAACTATTGTATATGAAGATTCTGACCATGCAGGTGATTATGTTGACCGAAAGTGTACAAGTGGTGTATGTACTTTTATGGGATGTTGTCTAACCTCTTGGTTCTCGAAGAAGCAAAATGCATTGGCCATATAAACAACCGAAGCCGAATATATCTCCGCCGGCAAAGCATGCCAACAAGCACTATGGATGAAACAAGCGTTAGTTGACTACGACATTCATCTAAGTGACATAGCCATTCTATGTGACAACAAAGGTGCCATCGACTTAAGCAAGAATCCGATATTGCACTCTCGCACCAAGCATATAGAGATTCGTCATCACTTCTTAAGAGACAATGTTCAAAAGGGGAACATCTCTATTGAGAAGGTAGCATTCGATGACAACATAGCCGACGTCCTCACCAACTGTTGAAGCGGGAACAATTCAACCTACTTCGTCTTGGTCTTGGTCTCATGGAACAATCGTCGTAATTAGTTTTTAAACTCTACAAGGTATGTAAACACCAGCCTTCTTATTTTCTGAGTCTAGGATCTCTATTTCACACACAACTCACAAACAATACGGGAATTTTCAAAACCCAAGATAGGTTTTATTTACAACTCGTACTTTCATAATTTTCTTTTACTTTTCAAGGTAAGTTTCTTTTACAACAAATAATTTCATACCTATTCCTTTTTACTCAAGGATAAACGTTTTCTTCAAACATAGAAACTTTTTCAAAATGCTTTCTAAAAGGATACTTCTTCCCGTATCACTTTCATAAAAACTATTTCTCACGTTTAGGTCAAACCTCTTTTTCATTATTAATACAAAGTAAAAACCCGTTTTCATTGCATCTCATGTCATTTGAATGCTAAAGATAACACATAACTAATATGTGTTTTCGGGTACATTCATTTAATCAACAATGAATTAGGAGCACTCTGGTTATCTCACATAATAAGTATGCTTTTTCACTTCTAGTCTATTTTTCTTTTCTTTTTAGGAGTCGAGATAACCGCAACTCCAAATGGTTTGCATATAGGCACACACTAGGCACAAATGTTTCCAAAAGGAAAATTTTAAGCAGCCTGAGTCACCAGTACCACGGATCCCAGCATTAACGCTGGACGGTTCCCTCAAGGGAAGGATCCGTGAGACAGAAGCTGAAATTCTCTTCTATTTTTCTCACTTTGGCTAAAAACCTTTATATTTTTATCATTTTATCCTTTTTACTAATGAGTATGTTACTTAAAGCTTGTGCTCTCATGATCACATGCCTTAAATTCATATCTAATCATTAGATTTTAGTCCACATTTTGGGTCAAGCATTCATTACAATGCATTATTTTTTTTATAAATAGGGCTCCCAAAATGCTTGCTTCTTCATCACTCTCAACCTCACAAACAACCGTCATCATATCATCTAAAAGATCTTCCAACATAGATGAATCACCTAGCGCAAACAATCCCCTTCAAAAAATCCAAAATTTTGTCCTTGTTGTTTAGCCAAACCATTTTCAAATAGTTCATCACCAACTACTGATTCACCACCTAATGGTTCCATAGTAGCACCTCCCTCTTCTCCAACAAGCACACCACCATCATCACCTATCAAGTCTTTACCTAAAGTCACTCAATTGGAACTCCTTAAGACTCCAACAAGATACCAACAAACCAACCCAAAAGAACTAGTCTTTTTAACACCTCCTACATCTCCAAACACAATTTACAAAGATCTTGTAACTTCACCACATTTAGCTCCCATTCTCTTACAAGAACATCTAGGTTCTTTTCCACCACCACTTCCAAACATTCCGGACTTTGATCCATATTTTCCAACTTTTCCACCACATCTTCCGCATCTCACAAATGATCCATATTTTCCAACTTTTCCACCACATCTTCCGCATCTCACAAATCATACTAACCTGGAAAACTTCCGCACACATTACCCACATCATTTACATTATGAACATTGCCAATCCACTAGGGATCTTGCAATAAAAATTAGGGAAGAGATGCGACTCATAATTAACCTCATTCTTGATCGCATCAACATCATCACTCACCAAAACCTCCATCCATAACCTTATGCAAGCATGGAAGGAATAATATTACTATTTTATCTAGTTGTTTTCTTTTGATTCATTTTCTTTAGAACAAATCTTGTTCTTAGTTTTACATGTTCGTATGTGGCATATATACCACTACATCTTGTTATTTTATTACAAGGATTTGTTTACATACCTTGGATCTCTATCTTGCTTCTCGTCAGTCACAAGATTATTTATGCATGTTACTACTAACCTTTTCTTTGTAGGCTTTTATTTTTTCTCACTTGACGCCCTATTCTAGGGGGAGCTACCGTCAAGGGGGAGTTAGAGATACGTGAACTATTTTTCCACACTTTGTTTCTTCAATAGGGTCACTTTTTGTTTCGACAAACAGGGGGAGAAGAAGTAAAACTTATGCTTTCAAAACATACATCTAATCTTAAGTTTTACTAATCTTAACATTATGTTTTGTCATCAACAAAAAGGGGGAGATTGTTAATACAAATAAGCCGTAAAAAAGTTTATTAATATTTAGCTATCTCTTTGTGTTTTGTTGATAACAAATATAATGTCATCATAAGAAAAATTATAAGGATACATGTTATTTTTGTAAAGCATCTACATATATAGTCATTTAATACAAATTGTTGTAATAATTTATTTGTTGTAATAGTTTATTAGGATGGGTAAAAACCACAACCTATGACCCATACCCATGGAGCATATCCATAACCCATGGAGTTAACCCATAACTCATTGTCTAGATGCATTGCATCTTTTAGATACATTGTATCTACTTAGATACCCATGGTCCCAAGTCTAGGACCCATGACCCATGACCCATAACCCAAAACCCATGGGTAAACTGGAGCGTCTCACGGATCCCTCAAGTTACACTAGACAGATCCCTCAGGCAAGGGATCCGTGGGATCCGTGCAACAGTGGCAAGAATTTTCCTATAAATAGAGAGCCATTTCTTTATTGTAACCCACCCCTCTTCTTACAAACTCTCTCATATATTCTTACATTCTTCTAATCTAAGATCACTTGATCTACAGAGTAGTTCTTTTTTCTTTTGTTGTGATTCTCATATAGGTCCTTCTCTAAGGCGAGATCACGAGCATTCTACAAGTCATCCAAGCAAGGGGTCCTTGATTGATTTGTTCCTCCCCAAAGATTTCTGTAGCGAAGATCTTTCTTTCATATTTCACATATTTGTTGTGTTATAGTAGTGTTGGTTTGGTCCTCCGTGTTACAGACTCAGTATTTAGCTTTGTACCAAAAAAAGTGTAAGCGACGTTGTGAAAACTTCTCCGCCGAGTTGAAGGAGTTTGTTGACATAGTGCTTGAACTCTCGAGTAGGTGACTCGAGGAGTGGAGTAGGGCAAGGAAGGTGTCCTTGTAGCCAAACCACTATAAATCGATTGTGTCATTTCTATCCTTTGCTTTACTTGCTTTCTTTACTTGCATTAATTTTAGATCTATACTTTCTCTTCATCAATACGATTTCACATAACATCGAATCTAAAGTTTTTGAAACTAACTTAAAATCGACTAAACTATTCAACCCCCTACTAGTTGTCCACATAAAATAAAGCAGAATGGGTGGAAGCAGAAGACAGACACTATGAACGATAAATAAAGAAAGCTAATAAATGTCGTGGCATGAGGCTCATGTTTAATACGATTCCCTTAAAACATATTCGTCGTCTGTTTCTCAGGGTATAATGTCCAAACATGTTGTACAGCCGGAGCTGACAAACTTGCCTAAAAAATCACGGAAAGGTTGTGCTCTCTTGATCGATTAGACTGCTAGAATTCGGTAGCTTATGAGATGCGATTTTTGGATGATCGAATTGAATGAAATCGGGTTTGATTTATAGGCTTTACATGTCTTTGTCAACAAGAGAGAATATTTTCTCCAAAATTAAACCTACATGCAAATCTATTACTACAATAACATATTAGCATATCTTTAATACAAAAAAAACTGATATCCTATAAACTTATAAGTTTATATCTATTCTTAAAATGGATTTACAGAATATTCTGGAAAAGAAACCCGAACATGGCAGAAAAAAGATTTACACGTATGCGAAGTTTCGGTGCTGCATTCGTGCAGGCTCGCATGAGTTTAGAAGCTTCGTACCTATTTCGCCCCAGATATCCTAAAATTTGCACCCCCCCTGCGCATGCGTGTGTTGGAATTATATAACATGACAATCATAAATATAAACAATAAACATCAAAGTAAGTGCGGAAGCGTAAAGGATGTATTAACGAATAATTAATTAACATAAAAGAATATGCGTACCTTTTCTTGATTCTAGCCGAACAAGAATCAAATCCACAAACTAGCAATTAGGATGAACCCTAATTAGGGTTTATAGGATTATAAGAATTACCCCTTACCGTTTTTTAATTCAATCCAAGATACAATCAATAGTGTGATTGTACCACGTTCTTGTACACACGTACTATAACAAATTAAAGTAATGCTAGTTTTAATTAAACAAAATAACTTTGTTTTGGAAAAGATGTGGATCGACACCCATAAGGGTTGTACGATCGGATTATGCAAAAAACACACACAAAACTATTTAGGTTTTAGCATAATGAGTATAAGAGATAAATTACAAACACCCTTGGTTTTGTATTTATACTCAAACTAACTTGGTGAACAAGTTTGAGTTGTAGAGGGATTGGGTTTCCTTTTCTTGTGGCCGATCGGTTCTAACCATCCCACAAGGATTCCGGAACCTTCCCAATATTTACAACATAGTCCTTTTCCAAATACATTTAACTCCCGTTAATCCATTACATTAATTACTTAACGTTCGTTAGTTATTTCATTTAATTAATAAATAAATATAACATTTACATTTAATTATTAACTTTAATTCTCATACGTAAAGTGTGCAATCCCGTGGTCTCAAGTTCGATCCTAACACACGTCTATTAATTTATAGTCCATAAAACCAACAGCTCCCACTTGGACATATCTTAATAGAGTGATCACATCGGTTAGCGTCTAGCAACACTTCGATGACTCTAGTACAACTCGAGCAAGGCTCCTGGAAAACCTTTTAATGATTTCTCATTATTATTATCCTTTTGTTTCTAATACCATGCTAAATAAAGATATGGAATTAAGTCATTCTTTATTCAACCATTCTGTTTCTCGTTATTAGTGATTGAACAAGATTACCAAATCTTCTGAACATATTCAGGGGAGAACTTTGGGCATGGCCATGCAAACATCTTGTCAACCCTACGAGGGGCCCAGCAGTATTAAACTCCAAAATAAATTTGAATGAACAAATTCTATCTTGACTACAAGAATAACCCACAAACTTTGTAACATTTCTGAAAACAACCCTTATGACTACCAGTTACGTATAGCGTTAAGTTGTTCCACAGAAGTGCACTACATTCATGACACTTATCTGGTATCTCAAGTCTAAGGATAACTATTCATAATTTACTTAACAACAATATCCATAAAGTAAATTATGTAGTTGGGATAAGTCCTATATTCAATTCATTGAATATCATCTGAAAATGGTATGCATTCTCATCAATATACTTTCAAGTATATTCTACCACATCTCTCAGATTTGTCTTAGTTTAATGATACTCCCATATCATTAATCGACAATGGACGATTTAGAATAAATAAATTTATTCACGGATTAAACATGCAAATATAGGATACAATATATTATAAAATCAAACATACCAAGTATTTGATTTATATTATAACAATTGTTTAACATCCCTTATCCAAATACCAAATAGATCAATGCATGAAAATTCCAGTGGATGAATTATGCCTCAAGTAATGACAATCATACTTGTTGACAAGGCATAAATCAACCAACTTGATCTATCATAATTTTGAGAATACTTATTTCAAGAATTCAATTAATGAAGTCCTTGTATGTGTGCATTCAACAATCCACATAATAATTCATAAAGTGTGTGACATCCTCTATCACCAATTTATGACAATTAAACTTCCAAACATTTTTAAGTTTAAAGTATTCTTATTCTTTTAATGTATAATGCAACTGCGCTCTTAGTAGCATAACTAGTTCACATGGCCATTAACAAGGATAAAATCCTACCACGACTAGTATTGAGTGTCATCTCAATTAATCAGCATCATTGTATACATACAACAATATGCTTATTAAAACTCCGTAAACTTTAATATCTCATTGTGTAATGTTTGATGCTTTCCTAACTTTCAAGTTTAAAGCTGATGACAATTTGCACAACATTTGACATATTGTTCATCCATAGAATCTAGGAGCAATTCCAGGCTGAGGATGTAATTCTTTTAGAATATACATTACACAAGTTATCTAATAACTTTTAGTTAGATATCAATGTTGTCAAATCACTTCTTATTCAAGAATGATACAACAATTTTAATACACAACATGATGTACATGATGAATCTACAGGTCAACCTTAGAATTCATTCACGTTCTATCTTGTCAAAAGATATTTATCAATTTCCCAAATGATATATCATGTTTTATTAGAATCATTTATTTTACTGCACATGTTTATTAACAATAAACATATATTTCAAGGTTGTATGTTTTAATTTATTAAATCTTACAAGTGAAGTTTCATTCCAATCTAAGACTTAACATTTAGCTTACAAGGAATGTTACTTACTATATGTTATACAACATACAAGATTTAAGAAACTTAACGTAATACTCCCACTAGCTTTTAGGAATACTTAAAATTTATCTCATTTCAATTATAAATCAAAACTAAGATTTAATAATTAAAAATAAGAATAATTTCATAGATGCATGCATTTATCCATTTATGAATTATTGCACTTCGTACACTTCCAAAGATTATATTTATATGAACTAAAAAAAAACCTTTCAATTACTTACCGTCCTCGCTCAAGTAATTTCTCAAGAAAGAGTTTTGATATTCCATTGTCATATTTCATATTAATGAAAACAAGTATGACAATTATCATCTTTATATATTTAATGTGTCTAGAAAAGAATATTCAATCATAATTAATTGCTTAAATATGATTAATAATCTTGTCATAAAACATGCATTAAATATGTGTACAATATTGTCCATATGATTTCTACATAGAAATTCAAACCACTAGGGTTTTTCATCTCTTAAAAGAAACTCATTTCCATTCTCTAGTCTAACTATTAAGATAAACCAAATTTCCAAAATTGATAATCTTTATGGACAGCATCTTTATCATTCATAGTATGAGTAATTTACCCAATTCAATATTTGGTAATCCATCATAATGATTATCAGGTTTACTATAATCCTGTAACTCATATTTCTCAGCATATAAGTCAAATATCTGAGATATCCTTGCAGATCTATGAATGAAAATTCCATCATCATGAGGTCTATCATTTACATGTCTAACCTCATCATGATATTTACTAGTGTGTTTTAGAAGATTATGTATCTTGTAATTTTATCTTTCAAGATAAAACTCCCACTTGCCTTTTGTAATATATAGACTATCTATATATACTTAGCAATTAGAGCAAAACTACATTGTTCTCTTTTTGGGACATTACAAATACACATTGATAATTCTTGACATTAGTTTGTTAATAACCTATTCATAAGTAGTTTAACAAATTCAGAATCTTCAATTTTAAAACTTAATGTGATTCATCACATTCCATAATGAAATGGTGTTTTAACTATCTTCTAGGTTGGAGTCATATTGAATATATTCAATCCATACTCAATTTTCTAACCTTGTTACTTTTTAAGAAAGAAGTTATGATTATCTTGAATCAAACAAATCAAATAGAGTTTGATTCTCCTAACTGAATATACCATCAACTTGTGGTATTCATTAGAATTTAATATTGTAAGACAATCTAACAATATATAAGATAAACATATTCCTTTTTGGCTTACCCATTTACCAACTAAGTCAACTTAATGGTATAATAGACTTTCCAAGCCAATTACATGCTTTATAACACAAGTACCTTTTAACCAAGTCACTTCATGTCGATGTCTCAACAAGAAACATAAACTGTTATAATCCCATTATACGTTATAAATCATTGATCAACTCAATGACTTCTTGTATATGTCTTATTAAAAAACATAACAAGTTAACGTCTTACTTTAGTATAAGTCTTAAAAGACTTTATGTTTATGTCTTTACATTGAATCATAAACATGTTTAACTAAAGTAATTATGAACACAACTCTTGGTTTCAATTATAATTTCAAGTTAATTTATTTACTTCACAATAATGTAGGACTACATTATTTATTCATTTATTTATGTCATTCCAAAAATTCATAAATATACAAATTAAAGTAGTATTAGATTACTTCATTTATGTCATTCTAATAATACATAAATATCTAATTTGAAGTAGTCTTATATATCATTTTGACACAAGTTCTAAATACTTGTCTAATTTAGAAACTGCAAATATGTCCATGCAAGGTCTGACTTCACATAGAGATTTACTTTGTTGTTGCAATCTCGCCAAGTTCTCACATGACGTAAATTGCAACACCAAGTGTTTCTTGAATTAGATATGTTCAAGTTATATTAGAACGTTAGTCTCTTTCCTTGCAGTCAAGAGAATCCGTTAAATCATATACTTATATGTTGTACCTTGCACACAATATAGATTTCTCCCACTTGTGCATGGAACAACATCATGTAGCAGATAAACAACACGACATATGTTTGTTTATGTGACTAATATGATTGTGTCATTGATATTAGCATAACTAGTATATGTAGAACCACTTCATTGTCTAATAAGGAAACGTACATGACTATCCTTGAAAACATAAGTGTCTACAAGTGGAAAGTAATTATCTTATGACATTCTAGAGATAATCTGGGTTACTACCAAGATGACAAAGCTTGTAACTCCCACTGAATAAGAGATCATTACATTAATTCTTTATTCAGTAATAAGAACACAACACTCCCACTGGATTTGACAACATTGTAAGTGTTTCATTAACCAGTGAAAGAAAATAGTGTATTATTTATTTCCTACACCTTTGAGAAAGTCCATACATAACAATTACAAATGTTCTTAAAAGAATATATTCTACTATGTAGATGATGAATTATTCATCAATGCTATTAACTTGAAATAATTGGGCATGCAATTTCTTTCTTAATAGTTCTACTTATTCCAACAATTGTAAGTAGTACTTTTAAATGGTCAAAACAAAACAACTAGATAAAATATGCTAGTTTGTATTTTACCAATTATACAGTAATTAGTCTAGCTTCTAATTTAATAACTCAGAAATATGCAATTTTCTTAACTATTAAAATTTGCTTACGAGTTATGTATTTAGAATTTAGACAATTCTAATTGTCCTATCATACCTTTCTTCATTCATGAAAAGAAATATGGTTGAATCTCACTCTTTCGCGTGAAAAGAGGACTAGGTTTATTCTTTTAGTAACGTTGACTCTACTAAAACCCTTACAGGTGTAGATCAATTTTACCAATACAGGAATAACCTACGTTTACGGTTTAATGTTGCATTAATACATTTAAAGAATTAGCAAAATTCAATTTTAGTATTTTCGATAATTAAACTTTTCAAGAAAATAAAATACCCAATGTAATATTCATATAACCATAGAATTTTCTCGAAAACTAGGATCCAAATTATCATAGGTTCATTACATCAGTTGATCTGCTAGCAACGAACGCATATAATAAGGTAATCTGTCGAACATTAATTGGCAAACAATTTCCAACTCCTAGATCATTATGGGATTTATATTTTCCAACGCTATTGCAAATATAAACATGTTTCATCCCATCTTATGCCATTGAGTCCAGGTCTCACTTCCTACTCAATTTAAGTGTCTAACTTAAATAACTACAAATATGTCCATGTAAGGTCTGACTTTACATAGAGATTTACCTCTCCATTACAATCTCGCCAAGTACTGTCATGACGTAAATTGCAACTTCAAGTGTTCCTTTTAATTAGATGGCATATTCTTAATTTAAAAGGGTACTAGTTTTGATTTTATGTGGCCAAATCAAATATGTACAAAGATGTCATGCATTCATCTTGTAGCATAATTTTAATAAAAAAAACTTTTTATTACCAATTCATAAAGATCAAATTATCAAAGTTTTGATTGAGGTATTGGGTTCACCAATCAAGGAATTTAGCGTTAATTATCATCCATTATACCGTACTTTTGCATAAGTGTAAACACTTAGTGTTTCGGATAATTACCACCGAAGTGGCGCATGGAATTAAAACTAATTCGCCCTTAAGATGAGCTTGTACATTTTATGGCTTACTAAGTAGCTCCATTCGAACTTACAGAGGGCAGAGGACCAGGTAAGCGCAAACGCATAACCTTAGACAACCATTCAGTGTGACTGTGCGCACTTCTTAAATAACCCCTTTATAGTTCATTCAAATGGGTGAGCCGTTCAGTCATTGTACCAAAGTCACCAATCAATTAAACTATAGAAAACTTAACTCTTCCAAAACAATTAAATTTCGCCATTGTTTAGTCCGTATTATTTTTCTATTCAAAATTACCCTTTGCTTAAAACTGTCTAACATAATAAACAAACAAGTAATAAATAAAAAATAAACTACTAAAAAACAATGCACACATAATAAACAATTTATACGTGTAAACAAGTAGCCACATGCAACTTATTCGATAAAACCCTATTAATAATCAATATCTAGGTTAAATTAATGTATATATTAATTTAGGGTTTTCACTCCAACATTAGAAAGTGAGCCACATACATCGATGAATCGATTGTGTAAACCCTTAATTAAATTATACCAAATTGCACATAATTGATTCATTAATATATTATAATTGGAGTCTTCCCCAATTCAAGATTTATTGTAATTAAATATGTCTTAACAATTAAACAATATCAAAGCAACTTATCCATAACTAACATGCATGTATAATCATGGATATCATAACAATTTATACAAATAAGTCACAAGATCGCATATAAAAATTTCATGACACATAACAAATTATTCACGAATTAATCACGTAATCAATATTAATTCTAGGTTTTAATAAGGTTAGCAAACAATTTTCAAAACCCTAATAATTTTTAATGTGTCGACATTAAAAAAAAATATGGGGAACGCCCCAATTTTTATAAAAAAAATTCGACCCAAAAAAAAATATAACATAAACCCTAGATTAATAATATCAAACAACATACAAGTATTTGTTTTATTATGCGTTTATGTAATTAATTACTGATTAAAACCAATGACTCGTGATGCCACTGTTGGAATTATATAACATGACAATCATAAATATAAACAATAAACATCAAAGTAAGTGCGGAAGCGTAAAGGATGTATTAACGAATAATTAATTAACATAAAAGAATATGCGTACCTTTTCTTGATTCTAGCCGAACAAGAATCAAATCCACAAACTAGCAATTAGGATGAACCCTAATTAGGGTTTATAGGATTATAAGAATTACCCCTTACCGTTTTGTAATTCAATCCAAGATACAATCAATAGTGTGATTGTACCACGTTCTTGTACACACGTACTATAACAAATTAAAGTAATGCTAGTTTTAATTAAACAAAATAACTTTGTTTTGGAAAAGATGTGGATCGACACCCATAAGGGTTGTACGATCGGATTATGCAAAAAACACACACAAAACTATTTAGGTTTTAGCATAATGAGTACAAGAGATAAATTACAAACACCCTTGGTTTTGTATTTATACCCAAACTAACTTGGTGAACAAGTTTGAGTTGTAGAGGGATTGGGTTTCCTTTTCTTGTGGCCGATCGGTTCTAACCATCCCACAAGGATTCCGGAACCTTCCCAATATTTACAACATAGTCCTTTTCCAAATACATTTAACTCCCGTTAATCCATTACATTAATTACTTAACGTTCGTTAGTTATTTCATTTAATTAATAAATAAATATAACATTTACATTTAATTATTAACTTTAATTCTCATACGTAAAGTGTGCAATCCCGTGGTCTCAAGTTCGATCCTAACACACGTCTATTAATTTATAGTCCATAAAACCAACAGCGTGTAGGTGTTGGAGTAAAACTAACCTAAAGGAATTTGACAGCAAATATCAAGATTTGTATATAAACACATTCCCACTTCCTTTGTTAGGCAATGTGAGATATATCATTTTTCTCAAATTTTGTGTTTCACGTGCCTCACTTTGAGACACGACATCCAATTCATATCAACTTCATTTTTGACACATTTTAGCTCGTTGCAAAGTTCTCGTCAAAGAGAACGCAAAGCTACTAAGAAATATAAATATATATAACATATACATATGTTAAATAGTGTCCAAAATGTTGGGAAAAAAATTCTTGTCCCAATTGTCCCTGACAAGTAATTGAAAATAAAAAGCCAAGTCACTCACTCATAAAAAATCAGTGAGTAGTTTACTCTCTGATGATTATCAGAGAGTATTATATGCGTCTCTCAATTGACAGAAAGCTTCAGGGACGAGGAATACCAACTGAAGAAACACTTTACTTTACTGATGCGGTATCAGTAAGTAAAGTACCTGAGCAGTAGCTGGGTCACTGAGATTTGAAAAATGTCTCACAGACACTGAAGACTTATCTCTGAGAAACAATTACGAAATATGAGCGGGAACTTTCTTTTGAAGATAGCTAAGCGGAAAAAAATTGGAAAAAAAAGCTACAAGCATTGAGAAGAAAGACAAAAGTTTCTCATGGAAGCTTTACATGGAAGCTTTCACTTTAAGTACTTTATTAGTATCTTAATTAAAGCTTCTCATGGAAATAGTCTACATTCATGTTAGAATCACTTAAACATGTGTTTGATTTCTAATTCTCAAAGTTCAAATGATTTGGATAATGGTGTTCTTTGAATATGTGCCAAACCGTTTGCAAATTAGAAACTAAGTTCTAAGATAAGCTTCTACATATGTTTGAAAGACTTTGTTACTTGTGGTTTGATCTAAAATTGTCAAGAAAAGAAGTTCGAAGAAAATCATATCTTTCGGATTTAAAAACTTTCGGATATGTACGTCTAGATTAGGCTTCGGATTTATTGGAAAGAAATTTCAAATTTTTGAAAGAAAAATCCTTCGGATTTGCTAAGTCCTTCGGATTTTTCAAATCCTTTGTATTTATCAAGTCCTTCGGATTTGTCTTATCCTTCTAATTTGTCCAAAAACTTTTGGATTTCATCAAAACTTTTGAATTTCTAAGATTTTGACAAAGACTTTCACAAAATGAACTTTAAATGTCAAATCTACAAATCTGTTTAGAAAATCTAAGTGTTTACAAACAAGGACTAAATCAGTACATCTGATTAACATAATATGCTAAAACATAAATACTCTGCTTGTTTTTTTTCTGTGATTTGTCGTTCAGAACTCACAATGTCGGCACAACACATTGAAGAACAAGAGATTCCAAACTACACCATGGAAAACGGACTACAATGTAGTCATTGGTAAAAACAATGCTGATGTCGATTTCAACAAACTCAAATGTTCAGAACCATCACGCCAGATTGCCACAGAAGTACTGAAGCTACACCCTGTTAGATACATGATGAACAAGTCAACATCAGTTTCAATTTTCTGCATACATCAATTTTGGCATACTATCTGATACGCGTACAACGCGCGTTCGGGGTCAAAGGAACTTCCTTTTCGTCGAGCAAGTTTTTCAAAACCCTAGGCAGTGAATCTAATCGTTGTAGTGTAGTATTGGGGTAAGCCTCGGGAATTGATATCGTTCTTTAGGGGAATGGGAATGCTAGTGAGAAATTACTACGCTAAGGTTGGGGTTGAGGAAGATTATTTTTTATCTTTTTTATATTTTTTAGAAAATGAAAAGGTGCGAATCTCGGGGTATTGGATTTGGGGGGTTGGTATTTCTACCAATTACTCTAATTATCTAATTATCTAAACTAAGGTGAGTGTAGTCTATGTCTATTGTTGTGTGCTCTTATGATGATTTAAAGATGTGTTTACTTAGATGTTATTACTCCCTAGTTATCTCCTATTGATGGTTGAATTGTCAAGTCCTTATTCTTAACGCGTTGTGTTTTCTAAGGTCGTAGGGTATGCGTTTATCCCTAACTATTTGAAACTACCTAAGGTTAATGACTACGAAATCTCTAGGATTCATAAACTTAACACTAAGGTTATCTTTGGATATCTAGCCTACAATTCCACTAGTAACTATAAGCTAAGGTTCAACAAAGATTAATCAAGCATTAAAAACACAACGGATGACCTATCGCAATACTAGGTCAATCACAATTAAGATAAGAGACAACCAATCAATATTCAATACATAGGTTTCATAGATCTAAGCAAACACACAGGTAAATTAGCCGGACATGGAAAACATGCAAGCATACACACAAACAATTGAAGACATAATTGAATTAATGAAGTAAATCACTTATCTTGTTGTAAAATAGGGTATGGAACCCTAAGATACTGCCCAAGATAGCCTATGTTCGGTTTAGGTTTTACTCCACAAAACTACCTCCCTAAAATACTGAAAATTCGAATTCTATATATAGAGTTACAATATGCGACGGCGTCACTCTTTAATTATGATGTCGTCGGGCCGCCGCCATTAGGGTTTCGTCTTGGCCACGTCAACTCTGTAACGGTGTCACCTTATGCTTGTGACGCCGTCAGCTTCAACCTTTGACGCCGTCGGGATCCAAATCTAGGTCATCTGAGTTGCGACGCCCTACTCTTTTAAACATGATGCCGTCACTTGTAAAATAGCAATTTGCTCTATGAGTCGTCTCAAGGTGTGTCGCGACGGCATCACAATTAAGTCGTGACGCCGTCCCCTTCAGTTCCAGCAGCTTGAGTGTCTCGATTCTTGACTTTGGCCATTTTCTTCGTATATTCGCGCCTTTTCGTCCGAATAAGTGTCATTCTAGCAATTTGCCTTCAAGAGACCTAAAAAGTGAAAATGAACGAAATTAAGTAGTAACGGATACAAAAGTGATCAATTAAGGGCTTAAATGACCCCTCAAAAGTGTACCTTTTAAATCCTTATCACTATCCTACTAAGTCTGGACATGAACTCTTTCACCTGCACTCTAGAAAGACGAGAAGTCATTGTTGATGTCAACCTTCTGCGTATTGTGCTAATACTGCCTGAAGTCTCATCTTCAAGAGCATTTTATCCGACACCTTCAGAGGAAGAAATTATAGGCTTCCTCAGAGATATTGGATATGATGAACAATATGAACCCATCATTTCCCACTCCAAGGTTGATATTAAGTATCTTCCTCAACCATGGAGGACTATGTATCTCATCATTACTCGTTCCACTAGGGGAAGAGAAAGTGAAAATGAACACCCCCGTTTACCACATTTACAAGTCTTTTGGGGGGTTGTCAATCTCAAACAACTCGATTATGGTCAATTAATCTTGACTTAGTTCATCAGATCTAAAGCCGTCTGACCAGGGGTTCGAACAAATTTCCCTTTGTCAGATTCACTAAGTTGTTGATAGAAAATTTCCTGGAAAAGTATGATGATATTCCTCGTCGTCTTGATGATGAAAACATTCAAACTTACTTTCATGATTCTACAGTAGCAATGATCAAGGGTGCAAGCTTCATGCACTCAAAAACAGGGAAAGAGACTTCCTGACTCTCTTCTTACAGAAGCTATTCAAGCAACAAATGCATACAGGAAGTATGATGCAACATTTCAAGCAAAATATGTCGGGGTCCGTCAAGAAGAAAAGGATCAATACTCACAAATCAAGACACAAAGCAAGAAGGGTGGTAAGGCTGGGAGCTTGGGTAGCACCATGAAGACAATCAAACCCTCAGCACCCAAGAAATGAAAGATATACATTAAAGTAACCAAGAAAGAACCTTCACCAGAAACCGCAGATCACTCTGAACCTGAACCAGACAATGAAAGAAGGCTGATATTAATCAAATAAGATGTTGCAGTCAACATAGCTAAAAAATCAGTGTCGATGAAGCCAAGCTTAAATCTTTTGAATAAGAAGAGAGACAAAAGAAAAGGAATGAAGAAATTAATAAAATGATTGATGATACACTCACTTATATCACTAGAACAGAAGCACACGATGGGCAAGAAGAGAATACTGGTACAACACTTGTGGATAAGATGAAGTTGAAGGGTCCTGCCACTACAAAGCTTACAATTGAAGAACAAGACTTAGAAATTTTGCAAGCTGGGGTAAAAATGAGCAGAAAAGAAACCCATCATCATCCAGTTTATAAACCCAATCCAAGAGAGGGTTCTAGCAAAGGCGTTGATGCAACAATACCCGAGTCTAGATTCGAAGGACAAGAACATTATCAAGATCATAGCATGGAAGAAAAGGAATACGTTGATGAAGAACATGACAAGATAATGGAGTAAGAAGATGCATAATTAGCCAGGAAAGCAGAAGAAGAAAAACAATGGTTAAAAAGGGCTAATGTAGAAAAGGAAGCAGATGAGTATATTCAGGATAATCCTAAACAACAACATTCTCCAATTCATGATCTCCATCTTCAACTCGACACCTCTTCTCTTCTAACACTAAAAGACCTGGAAAGGGACTCCAAAAAAGATATATCTACCATTCCAGAATAATCAACTCATTGATCTCCTCTACTGACAAAATCAACATCAGACACTCAGAACAAGTTAGTCAAGAAGCATCAAGTCAAGACATTGCTCTATCATGCTTCAATCAAGGTAAATAAAGCTGTGGATCAAGCTCGTTTAAACGATACCAAAACAGTTCAAGCTCAACTCGATTCACTTACTAGCACTGTCAAGGCCATACCTGAACAAGTAGTCGAGATGCAACAGCATAAGCAACATGTCGAAGACTTCATGGCTAAGGATATCAAGACATAACTGGATAATGAAATCCAGGATTAAAACGTGAAGCATTTCAAAAGACAACTGCCTAAGATTGTTCCAGGATAACTCAGTACCTACATTTAACTAATTATTCAACAGACTGTGTTAGACATCCTCTCCACAACCCCCATCACTCTTCAAACGGTTCCTTCTATCTCGAAAGATATTACTATTGAAGAATCACATAATCAACTACTTAAGAACATTTCGGGCACTGAAGATGTCAAGACTGAAGAAGAATCGGCGGTCTACAATGTTCTCATATCAGCAACTCAAAAGAATAAAAAGACATTTAAGACTGCTGCTAAATCCCTGAAAAGACCACGTGATGACCGAGCCCCTGATGAAAGTCAACAAGACAAGAGAAAGAATATTGCCAGTAAATCCTCTTTTATTTCTCCTAATTCAACCTCACCTCCAACAACAACAACAACCACTCGATCTCCACCAACATCAGCATCAGGACCAACAGAGCACCTTGAACAACCAGAAGCACAACACTTTGTATATACCAAAGGTGATGATTTTGAGCAGCCAAAAACACAACCAAAGTCTGCATCAACATCCAAAAGTTCAAAATCAAAGAAGACCAAAACACCAAAGGTTGTTGAGTGGCTTGACACTGATACAACTGCTGAGTTTGGATGGTTTGACGATATGGTAAACACTCAAAATCAAATGTAAGAAGATGAATAACTCGTGGATGGTTGCACGCTCGAATTCACTCAGAAACTTAAGATCGATATGCACATCCAAAAGCTCAACAAATAGGAACTCAGACGTGTCAAAGGTGCAACATTCAATCTTCTTAAATACCGCTCGACAAGCTTAATTGAACTTGAGTATCATCTGGAGAACATTGCACGAGCCATGTCTAACAACATTGACCGGATGAATCCTGAGTTCAATGTTGACAAACGTGCACCTTACTACACAGACTACACCAAGCCTCTACATTTAATCTGAAATGCTCTCAACCTTAAAATCCCATATAAATTCTTCTTCAACAACGATATGGAATTCTTGAGATACGGGAACACAACATCACCCAAGTATGCTACATCTTTGACTCTAATCGTAGCTGCAGAATACGTACAACAAGCAATTAAAGAAATTGCAACAAGCCTATTTATCCCTGAAGTAGTATCTTACAATAAAGATGCACAGTTCGGGATCCATCACTGGCCCAACATGTGTAGACAATACTACTGAAGCAAGATGGTGGCAATGAATAGAGGAGAAGTACTAAGTCCCCTCAAGATTATATCCATATTGCGGATTGAAACTGAAGAAAAAATATGGGTATGCATATATGGAAAAGATCGTTGTGAAAAGGCAATATGAAAAGGAATACAACGTCACTAAAGCAGGTTACTCAGACTTAAGAACGATATTGAGGACATGTACTTACTCAAAGTTCAGAACAAGATGATGCATTTTCCAAGAAACATACAATATGCCTTTATCACCTCTCTATTGCTCTTCATCAGAAGTATAATCATACAAGAGAGAGTCAACTAGGAGTTGAGAGTTACCAGAAGCAACTAAACTTGACACAACCGCTTCTACATTTCCCAGAGATAAATGATGAAGTACAATACATCTGAAGAGAGAGCCTGCATTTGGATTTATCTACAAGAGTTATATCACCATCAACTGCTTTATAGCATATGACGAACTTCATAAGTTCTGCGATGCAACCCTCACAAAGGTTCAAGAAGGATTAGATCTAAGACTCAAAGATCAGAAACTTCATACTACCAAGACCGGGAGGTGAAATTCAAGTCAAGCACGCAATGTGAAAAACTTCATCAGCAAAATTGATCGCATCTTGAAACGCAGAAGGCAAATGCGGAGATTGGAAAGTAACGTGGGCGGAAAACAAAAGTTTAACATCCGAAACTATAAACGTCCTGAATAACTTGTATTAGTTAGAGAAATTTATAATAGCTATTTAAGTAGATTAGTTAGATCATTTGAACGATGTCTGCAATAACTATAACTCTAAACATTCTTAGTAGTATATTATGATTGATGTGCCCGGTTGGTGCAAGTTTTAAAAATTTATAAACACGATTTAACCGTCTAACCTATTAACACATACGAGCAAGTATACTCGTCCGCAATAGCAAAGTTTGGTAAGTCGAGATCGTCCCAAGGGATTTTGTGTATGAAAGATATTTATTTAAAAAGATTCCAACAAGAAAGCTTGTCAAGGCTTTCCCCAAATAATTATGTTATAGCGAAATTCAATAAGAAATATATATATACTTGTGTGTAGTCTATAATCAATCATAAATAGTATTCAAGAAGGTTTGGTGTATACTCTTTATATGATGCACAAATCATAAGCAAATGATTCCTCAACCATGGTATGTGTTTGTAAAAATCATTCTAAGAACAAAAACATTTAGGTAATCCTTTCGGTCCTTATCCCAATGATTATCCTATAGAAATTCCATTTGTTTGCAACATGTTCTTATTAAAGTTGTTCTTACGAATCTTTCGACCCTTCGTGATGAAAATATTCCTAGTCTTGTTTTAATAAGCAAACATGGTGGTTGTCAATCACCATATCCCCATACTAGTTTGTCACTTCACTTTTTGGAATAAAACACAAGAGAAATCCTTTCGGTCCTTTTTCTTAAAACATGTTTTATCAACAAATCAAACCAAGACTAGTATTTTTCCAACAAACTCATTTAAACAAGATCATATGTACATGCATCACATTTTGAGAACACTACTATGATTAAGTACATCCCAACACACAAGTATATCCCAAAATTACTCCATGATAATAATAATAATAACTAAACACAAATAGTAACAAAGTAATTCCAACAATTCAAGAGAATAGAATTCCATAACAAAGTTCATAGAATACCTAAACTTTTGTGATTACAAGAATTAGAATTCGTGGATTGTAGCAACCACGCGCCTCCAATCACCTAGATTCACCGCGCAACTCCAAACTATCAAAACAATGGATGAGAATGGTTCCCTCCTTGCTCCTGGACGTTTTTCAGAAAGTACTAAGCTTTTGGGTTGAATAAAATGGTTGGTATTAGTTTTGGTGTAAACTAATACAATTTTGGTTGTGTCACACTTAGTATACTAGTACTAGGTTCATTATATAGCCAAAGGTGCTTGCCTAACTGACCAAAAACGTCCTCAACAAGTAAATATAAAGAAATGATCGGACTCCAATGATTATGGGGAGTTAAGGCAACAATAAATGTGACTTTGTGTAACTGTAGTGCCAGAAACCGGATCGGTTTCATCTTCGACCGAATCGGTTTTGCCTTGACCATTTGCCCAGCCGGATCCGGTTACGGGTTACGACCGATCGGCTGGGTTTGTGCTGTTTTGACTTTTTGTTGACTTTTCTCCTATACGCTTCATTCTTTGCTCTCGCTGATGATTTCCAAGGCAAAACTTGATCTTTCCTTGCCGTAGATACTTAGAAATCATTGCGTTTCTTAATCATTGAATCCAAAAGCTTCCTAGCTCAACTTCCTTCCTCGAGAATCTTCCAAAATGTGCATAAAAACTTCATTTCTTCGTTATTCGCGATACCTGGCTACATATACATACACAATACGCATATTTGCACTTTTGCAATAGTTATGAGTAAATATAACCGATTATCATGCACAAAACTAACAATAACGCTACTAAAAACATGTTCAATTTAGGCGTTATCAAATTCCCCCACACTTAAGCGCTACTCACCCTCGAGTAGGTCTAACATTTGCAAAGATTGATTTCAATGGTCTTTGACAACATGGTTCTAAAAGTAACAATTACCCCAAAAGATAATCATCGGTTTGCTTATAATATGTGAAAAAATTTAAAAATGAACCAAAATACTTTAGATAACACAACTAGAACACCTCACGAATGATGTAGAAAAATCACTCAACTCTCATATATTGGTAGGTATATGTAAATCACTCATTGCCTAGTCATGATCAATGCTTTTTACCATAAGCTTGTACAAGTATCAAAACAAAGAAAATAAATTCATCAAAGAGGGCTTTTATTCGGGTTATAACGTTAAGGCTAAGGGTTCATAAAAGGTATGGATAAGGCATGGGATAGTTTATAAAATTGGTGTTAAAATAAAAATAAAATCAAGTCTAAACCTCCATGTTGCTAGCCATCATACAAACCACAATCCCGAAAATGATTATTTCACCTCTTCTCTTATATTGATCTCCAAATATATATATCACGTCTTAGCACATTGGCTAATCAATATCACCAACATACTTCATCTTAATATAGCACATTGGCTATAACCATTATTTTTTTTTTATTTTTTTTTTTATTTTTATTTTTTTAATTTCCCCCACACTTAGAGTAAGCATACACCAAAAAAAATCGAGAAAGACGTCTCTTTCATCCAAGATGGAAAATGGTACACACTATAAACAAAGTGTAGCTTCTTCATAATCATCAAAAACAATCCAATCATTCCAAACAACTAGCAACAAACCAATAGACTTGATAAGGGTTGGCTAAAGCTTGAAAGTGTAAAATATTTTTGTAATTTTCTGAGTTTATCAAAACGAAAAGATTGGCTCGGAAGGGTGTACTAAGGGTATCTAGTGCTAAAGATAAGCACTAACAAATGGGTCCATATGGGTGATTAATTAACCAATGTGGTTAGCTAATATATCATTAGATGTAAATGGAAGGCCATTTGGGTAAATCCTAAGGTGCCTCTTATCATTTGAACATATTTAAATCACTCGAAAGTGATTTTAACCGTAATGCATAACTAGTACAAGTTCTAGAATCGACATAATCACCGGCACACTCATAGCAAATATAAAACAAAAGATGTGTTTTATACAAAAAGAAACCTCACAAAAGTGTGGAAAAAGGCTATTATGCATGCTAGAAAATGCTATCGAATCCAAATTGAATTACTTCCGTAATATTGTTCAAATTCAAAAAAAATTCAAAAACTCTCATTTAACCATTGAAATCTCAGGTTTATAAATATCAATTATGCGTGGAAACAACTAGACCAACAAGGGCGAATTTCTTCTAATCACTTGCATCCAAAAGTTATAAAAATTCACATCATTTTCCTATTTTCTTCCCTCCCCCATACTTAAGTTTTGCATTGTCCTCAATGTAATGAAAAATTAACTTCAAAGTAAAGAAAATGGGAAAAAATAGTTAAAAGATACCACGGGATAGAATATGCAATATGCATATTGGGTCATAAGAAAGCATGTGAGTTATCCAACTCCAAATATTTGACCATCAATAAGCTTCCGACACATCCATCCTGCAAACAAAACTGCAACACGCAATACACAAAACAAACAAACAAATGCAACTAAAAACTAGATAAAATCAAGCAAAACATGCTAATCAATCTAAAAAAAAAATATTGTTTAACACATCATAACCCATTGTTTTTGAAACCATAATTCACGAATGATCCATAATTACTCTTCATCTTCGCTCATGTCATCTCCTTCTTCATCATCATACTCATCATCATCACTTTCGGTTACGTAGTTTTCGTCCACAATCTCCGAACGAACTCTCCTCTTCTTCTTCTTTCCTCCAACTCCTGTGATGATCCTACAACATCGTGGCTTGCTCCACCAACTTCAGGTAACCGACCATATGGGGGTACTGGATCAGGAAATGGTGCGTACCCAGGATATGGATACGGATAGGGTCCAGGATAAGAAGTGTAAGGGAAAGGATATGGTGGAACATTGGGTGGATTGTAGGGTGGCAACTCATAATTTGCTTCACGAGCCATGTTTTGAAAAATAGGCATGGAATAATCATTGATGTAGTTGTTTCTCAACATCATCGAGTCTCTCCATACATCCCTACATTGAATCTCATCTAAATGCTTGTTCCACTCTCCCCAACCTGAATCAAAACTACTGGATGTACCCATTTGCACGTTCTCCATTGGTATATTCCCTTGCTGTTGTGGTGGTTGCTGTTGTGGTCTTGGTTCAATCCATAACCCTAAGGTTTTCAATCTCCTATTCAAAGCATTACCAAAACCTTGCGCAGTCCACGTATCACTATACTTTGGCTCTCCACACTTAGCCAATTCCTCATCAACATAATACCCAAGATTCTTCGCCAATTTTGTCACAAAATGTCCTCCACAAATGTTACTGTTGCTCTGATTCCCGGGGCTCTCCTAGACAAATATTCGGCTATCTGCCAAATGGAATTACCGTCCTTAGTTTCTTCCAGTAACTTCATAACCCATAAGTCCGGTTTCTGACATTTGTCCCTGCTTCCAAATCTATTAAATGGCCCGGTCACAATCAACTTGTGAAGTATCCTCATCAACGGATTCCTGATGGTTGAAGCATTCCTCCTAGCGCAAGTAGGATCTCCCACTTGATTCCAATAAGCGGGAATACTAGGATAGTCTTTTTCAAACCTCCGAAGTCTAGAAAAGTGAGTTTCAAATAATCGATGATTAACCTCATGTGGCTCATACAAACCAAGAGCCACGCCAAAAGCTGGCAACGTGTAAGCATGATCCCTTCCACAAAGCCTAAACCAAACACAAATCTCCGTCATCAAGTTCCGAACATCTACCTTTCTTTCAAAATACATAGTTGAAAAGAACTCCATACACCATTCTCGATAGACCTCTTCATTGACGCTAAATGCTCTTTCCCATGACAAATCATTGAACGAATCTCCATCTCCTGGATATACATAAGACGTTCGCATCATTCCTCTTAACTCATCTTCACAATCACATTCCTCAAATAAATCCCAATCAATCACCCTCGGAACCAAACATGTCCTATGTTGTAACTTCGACAACCTTTCCCGAAAAGCATGTTTCTCCCCGTCGGTGAGATTTTTGAACTTTAAATTAGCATTTGCTTCCGTCTTCACACTATACTTAACCTTCTTCTTCTCGTTTCTTTCACAAAACTTCGTAACAAGCGGGTTCATTGGAATTTCCTCCCCACTTGAGCTCCCTACAATAATTCTCTGTAGAAATCACAAATATAAGACCATATGAGAGTGTTAGAACAAACAAGAAGGTTCAAGGAACCCTCTAAGATTCATTTCAAAATTTCACAAAATATTCAATACAGAAACCACAACCGGATTCGGTTGGATCACCAACCGAATCGGTTTCCAAATGGTCAACACCAACCGTTCGGTTGCAATGCGCAACCGAATCGGTTGTGCATACTGCATAAGGCGTTTGCCTCTAATCCTCTTAAACTCGAATTTCCTAATTCCCAAACTACCCTTAGATCGCATTCTATCATCCACAATGATTTCCACATCCTTGAATTATTCTTAACTCGGTCCTCAAAACATCAAACATCATCAATCAACATCTTAGAATTCAACTTATAAACCTATATCCTTCATTCATTAGTTCCAATAATGTGGTATCTATCACTCAACAAATAAATACGCATCATCAATCATTAGGAATCACTTATTGCAACTTATCCTGATTCAAAATCACAACCCAAATAAAATCCGAAAATTCAATCATTTATTATTCATCCTATGTTGAATCAATCAATCCAATCCTTCTTGCAATGCATTCCTATATCAATTACCCACTCAATCTTAAAATATTACAACTTAATTCGAATTATAACAAAAACCCCCAAATTGGTGACCTAATATCCAATTCGAATCAAATGCTTTAATAAAACCTTAATTGAGTTAATTGACTGTAGATGCTTACTTGTTTAGGTGCCATGATGTTTTCCTACAACTTAAACAACCTCCAATCTGCTTCTCTTGGACGAATTTTTGCAAAACCACCTGGAGAATTAGTGTGTGTGTGTTTTGGAAAAGTGATTTATTTATTTTTTTTTATACTCAATTGCAACCGGTTCAGTCAAGGACACAACCGTTTCGGTATGCATTTCACCAAATTTTGCATTTTTACATGTTACTTAGGCATTTACCTTCCAAGCAACAATTTTACTCAAAAATTCTACTAAAGATTCACACAACATTCACCCACCATATGAAATTTTGAACAATCATCCAATCTAAAAAAAACTCAATCTCAACTCATCATACTAATGAACTAAACCAAATTCATCTCAAAACTCAAAGTTATAATGCATTAACCAAATCACTCAATCATAAAAAAAAATAAGAAACAAAAATCCTAAATGCATCAAATCAAAAAGAAATAGTTCATGAAATTCAAGCAATAATTGCTTGTTTATTACGGCCTCTTGTCTTCTCCTCAAAATTCCTCAAAATACTCTTGTCTTAGAATATCCTCGCTTTGAAATTTTCCGGTCAACTCACGGAACGTTTCAAAAGTTTTGAATTTTCTCATAAATCTTCGTCCGTCCGGACATAGTATATCAAACTTAACATGCCATGCTCCATCTCCGGTTTGTCTCTTGTAAGTCCCCGACCCTTCGGGTCTCCACTCCAAATTCTTAAGTTGCACCGGTAAAGAACCTAAAAAGTCGGTCAACTTTTTGTAAACTAGTATGTTTTTGAATGGGTTATAGAAAGCTTCTACCACTAATGCACGTTCCATTTCGTCCTCTATATCAAAATAAGGCGGAGCTAACGGTCCGTACATTGGGTTACCTTGGACATCACGCCCCACTTCAAAACATGTTAAATCATCACCTGCTTCCATCCATTCCAAATCCTCCATAAATTCCAAAGTTGGCCCTCTTGGTTTTGGGTAGTATGTTTGCATCGAAATCCCATCATCAATAGTCAAAGTGCCTCTTCCCATGTCTATAATCGCACCACAAGTTCGTAAAAATGGTCTTCCCAATAGTAATGGTAAACTCTTGTCCACCGGAATATCTAGGACAAGGAAATCTGCCAAATACGGTTGATATCCAATTTGCACTCTCACATTCTTCACCTCTCCCATTGCCTTCGCTTGAGAGTTATCCGCCATAGTAAGCTTAGAATGATTAGGTTGCGGATTACTTAGTCCCAAAGTTTTAAACAATGGATACGGCATCACATTAACACTCGACCCCGTATCGGCTAAAGCATAGACAGGTGTTGTTCCATTCACTTTGATTGGCAACACAAAATTACCCGGATCCTTTTCCTTCCTCGGCATGCCTTTAAACAAAATTCGATCTCGCTCCTCCTCCGTGAGATTCTTTCCTTCCAACCTAGCTCTTGCTAGCATCAATGCATCCAACTTCTTACGGTAAAGCACATAATCTTGGAGTACTTCTATCACCGGTTTCTTTTCATTAAGCTCAAGAAACTTTTGTTCTAGATTCTCTAAAATAGCTTCTTTTTGCTTATCTGTTAAGGGTTTGAGAGTAGTAGTCGGTGATGATGGTGTGGAATCATTTTTGGTAGTAGAGGTTGTTGTTGGAGTTAGTTTGTTTGATGTCGGTTTCTTCCGATTTGCTTTTCCCATTTTAACCACTTCCACCTCTTTCTCTTCCATGTTTGCACAAACTTCCACTAACATCTCGTTTACTCATTTTCCTTCTTCCAGATCAGTTATATTAATTCTCATCTCTCCCATTGCAAAATCCACTTGACACTTGGTCGTGACAAGAAAATCTCGACCAAAACACACATTAGGTTCATCCGCATTCCCTTCTTCTACTACAACAAAATCAGTTTCAAAAATATGTCCATGCATATTGACCTTCAGATTTTTGACCATCTTTCTTCCATATGCTTCATAGTCCAATCGTACATGACCAATTTCGTCAAGAACCTTCTCCAAAATATAGTTTTCTCCATAAGCCATATTAAGTTGCGCATCCCAAGCACTTATTCCTTCCACACTGCAAGGCGTTCCAAACCTCATTAGCGATGAATCATACACCGTTAAAGGTGCTTGTGTGAACACTACGACTCTTCCTTTCTTGGGTAGCTGAACCTTATTTTCACCAATTTCCTCCATATTACCCGTATCAATTCCCAATTCTTTCTTACTTTCTTCCAAGATACCTCCAATCTTTTCCAATGAACTTCCAGTATCCTTGAACATTTCATCCAAAGTACGAAGGTATTCCGAGATTCCACTCAAACTATCCATATTACTAGACAACTTGACAAAACAAAACAAAACACGAATGTTAACGTTAGAGTTAGTAAAAACAAGAACAAACTATGGAAATATAAACTAAACAATGTAAGACACTTAACAAAACTAAAAACACAAGTTAAAACTCAAGACCTAAAAAAAAAATATCAACACAGAAACACCAACCGGATTCGGTTGGATAACCAACCGAATCGGTTAGTTGAAAAAGAATTCAGACAGAAACTGTAACCGGATCCGGTTGCGGGTTGCAACCGATAGGTTTGATCGAAAATTTTTTCTTCTTTTTTTTTTTTTTTTTTTTTTTTTTTTTTTTTTTTTTTTTTAACAAAGTAAATAAAATTAAATGCAATTAAGGAATCATTAATATGTACTAAATTCTAGTTAATAAAGAAAACTCTTCATAAACCAACAATTTAATAACATAATAAATCACATTAAACTTAAAAAAACTAACAATTAAAATCTATAATAAAAATAATTAAACTAATAACTGAAAAATATAACTATCTAATCATTAACCATAAAAACTATAATTAACTAAAACCAAATAAATAAATAACAAATGTAAAGAAAATAAAAATAAATCTAGGAATAATTAAACTATAAGACATAATCTGCAAAGAGAATATAAAATTACCAGAATTATTCTAAGAATCATAAGACAAATAACTAAGAAGTCTAGAACACTTAAAAACGCAAATAAAAATCAACTCAGAAACTCTAACCGGATTCGGTTGGATAACCAACCGAATCGGTTAGTTTGTAACCAAAACTTGTTTTTTTATAAATACTTCCAATACTATCAATTTTAAAGAAAATTAAAGAAAATCCACGGCAGCGGCGCCAAAAACTTGATGTGCCCGGTTGGTGCAAGTTTTAAAAATTTATAAACACGATTTAACCGTCTAACCTATTAACACATACGAGCAAGTATACTCGTCCGCAATAGCAAAGTTTGGTAAGTCGAGATCGTCCCAAGGGATTTTGTGTATGAAAGATATTTATTTAAAAAGATTCCAACAAGAAAGCTTGTCAAGGCTTTCCCCAAATAATTATGTTATAGCGAAATTCAATAAGAAATATATATATACTTGTGTGTAGTCTATAATCAATCATAAATAGTATTCAAGAAGGTTTGGTGTATACTCTTTATATGATGCACAAATCATAAGCAAATGATTCCTCAACCATGGTATGTGTTTGTAAAAATCATTCTAAGAACAAAAACATTTAGGTAATCCTTTCGGTCCTTATCCCAATGATTATCCTATAGAAATTCCATTTGTTTGCAACATGTTCTTATTAAAGTTGTTCTTACGAATCTTTCGACCCTTCGTGATGAAAATATTCCTAGTCTTGTTTTAATAAGCAAACATGGTGGTTGTCAATCAGCATATCCCCATACTAGTTTGTCACGTCACTTTTTGGAATAAAACACAAGAGAAATCCTTTCGGTCCTTTTTCTTAAAACATGTTTTATCAACAAATCAAACCAAGACTAGTATTTTTCCAACAAACTCATTTAAACAAGACCATATGTACATGCATCACATTTTGAGAACACTACTATGATTAACTACATCCCAACACACAAGTATATCCCAAAATTACTCCATGATATCAATAATAATAACTAAACACAAATAGTAACAAAGTAATTCCAACAATTCAAGAGAATAGAATTCCATAACAAAGTTCATAGAATACCTAAACTTTTGTGATTACAAGAATTAGAATTCGTGGATTGTAGCAACCACGCGCCTCCAATCACCTAGGTTCACCGCGCAACTCCAAACTATCAAAACAATGGATGAGAATGGTTCCCTCCTTGCTCCTGGACGTTTTTCAGAAAGTACTAAGCTTTTGGGTTGAATAAAATGGTTGGTATTAGTTTTGGTGTAAACTAATACAATTTTGGTTGTGTCACACTTAGTATACTAGTACTAGGTTCATTATATAGCCAAAGGTGCTTGCCTAACTGACCAAAAACATCCTCAACAAGTAAATATTAAGAAATGATCGGACTCCAATGATTATGGGGAGTTAAGGCAACAATAAATGTGACTTTGTGTAACTGCAGTGCCAGAAACCGGATCGGTTTCATCTTCGACCGAATCGGTTTTGCCTTGACCATTTGCCCAGCCGAATCCGGTTACGGGTTACGACCGATCGGCTGGGTTTGTGCTGTTTTGACTTTTTGTTGACTTTTCTCCTATACGCTTCATTCTTTGCTCTCGCTGATGATTTCCAAGGCAAAACTTGATCTTTCCTTGCCGTAGATACTTAGAAATCATTGCGTTTCTTAATCATTGAATCCAAAAGCTTCCTAGCTCAACTTCCTTCCTCGAGAATCTTCCAAAATGTGCATAAAAACTTCATTTCTTCGTTATTCGCGATACCTGGCTACATATACATACACAATACGCATCTTTGCACTTTTGCAACAGTTATGAGTAAATATAGCCGATTATCATGCACAAAACTAACAATAACGCTACTAAAAACATGTTCAATTTAGGTGTTATCAATGATGAATTGTGTTTTTTAAAACCTTGAGCAAAATTATTTTTCACGAACTTTCGAAGGTATTTTTAAATACGATTCAAAATTCTGCTCAAGTAGACTATTCCTCAAATAATTTAACATTATTTGAGGGGTGTATTTTGCTAAAGAAAACCAAATTTTATTATAAAACAATCACTTATGCATAAAATTCAGTGCATAACTCTAATTTTTCTAATAAAAGGATCATGCTGTACGCTTCAGTGCAACAATCCTAATGTAGGGAGTGAAGGTTTCTTAATCTTGAGTAAAATTTATTCAAAAATTTTCAAATACTTTTTCAAAAGGTTTTTCAAAAAATTTCTCAAGATATAATATTCCCTCTTGTTGTTCAAAATCTCAAAAAGTATTTCACTTCTTGAGAGGGAGTATTACAAAACTCTTTGTTCTAAAATCAAATGTACTTGTCATCCGTTTCTCCCCAAGGAATTTTAAAACAAAAACCCTCAAAAAGCATATTTTAATCATCACTATTTCAAAAATAACATTGATATGCTATTTTTGAGGGGAAGAATTGAGATTAAAATATGTTGTTTAGTGTGGAATCTCATTATGTTGATCAGCGTGGAATCTCGAACGAGTTCGACTGAGGTATAACCAGTGAATTGACGAGAAAACAATGTCAGTAATCGAAATGACTTGTTCCTGGATGGGTAATAATTTCAAGCTGGTCTTACCAGTGATGTAAACGTGTATCGCAAAGAACTTGTCAAAGTAGAATGTACCATATCGAAAAGACTCAGATATTACCTACGAATTGACGATAAAACAATGTCAGTAATCAAAACAACTTGTTCCTGGACGGGTAATAATTTCGAGCTGGTCTAACCAGTGATGTAAACATGTCTCACAAATGACTTCTCAAAGTAGAATGCACCATCTCAAAAAGACTCAGATATTACCTACAAATTAATGAGAAAACAATGTTACTAATCGAAAAGACTTCTTCTTGGACGCGTTATAATTTCAAGATGGTCTAACCAGTGATGTAAACGTGTCTCGCAAAGGACATGCCTTTGTAGAATACACAATCTCGAGAGATTTTCTTTATACTTGCACCTGGACAGGTAATAATTTCAAGCTAGTCTAACCATTGATGTAAATGTGTCTCGCAAAGGTTTCATATATTGAAGGTCGATCGATTCGAAATTACAGACTCTTCCCTTAATGTGTAGTTTTATCTTAAAACTTATGAGCACATGTGAAGGAGGCGTATTTCGGAAAATTCAAAACTCTCAGAGTGTTAACAAAATATGTTTTATAATCATAAACACTTTGAGAGAATTTACAAAAAGGTTTTATGGCTACATGATCAACATTGAGTATCATCCTTCCAGGCGATGATCCAAACGGTCTACAGTAGTGGAGTGATCCCTTGGGATACTCCAGTGGCTCATCTGTGTCCGTTTATCCTTTGGAACTTTGGATACAAGAAAGACAGTGTGAAGATATTAAGTACAAAAACATTCCAGTGACCATCCGGTCTGAGAATATTCGAGGAACGTGCCAGGATTCGTGCATTCGTTCTAAGACTATTCAAGGAACGCACCAGCGATATGGGATGTGACTATATAAGATATCTAAACACTAATGTTAGAAACTTTATTACTAACCTTTCTATGCAGCTACCCATGGAGGTGTAGAGTTCCAGGAGAGATCGTTACCATCACCATGATCATCAACATCCTTCCATTTTCACGTGCTCATACCAACATTATTACGAAAGATAAAGTTATGCGAATTTCAAAGAAAGTTCTCCTCAAAGATCAAAGTATAGCAAGTTCATAATAATTCTACGTCAAAGTCAAGGAATCTAGAAAGTTAAGAGACAAAGATCAAGTCAAAGAATGGGGACTATATATCTATGAAGAACATAATTCAATAAGAAGTATGAGCATGTTGGAAAAGACGCAAAGACACCGGTGACAAAGACGTTGATGAAAGGCAGGCGAAACCAATATCTGATCACAAGACGTTGATTTAAAGACGTCAAGACGACATATGATGACCAACCCTTAAAAGGAGATTCTTGGGATTACGTTATTATTTTAAAGTGTTGGTCATTAAACGTTGTAATAGGTTGTTATTTTAATAGGCTTATAATTGTTAGATTTATGGTGCCGGCTCATGTAGTAAGCCCATGGGCCGAGCCCATAGACTTTAGGGCAATGCCCAAACATTGTAAACACTATAAATACCCTTTCCCTTGAAGGGAAAGGGTGTTTGTTCTATTGCAATGTCACTTTACTTATTATTATTCATAGTTCACTCCGTCTCTCTCTCTCTCTCTCTGTAACTTTATCTCACTAAAACGTATCTTGTGTATGACTAATATGGTGACCTAACAAAGACACCTTATGTTGTCGACCACCTCGTTAATGCTTAAGTCTTGCCATGGGCCTCAATATATATACACTAGAAGTTATTTCACATGTCATATACAGGATTTAAACTCTTAGTTATTTGGTTGGAAAAATTCTCACACAATAGAAACGTATTGTTGAGGTACAAGTGATAATGAAATTAATCACTACTAGAAGTGGCAATTTATGCCCCAAAAAAAAAAAAAAAAAATGGCTAATTTACGCTACTTTGTAAAAGATTTGAACACATTTAGTCCATACCTTTTTTTAAATGGGCATATATATATTTTTTTAGATATAAATGAGGTATTACGTTTAAGAAATTTATTTCTTCATTTTAGGTCTTCTATAAAGTGATTTGTATAGCATGTGCCCGTTTGGCCCGTGCTCGTTTAGCTCGTGCCCGTTTATGTTCGTACCCGTTCCAGCCTGTTTCCGTGCTCGCCCAGCCCGCCCATTTTACCACCTATAATCGTTACAATCAAATTTAAACTTTATGTTTGCTTTGAATTTTGGAATATAATTATTCTTTAATTTATTCCATTACTTCTGTCATCGCTATTTCATTATATGGCCGCCCATTAATTTTTCTCATTACATTATGACATGTATGAATTCTAGACAAAAGTTCAATATAGATCTCAAATTTACCATATATCTAATGAACCAATCATAGTCATTTATTTTTCTAATAAAAAAAAATAAACTTTAACCATTTTTTAAAAAATTAAATATCTCGCAAATCGTTAATTGTTAAGCGAAAAAATTCATACTATCGCGACGAGAATTAAATTATCTTTCTATAGATATGTACTTCTATATACTTTTAACGATTTGTTTTTCAAAATTTCGGCCCAGAAAAATCATATATGATTTGTGAAAATCATATGTGATTCGATTTTTACAAATCATATATGATTTTTGCAAATCACATGTGATTTGCAAATCATATGTGATTTGTAAAAATCATATATGATTTGAAAAAATTACATGTAATTTGATTTTTACAAATCACATGTGATTTTTGAAAATCATATATTCCGTATGATTTTACAAATCATATGTGATTTTTCTGGGCGAAATTTTTGAAAAAAAAAATGTTTGTTGAAAATATAGAGAAGTGCATATATATAGAAAGAGAATTTAATTCTTGTCGCGATGGTGTATTTTTTGTAGTTTAAAGATTTACCGTTTGCAATATATGTTGTTTTAAAAAAAAATGGTGAAAATAGTCTTTTTATTAATTTTGATAAAAAATAAATGAATAAGATTAATTTATTGGATATATAGCAAATATGAGATCTATATTGATCTCAACTCATGATATCTATGTCAATTTTCAAATATTTCTTTCATGTGTCATGTCCATTACAAATATTAAATACCATGTATAAATGATATCATTTAAACAAGTAAACCGGGACAAGTTTACACATATATTAAATATCATGTGTATGATACGAGGTTTTTATACCCCGCGCTTTGCGGCGGGGTGTTTGTCAACAAAATATTAAAGTGATTGTATAGTAAAGGAATTACAAACCAAATGCCAAATTTCGTAAGCTGACAGAAAGATATTTGACAGCAAGAACAACTTAACATCCCTTTTGACAGCAAAACACCCATAGAATAAAAGAATTATAATTAAATGTGTCCAAATTAACATTGCTTACATTCTCCTAATTCTAATCTAGCGAACTTCAAGAAAAGCTCTAAACTTTTTAACACTGGTAACACTGAAACAAAAGGTAAAGCATTATGGTTGTACTTATGTATCCATATTTTGTTTTGAAATTCCATCTCTTGCAAACTATAGATACAAAATTTTCTGTACATTTCGTAAAATGAATCTACAACATAATAAACACTCGGTGTAATATACATGTTAACAAAAGTAATATAAATTATATGGTTAGCAAGGAGTTGACATATGGCCGTGAGTTTAGTGATAACCTTTCCCTTGACAGGATGGTCAATACTAAACACCCCATAAGATCATCAATAGTGTGTATTACCTGAGACTTTTCCTATATTGAATATAGTGAGTAAATTATCCTATCATTGTTTGGTGAACCTCGTTGGAAATGTATATATTTACAAACACGTAAATGTCCGGATTTGAACTCGTGACCACGAGATTGCACACATTAGCGAATGAGAATTAAAGTTAATAATTAATGTTTATGTTTACGATTAATTATTGCACATTAAGTCCGGTTAACGATCGTTAAGTATTTAACGGAAAAATAACTAACGACCGTTAGATGACAAGAGAAGGGACTAGTAACGAAAAGACTTGAAAAAGTTATGGGTTTCTCTTGGGCTTGTCCTATGGCCGGCCAAGGGAATGGGTTTTCAACCCAAGCCCTAACTTGTTCCAAAAGTTTTCCATCTACTATATAAACAAGGCTAGGTTCTAAGGTTTTTCATCACTTGTGCATTGAATTAACATAGATCTCTCCTCTCCTATCTCTTGTCCCAATATTCGGCCGAACACCCCTTGTAAGGGAGTTTGGTTTCGTTTTTCCTTAAAACGAGGACTTGTGTTAGATCTAGCAATAGCTTGATTCGTTGGTTAATTCGTGTGTACAAGAACGTGGTAGTAAGACACTATTCTTACACCATATTGGTTTGAGTTGTTGAACGGTAAGGGACAACTCTTCAAACCACTTCTTTGTTTTGCTCAAAGGATCTGACATTCGCAAGAGGTACGTTACGCATATTTTCAGTTAATTAATTTATTTGTCATGATTTTTAAGTCTTCCGCTGTGTACTCTTGATGTCTACATGTTTTATTTTATGTCATGTATTATAAACTCAACAGTGGCATCACGAGCCTTGTATAACAAGTAATTAATTACTGAAACACATAAATAAAATAAACATGTTGTGTTATTATTTGTATACCTAAACCCTAATTTTTTAGGGGGGGGGGGGGGGGGCGTTTATTTGGGTGCCCTAATTAGGGTTTTGTAAACTAAAGTTTTAATTGGATTGGAAATCCTAGGATGCATGCAACTTTATGTGTATTGCGTAACTCTGTTTTAATTGCATTAATTGTTAAGTGTAATTTATGTCCATGATAATTACATGCATGTTTTATCATGGATATGCTTTTATTGTATGTTCTACTTGTTTAAGTGGTATACACTAAATTATGATAGATCTAAAATTGGGGAAGTCCTCAATCATTATTAATTTAATCAATTATGTGCTATGTGGTATGTATTTAGTTTTGACTTACGCAATCGATGAATCGATGCATGTGGTCACCTTGTACATAGATGAAAACGGGTGCAAGTCTTAATTAAATATATGCATATTGACAGATCTAGAATTGGTTATTAATAGGATTTATCAAAAACGTTTGCATGTGGCTATTTGATATGCATGACTTATTTTTTTTGTTATGCATTCATTTTTTATATGTTTATTTTTAAATACTTGCTTGTTTGTTATGTGAAACAAGGGTATTTTTACAAGAAAAATAAACTGACCTAAACAATGGTGAAACATGTATTTTTAAGCATAGTAATCATAATCGTTTAATTGATTGGTGACTTTGGTACAAATGGTCTGAACGGCTCACCCATTAGAATGAACTATAAAGGGGTTAATAAAGAAGTGCGCACAGTCACACTGAAAGGATGTCTAAGGTTATGCTTTAGCGCTTACCTGGTCCTCTGCCCCCTGTAAGTTTGAATGGAGCTACTTAGTAAGCCATAAAATGTGCAAGCTCATCTTAAGGGCGAATTAGTTTTAATTCCATGCGCCACTTCGGTGGTAATTATCCGAAACACTAAGTGTTTACACTTATGCAAAAGTACGGTATAATGGATGATAATTAACACTAAATTCCTTGATTGATGAATCCAATACCTCAATTAAAGTTTGATGATGAAAAGCTTATACATTAAAACAAGATATAAATGTTTTAATAAAACCTATGTTACGAAGATGAATGCATGACATCTTTGTACATATTTGATTTGACATCAAAATTATTACCCTTTAATTTAAGTTATATGCCATCCAACGAAACGGAAACACCTAAGATTACTTTTTATTTGCGTGAGATCGTGACTTAGATCGTAATCAAAGGGTAAAATGTCCACGTGACGTGAGAACGAGCATGGATGATTTTGCAGTTTCTTAAGTTGGACAACTTAATTGAGTTTTGTAGTGAGAACTGGCAACTCAAGGCATAAGATGGGGATAAAACATGTTTACATGGCAATTGATATTGGCTAAATGTAAATCCCATAAATCTAGGAATTGCAATTGAGGTTCGACTCGTACCATTTTGAATAGTTTCATTACTAGCAGATCAACTGATGTGATGAAACTATGTCAATTTGGATCCTAGTTTTCAAGTAAAAATTAAATGGTTATATGTTTATGAACCATGGGTATTTAATTTTCTTGAAAAGGTTAATTATCGAAAATACTAAAATTGAATTTTGTAATTCTTTTAAATGTATAAATGCAACATTTAACCGTAAACGAGGTTTAGTCTTTGATCAGTAAATTGATCCATTCTGCTTTCAAACAAATGTTTGATCGAGAATAATTTGTTTGATCGAGAATAATTAATTTACCGAAAAGACAAACGAAGTCTCTTTTCCATGGGAGAAGCATGAGACTCAATCCTATTCCTTTTCATGAATGAGAAAGGTATAATAGGAACGTTTGAATTGTCTAAATTCTAATGTAACTCATAGCAATGAATTGCACATCATATTTTCCATAAAAATTTCATTACCCTCATTTGGTGAATGAATCCTTTTGTAACAAACATAAATGTTGGTTAACTGAAAAACATGTATATGAGTATAAAAAAAAATTAGAATCTAGACAAATTACCGCGAAAATTGGTAAAAGGCAAACTAGCATATTTTATCTAGTTGTTTTGCTTTAGCCTTTAAAGGTGCTACATACCAGTATGGGCATGGTAGGGCTGTTAAGGAAGAAATTGCATACCCAATTTTTTGAGTTAATAACATTGATGGATAACCTATCATTCATAAAGTAGAATACACCTTTTAGTACCTTAGTAATGATTACGTATGGTTCTTAAAGGTGTAGGAAAGTTAAAAGCAAGCAAGTTGTTTTCACTGGTTATGAAACATTTAAAATGTTGTCAAATTCAGTGGGAGCATTGTGTTGCATTACTGAATAAGAAGTTGTTGAATCGATTTCTAATTCAGTGGGAGCTACAAGCCTTATTTGCTGTGTAGTAATCTAAATTATCTCTTGAATATCATGTAGATAATTACTTTCCAATTGTAGGCACTTATGTTTTTAAGGATTGTCATGTGCGTTTCCTTACTAAACAATATAGTCCTACATCTACTTGTTATATCTATGACACAAATCATATTAATCAAATAAACGAACTTGTATCTTGTTGTTTATCTGCTACATGATGTTGTTCCATGCATAAGTGGGAGAAATCTTTATTGTGTGCAAGGTACAACACATATAAATATGATTTAAATGGATTCTCTTGACCGCAAGGTAAGAGAGTTACGTTCTAATAGGAATTATACATTTTAATGTGTATGATTGCCCTATTCAGAACATGTGTCAAGATGATAACAAAGACTACTTTAAATATTTATGTCATTCAATATTTAAGTAACAATTGTAATTACAATTTACGTTACGTGAGAACGTGAACTAGATTGTAGCTCAAGGTAAAATATCCACGTGTCGTGAGAACGAGCATGGATGATTTTGCAGTTTCTTACGTTGAACTTTTCATGGAATGACATAATTAAAATGAAGTAATCTAATACTACTTTGATTTTAAGTATTCGTTGAATGACTTAAATATATGTAGTAAATATTAACTTGAAATTATTAATTGAAACCCGAGGTGGTGTTCATAATTACTTTAATTATACATGTTTATGACTTCTTTGTAAAGTCACAAACATGAAGTCTTTTAATACGAGACTTACAACATAAAGTAAGACGTTAACTTACTATGTTTTAAGACATATGCATAAAGTCAATGAGTTGATCAATGACTTATAACGTATAGTGGGATTATAACTGTTATGTCTTTTGACTTGGTCAAAAATACTTGAGTTATAATGCATGCAATTGATTTGGTAATTCTATTGTACCATTAAGTTTTACTTTGTTGGTAAATAGGATAAACCAAAGAGTAGATGGTTATCTTAAATATTGTTAGATTAATCTTACAATAATAATTTTAAGGAAATACCATAGTTTTATGGTATGTTCAGTTAGAAGAATCAAAATCTATTGGCATGTTTGATTCAAGATAACTATAGTTTCTTCCAAAAGTTATCAAGGTTAGTAGATTGAGTATAGATTGAATATACTCAATAAGACTCCAACCTAGAAGATTGATAAGATACAATTTGTTTATGGAATGTGATGAATCACATTAAGTCTTATAATGAAATTCTGAATTTGTTAAACTACTTGTAAAGTGGGTTGTAACAAACTAAAGTCATGAACTGTCAATATTTTTTGTAATATCCCAAAAGAGAACAATGTATTGTTGCTCTACTTGCTAAACTATTTAAAGGTAATCTTTAAATTGTTAAAGGCAAGTGGGAGTTTTGTTTAAGATCTTGAAAGATTAAATTACAAAATACATAATCTTCTAAAATACACTAGCAAATATCGTGATGAGGTTAAACATGTAAATGATAGACCTCAATATGATGGAATTGTCATTCATAGATCCGTAAGGATATCTCAGATATTTAATATGCTGAAGATTATGAGTTACAGGATCATGGTAAGCCTGTTAATCATGATGATGAATTTACCAAATGTTGAATTGTGGTAAATCAATCATACTATGAATGTTGAGATGTTGTCCATAAAGATAATCAACTTTCGATACTTGATTTATCTTAATATAGAAAATGAGTTTCTTCAAAGGATAGAAACCCTAGTGGTTTAAATCTTTGTGTAGAAATCATATGGACAATATTGTACACGTATTTAATGCATGTCTAGTGATAATAATATTAATCATATTTAAGCAATTAACTATGATTGAATATTCTTTCCTAGATACATTAAATAGAAGTATAAAGATTATAATTGTCATACTTAGTTTCATTGATATGAAATTTTGACAATGAATATCAAAACTCTTTGTTGTGGAATTACTTTTGCGAGGACGATAAGTAATACAAAGTAGTTTATGAATTCAAATAATATTTGATTATGTACAAACTGCAAGAATCCATGAATGGATATATGCATGCATCTAGGAGATGATTCTTATGTTTAATATTAAATCCATGTTTTATTTAATAATTAAAATAAGATAGCTCATAAGTATTCCTGAAAGCTAGTGGGAGTATCATTTTTTATTTTCTTAAATCTTATATGTTGTATGGGCAACTACATTCCACCTAAATTAAGTTTTTTAGTTGGGAATGAACTTCGTTTGTAAGATTTGGAAATAAGATATATAACCTTGGAATATATGTTTATTATTATAAACATATGCGGTAAATAAATGAGTCTAATAGAACATGATGGATATATATAATGAGATCTTAAAGTCTAACTTGAAGATTCATCATGTACATCATGTTGTAAGATTGTTGTGTAATGCTTGATTACAAGATGGTTTGACAACATTGAAAGTTGTTAGTAAATATTTTAAAAGGAATATGTTTGGATTTAGAATTACATTTCACAGTCTGGAGATGCTCCTAGATTCATGGATGAAAATATGGCAATTATTTCATAATTGTCATTGCCAACAAACTTGAGTTTTGGTAGGCACCAACATTACACTATAACTGTTCGAAGTTTACGGATGTTTAAAAAGCATATTGTTGTACACAATGATGCTGGTATAATTGGGATGACACTCAATTCTAGTCATGGTATCCTAGATGATGACCATGTTGACTAGTTATGCTCAACTAAGAGCATAGTTGCATTATACATTAAAGAATAAAGAATACTTTAAAACTTTAAAGTTTTGAAAGATGATTGTCATAAACGGGTGGTTTAGGTTATCACGCACCTTATGGAATGATATGACAATATCAAGATATGTGTAAACACATACAAGAAATTCAC
Source organism: Chrysanthemum seticuspe (assembly GCA_019973895.1). Taxonomy (NCBI): domain Eukaryota; kingdom Viridiplantae; phylum Streptophyta; class Magnoliopsida; order Asterales; family Asteraceae; genus Chrysanthemum; species Chrysanthemum seticuspe. Next base: position 236,954,672 of record BPTQ01000005.1, read on the forward strand.
TTATTGAATTCTTGAAACAAGTATTCTCAAAATTCCTATGGATCAAAGTTAGTTGAAATTATGCCTTGTCAACAAGTATGATTATCATGACTTGAGGCGAAATTCATTAACTAAAAATTATCATGCATTGATCTATTTAGTATTTGGATAAAGGATATTATAAACATTATTATTCAAATGAAATAAAGTATTTTGTTACGTTTATTATTCATTTATTATGATGTTATCCTATATTTGCATGTTTAAATCCTTGAATAACTTAAGTTATTCTAAATAGTCCATTGTCAATCAATAACATGGGAATGATATTGAATTAAGACAAATCTGAGTATTAGTTAGAATATACTTGAAAGTATATTGATGCGTAGCATGACTAATTTCAGATGATATTCAATGAATTGAGTATAGGACTTATCCCACCCACGTGATGATACTTTATGGATCTTAGTCATTAAGTACATCATGAATATTTATCCTCTGACTTGAGATACCAGAGATATGTCATGGATGTAGTGCATTTTTGTGAAGCAATCTAACGCTATACGTAACTGATAGTTATAAGGGTTGTTTTCAGAAGTGTTGCGAAATCTATGAATCCTGCTTGTAGTCAAAATGGGATTTGTTTCCTTCAAATTTATTTTGAAGTATAATACTGCTGGGCCCTTCGTAGGGTTGTTAAGATGTTTGAATGGCCATGCCCAAGGTCTTCTGGAATATGTTCAGAAGAATTGGTAATCTTGATCAATCACATAAAGCGAGAAACATAATAGTTAATTAAGAAATGAGTGAGATCCATATTCTTATTAACATGGTATTAGAAACAAAAGGATGAATATGATGATGAATCATCAAAACTTGGTTTTTCTCCAGAAAACCATACACGAGTTGTACCGGGGGCATTGGCGTGTTGCTAGACGCTAACTAATGTCATTTCACGTTTTGTAAACATATCCAAGTGGGAGCTGTTGGAAATGTATATATTTACAAACACGTAAATGTCCGGATTCGAACTCGTGACCACGAGATTGCACACATTAGCGAATGAGAATTAAAGTTAATAATTAATGTTTATGTTTACGATTAATTATTGCACATTAAGTCCGGTTAACGATCGTTAAGTATTTAACGGAAAAATGACTAACGACTGTTAGATGAAAAGAGAAGGGACTAGTAATGGAAAGACTTGAAAAAGTTATGGGTTTCTCTTGGGCTTGTCCTATGGCCGGCCAAGGGAATGGGTTTTCAACCCAAGCCCTAACTTGTTCCCAAATTTTTCCATCTACTATATAAACAAGGCTAGGTTCTAGGGTTTTTCATCACTTGTGCATTGAATTAACCTAGATCTCTCCTCTCCTCTCTATTGTCCCAATATTCGGCCGAACACCCCTTGTAAGGGAATTTGGTTTCGTTTTTCCTTAAAACGAGGACTTGTGTTAGATCTAGCAATCGCTTGATTCGTTGGTTAATTCATGCGTACAAGAACGTGGTAGTAAGACACTATTCTTACACCATATTGGTTTGAGTTGTAGAACGGTAAGGGAAAACTCTTCAAACCACTTCTTTGTTTTGCTCAAAGGATCTGACATTCGCAAGAGGTACGTTACGCATATTTTCAGTTAATTAATTTATTTGTTATGATTTTTAAGTCTTCCGTTGTGTACTCTTGATGTCTACATGTTTTATTTTATGTCATGTATTATAAACTCAACAAACCTTTTACAGTAGCATCTGTAAATGATTGTGAACCTGAGCTTATGTCTGCTACTGATTTCGAAAACTTGGATTAGGTGACTGCAACAATAAAACCAAGAATATGATTTTCATTTTAGTCTATCTAGCCCAAACGACATAAATCAATATCTGAAACTTTTAAAACCTATATACTACATCAGTTTAATATGATCCACTTTTAAACTAATCGTGGAGGCATATAGCAATCGCGCAACTCATATATATAAGTCCTTACGAAATTAACCCAATATATTTATAATAAATTCAAATTTCCAAGTGTCACTTTATGAAGAAAGTAATACTTCATTATCAGCAAAGTACCAGTATCCTAAAATTTTGATAATTTTGTATATTTTATATTTCATTCCAAGCTGCTGATTCGAAGAAGCTCATGTCACTAAGACACTAACATAAAATCATATGAGGGGTTTGGATAGGCATCCGAACACCCAGAAGCTGCTTATCGTATGTATCAACACGAAGTAAGCAGATAATTAGTTTTAAACGGCAACCCCAAACCCAAAAAAGACACAATAATTCACCATACATTAAAAACAACTAATCCATTGTGTGTAAAGAATGCAGACGAAAACCAAAGTGGTAAAATGTGTTAGGCGTTAGACACAAAGATAACCGAAAAGCATCAGTACAACTAATCCTCAAGCAATAACAACAGTGAAGTACCTAAATGCAGGTAATCCCTAATCCTGAAATAACTTATAATAAATTCTGAAACAATAACTTTAACCAAAACCATCATCACAACCTACCCCAATAACCACAGGCAAATACCTAGATGCAGCTAATCCATAATCCTAAAACAACTTATAATAAATTCTGAAAACCTCTGGCTAATCCTGAAATAACAACCTTAATAAAAATCATCAACGCATATAACCTATATCATCAAAAGATTCCAACTATAAAGATCCTTAATCCCAAAACAACTTATGGTTAATCCTCAAACAATAACTTTAATGAAAATCCTATATCATCCAAGGAATCCAACTCTAAAGATGCTTAATCCTAAAACAACTTATGATTAATCATGGAACAACAACGTTAATGAAAATCCTATATCATCAAAAGAATCCAACTATGTTAATCCTTAAACAACAACCTTAACGAAGAAAATAAAAGGTGCAAGTGATCCTTTATCCTAACACACTAAACGCAACCAAAGAAGGCATGTCATTAAAGAAATCCAGACTGAAATCAACAAAAGTAAAACAAAGAAAGAACTATTATCAGAAGAGTGACGCAAAAGCGTATTAACCCCAAAAATGAGTATAAAAGAAGAAAAAGAACCGCCACACAAGTACAAAGAAACCGCAACAGGTGGCGTTCATACAAAAACCCAAACCATGACAAACCCAGAAGCAAGAGGTGGAGTGCACTGTAGCTAACACTGTTCATTAGGTCAGATCGGTCGGACATCAACAAACCACGATGATATATGCAAGATCTGACGGATATAAGTGTCGGAGCTAAAGCGGGCGGCGGGTCGGGTACCCCGCTAAATGTACTTTAGAAGAAATGTATGTCATTTTTCATATATTTCTTTCACGTGTCATGTCCATTACAAGTATTAAATACCATGTGTAAGTGATGTCATTTTTCATATATTTCCCTCGACATTGTATCTCACCGAAGTTGTTAGATTTACAAGTTTACGCAAGAATTGATTGGATCGCTTATCCACCCACACCATAACAGATTTACATTTGCTATTTTATTTCCTTTTTATTAAACCATACAAACTTGAATTAGTGTGTATGTAAATTTTACTGCGACTTGTTGGGTGTTATGCCGTTATCAGAAAATGCCACTTTTAACTTTCAATGTTTGAGGACGTGTGACATTTTTGATAGCATTTGTCTTTTTTTTTTCCTGACTTAAATATAAAGGCAAAAACTGTAGTAATTAGAATGATTGATTAAACTCGCCTTTGTAATTTACTAGCTCTTTGCTAGGTTTTTATTTATTTATTTTTAAATCGTTGTTAAAAAAAATACCAAAGTACTTCAAACGGGACCGTTTAGAATAACAAACATTTGACTAAGGTGGTGTTTGTTTTTTAAGAGGGTCTGAATCTGAATCTGAACTGCACGTCTGAATCTGAATCTGATGCGTAAATGTCTGAATCTGAACGCATCTGAACGAAGAAAAAAAACGCATGTTTGAACGGGATTTTTTTTTTTTTTTTTTATTTTGGTTATTTTGTGTCTACAAGAAGCATTCAGACGCGTTAAGACACCCCTCTCAGGTCTTGACAGATTCAGACATTTTTTCCGTTCAGACGTCTGAACGGAAGAAAAAAACAAACGGTCTGAACGGCAAAATGTCTGACCGATTCAGACATTTTGCCCGTTCAGACGCTGTTAAGAGGCAAAAAAAAAAAAACAAACACAACCTAACTAACACCCAATTGGCTATAGTGTCACATTTCCATTCCGCTTCACAAAAGTCCGCTTACGCGAGACAAAATAAGGATGCATATCAGCAATATCATGACACAGACTAATAGTAATCAGCAATAAAAGAGGGTTGATACTCACACCATTTTTCTTATACATACACCACATTGTACAACACTGTAATGCACACTGTACAAAACAGTAATGCATAATTATGGTGTATGTATAAAAAAAATTATGTGAGTATCAACTCCCGCAATAAAAGGTCTACTGGAACACAATGACTTATACAAAATAAAAAAATAAAAAAAATCGTTTTTCACTTCGGTCATTGTAAATTGCTTGTCTCCAGTAAAGGCATCAACTATGGTGAGTTTATGAAAAGAGACTTGATTTGCACACTCAAAGTATTGATTGAGACACTTTATTTTATGCATAACATAGTTGTACATTATTTACAGTATGTTTTGTATACTTGTACATTGAGTGTCCCAATCAAAATAAGAAGTGTGCAAATCACTTCCCTTATGAAAAAGTCTAAAAAAGATTAAAAAAAAAATTATGTTTATTTCAGTCATAGTGGACACTCATTTCATGCTTACGTGACATAAAAAAGTCCTAATTCTTGAACCTTTTTATAAATTCAATACATTTGTTATATAAAGACATTTTATAAAGTTTCAAAGGTTTATACTATAACTATATAGGTTTCAAACATCAATAGTTTTAAAACTTATTGATGTGTTAATGTATAAAGTTTTGTAAAAGATTTATAATAGTTGATGGTATAACTTAAATAACCAACAACACCGATTGGGCTTTTCCAATTAGAGCTGGAAATAAATGCTCCGCATATTCCTACTTTTAAGTAAAATTTAAGAGTGTGAAAACACGTTCACACATGGCTTCTTCAAAAGGTATCTTTTCTCGATGGTTTCGGATCACAGATCTTATTTTCTGTACCTTAGTGATCTACTTGGTTAGTTGATCAACAATGTTTAAGCATGCTTTAACCATATTTTCGTGATCACTGGCGTAATTGAGTTAGCCGAAGCCTTGTACAAAAATTTATATGATAACTTTAATTTTTTTGTTAATTTTTTGTCACTCTCAACCACTTGATGATGAGTTTAACAAATATTTAGAATATAATTTCAAATATCGTTAACATTTTGACGTTGAAAGTAAATTTTGAGACCCCGGAATATATAAAGGGATATATAGTTTGAGGCCTCTAAAACTGAGGCATTATATGGTTACACATCTCGCATATCATCGAATACGGCTCCGCTCGTGATTAACTGTTTAATTGTAAAATAAGGAATTTCAACTTAAATACGTTGAACACAACTTTAATATCACGTACCAACCTACACGACCCATGTAATTTCAATTGACGTCCCTCCCTAACATTAGTAGCAAACATGCTGTAGTTATGTAATTTTGTACGGTATTTGCCAAATTCATCTGGCCTCCTTATACGTCAGCGATTACGACAAGTTTGTTTTGACTTCAATAACATCCACGTCTTTATCACAAACGTTAGACACTTTATTTTGTTGACGTCGAAATCATCAAAATAACACATTAAGTTCGTTTGAGTGATAACGTCAGAATCATGAGGTACATTATCACTGTCACCGACGAAGTAGCCGGCGACAAGGTTGAAGGAGATGAGGACTTTGAAGACGACGGGATGATGGCTGCTATATACATTTATTGATTTTATAAATAGAAAAGAAATGAATTAATTATTATGTTAATTATTTTTAGAGTTAATTACATAATTGGTCCTTGTGGTTTGTCGGATCTTGCAGAAAATGTCCCTGTACTTTTTTTTGACGAGTCATGTCCTCGTGGTATGCAAAAGTTACGGGTTTGGTCCTTTGACGGGTCATGCCGTTAGTTGACCGTTAACTTGGCAAACCACAGGGACGATTTATGTAACAGACAAAAAAAAAAAAAAAAAAAAAAAAAAGATTAAAAAAAAAGAAAAATTGTTTAAAAAAAAACTGATTAAAAAAAAAAAAAAAAAAAAAAAAAAAAAAACTTTAAAAAAACTTTAAAAAAAAACGAAAAATTGTTTAAAAAAAAAACGTTTACAAAAAATATTTATTACACTTAAATTGGTGCTTATGTATAATGTCAGGGCCTAAGAGAATTTTTTTTTTTTTCTTTTTTAATTATTATACTTAAATTTTGGGCTTATGTACAACATGAGCGCCTAATTTTTTTTTTTTTTATTAAACTCTAAAAAATGAAAAATAAAAAAATTAGGCCCTCACAACGTGAGGGCTTAAATTTTTAATTGCGTATTTTGTACAAAAACGTATAAGAACTTATAAAACAGACGAAAACGTATAAAAATGGATGAAAATATACAAAAATCGTACAAAATACGCATTAAAAATTTAAGCCATTATGTTGTACATAAGCCCAAAATTTAAGTATAATAATTAGAAAAAAAAAAAAAAGTTCTCTTAGGCCCTGCCATTATACATAAGCACCAATTTAAGTGTAATAAATATTTTTTGTAAACGTTTTTTTTTTTAAACAATTTTTGTTTTTTTTTAAAGTTTGTTTTTTTGTTTTTTTTTTTTTTTTTTTTTTTTTTTTTTTTTTTTTTTAAATCAGTTTTTTTTTAAACAGTTTTTTTTTTCTTTCTTTAATCAATTTTTTTTTTTTTTTTTGTCTGTTACATAAATCGTCCCTGTGGTTTGCCAAGTTAACGGTCAACTAACGGCATGACCCGTCAAAGGACCAAACCCGTAACTTTAGCATACCACGAGGACATGACCCGTCAAAAAAAAAGTACAGGAACATTTTCTGCAAGATCCGACAAACCACAAGGACCAATTATATAATTAACTCTTATTTTTAAAGATACATACTTTGTTAATTAATTTTCTAATCTACTATGATTGCCTACAAAACTCAACATCCACGTCTTTATCACGATCAATTGTAGGTGTCATTGTATATATATGTACACTTTGCATTAATACATATGCACTTACTCACAATCAAAAAATTAAAGGTGAACAACTTATTATATCACAATCAATGGGTTCTATGCAAGATCTTGTACATGTGTTTCTAGTAACATTTCCAGCACAAGGCCATGTCAATCCACTCCTTAGACTTGGCAAGCTTCTAGCTTCAAAGGGTAACCTTCTCGTCACGTTCTCTGCCAGCAAATCGATAGGAAAGAAGATGCAGAAAGCCGGCGCTGCAGTCTCTGGTGATCCTACTCCTGTGGGAAACTGTGGTGGCATGATTCGGTTTGAGTTCTTTGATGATGGATGTTCTGAAGACAATGATGATGAACGTTGTGACCGTGACGCGTACTTGCCTAAGCTTGAGGCTTACGGAAAGTCAGCACTCACAGGAATTATCAACCAACATGCCGAAAAGGGCGTACCTGTGTCATGTCTAATCAACAATCCCTTTGTGCCCTGGGTTGTGGACTTAGCAGAAGAGCTAAACATCCCTTGTGCAATGCTTTGGGTTCAGTCTGGTGCATGTTTTTCATCGTATTATCATTACGAGAATTCATTAGTCCCTTTTCCATGTGAAGAACAACCCGACATCGACGTTCAGTTGCCTCACATGCCGTTGCTAAAATCCGATGAGGTGCCAAGCTCTTTACATCCTTCAACGCGTTACCCGTTTTTAAAAAGAGTCATTTTGGGGCAATTTAAGAACGTATCAAAGGTGTTTTGTGTATTAATGGAAACCTTTCAAGAACTTGAGGGTGATTTGATCAATTACATGTCTCAAATATGCCCTATTCGCCCGGTGGGACCTTTGTTCAAAAATCCTCTACTTGAAGCAAGCTCCAATATCTCTGGCGACTTGATAAAAGCCGATGATTGTCTAGAGTGGCTCGACTCAAAGGACCCTTCATCAGTGGTTTACATATCACTCGGAAGTGTTGTAAGCTTGAGCCAAGAACAAGTGACCGAGATGGCTTATGGTGTTTTAAATTCAGGCGTGTCGTTTTTATGGGTCATGAGAAATGATGCTACTTTTACCGGGAAATCCGGAGTCTTGCCCGAGGGGTTCTTGGAGGAGGCGGGTGATAGGGGAATGGTGGTCCATTGGAGTCCACAAAGTCAAGTGCTAACACACCCTGCGGTTTCGTGTTTCCTGACTCATTGTGGTTGGAACTCTACAATGGAGGCGTTGTCAAGCGGTGTTCCAGTAGTGGCATTTCCGAGGTGGGGGGATCAAGTGACGAATGCAAAGTACTTGGCTGATGAATGGAAAGTTGGAATTAGAATGTGTAGGGGTGAAGCTGTGAATAGGGTGACTGGGAGGGATGAAGTTGAGGTGTGCTTAAGGGAGGCTACTAGCGGCTTGAAGGCGACAAAGTTAAAGAAGAATGCGTTGAATTGGAAGAAAGCGGCTGAGCAGGCGGTTGCCGAAGGTGGTTCATCTGATCGGAATATCCAAGAGTTTGTGGATGAGGTTAGGAAGATAAATGCCAAGAAATCTTTTTGATCTCTAGCCAACAAACATGCACCGATCATATAATTTCAACTGATTATTTGATTCAATTCTGATCTGTTTAAAAGAAATAAATACTAGTGAGTATTATGTATCGGAAAAATGATACGGATCTAAACTTATGGCTAATTTTAGACCTAAATCTAAGTGGCATAATTCTGATGAGTTGTAAAGTAAGTGTGTCTATGTCTGCAGCAATCAAGATAATGCCACTTGAATTTATGTCTAAAATTAGGCCTAAGTTTAGATCTCTATATCATTTCTCTATCTATTGTTAAGGTGAAATAATTGGCGTGTTACCTGCATTTGTTTCGATTGATGATGTCCCTATTAAAGTAATATGTCTTGTCATTTGAAAACGTAACCTTTAACATGTTGCACATCACCATCAATAAGCTTAGATTGCCCCAGTAAGGTGTAACGATCGAGTGTGGCGATCGATTACATCTCGATCATCCTTCTGGAAAAAAAAAAAAAAAAAAAAAAAAAATTTACTATACTACCCTATAAATACACAATATATTTACACACTTAAATCCACAACTCCTCTCTATCAAAAATCTCATAATCATCTTTATCAAAATGTCTAAAAAACACCACAACAAAAAGGCCGAAAATCCCGATTGGCACAAAACATCCCGCAATTAACACCAGATCCAAATTTCCGGTTAACCTGTGTCTCACCAACCGTCAATTTCCGACCTGCTACTTTGGATTATCAATCGCAACAACCTCCACAACAACAAATTAACAATCCATTTTTTATAAACCGTCCTATGAATTGTCCATTTGTTCCACCATATCAAAACATCCAACAACAACAACAACAACAAAGCCACTTCCGTCGAAGCAAACAATCTATGTATGGCTCACCCGAATCGGTGTATCGTCCAACAATGGATTCATCAACGTCTTCATATTCAAATTATCAACATTATTCTCTGGTTAACCGTATGAATCTTGATGCTTGTGATTTTGAAGAACTATTATACACCAATCCTGATTTTTATGCTGGAACTGGTTCGGGTTATCCGACTCAAGAGTATCACGGTTCGGGTCAAGGTTCGGCTCATGCATCGTATCATGGATCGTATCACGATTCGGTTATGAATGATGACGACAATACTATTTCGGAAGAGACGTCACCGGTAAAACCGAAGAAACGAGCTACAAAGGCGAAGAAGAAGGTTGTCGAGAAAGAAACCAAGAATGATTCGTCGCTTGGTGTAACACCCTCAATTTCGTGATACGCAACGGAATTCAAACTGGGTGTTACTTCATGGCACAACCGTTATAACAATAGAAAACGAACTCTAATGGAGTCATTTTAAAACATTTATCATTCGATTTATATAAATATTAGAGTTTACAAAGATGAGGTCCCAAATGGTTCCAAGTTTACAAAATACATTAAATGGGTTTTCGAATGATAATAAAATTTATAACCTTCTTGAGTACTCGCGCCCTTCCTTTCCATCCTTGCCAGCCTCGTGAATTTGTGAACCTGAGATAAACATGCTAAAAGTGTCAACACAAAGGTTGGTGAGTTCATAGAGTTTGTAGATATAACTTTGTAAAAATCATCGTGACAAGTATATGTATGTAGATAATGCAGTTTAAAGTATAAGTACAATTCATGTACTTATGTCCGTATGTACGGCTACCTCAAGTATGTAATACTTGGGGTCCGCTTTGATGCTTTGTACGACTGCCTCAAGTATATGATACTTGGGTCCTCTTGAGTTTGGTGCGGCTGCCTCAAGTATGTGATACTTGAGCCCGCTTTTGTTTGATACGGCTGTCTCAAGTATATGATACTTGAGCCCGCTTTTGTTTGATACGGCTGCCTCAAGTATGTGATACTTGAGCCCGCTTTTGTTTGATACGGCTGCCTCAAGTATGTGATACTTGGGTCCGCTTAAGTTTGGTACGATTATGTATGCACATAATTATATAAATGCGATTCACGTATGGAAATATTGTTACTTAGCATAAATAAACATTCAGTTCAGATAAACATATAGTTGCAAATAATCGTGATTGTTGATAAAAGTAGTTAAGCATGTATCTCCCCCAAAGAGTTTATAAAACAGTTGAATGATAGAAAATGGGGCTATGAAACTCACCGTGAGTTAATGATATCAAATATATAGTGAGGAAGATGGATATGCCGTGAGAACCTCTACGAGCAACCTAGAATATGATGTTGCGACTTAGTTTTGAAATAATGATGCGAAATTAATAACAAGCCTATATACGTCTTTATGTTAATCATGATGTAGTACATGGTAGTTGTGTATGTCGTTTATAGAAATGGTCTAGTTGTGAAAACGTGTATAGTTTATATATATCGTACTACCCTTCGGGCCATCATAATTCAGAGGTCATGTAGTAAACGTTCGAGGAGCTAGGACACTTTAATTCGTAAATCCAGCAACTCGTCGATCCGTTTACCCAAATGAACCCCTCACATGAAGTTCCCTAGTGTTGTAGTATTCGACATGGAAAAACATATGTGTGGAAAACTAGAAGGGGGGTTGAATAGTTTTACCAATTAAAACTTCCTTTTAAACTATTTAGATCGACTTATGTCAATCTATTTGGTTGTGTGTGTTGGATGTTGATAAACAAGCATATTAAGATATGTAATGAAAAGATAAGAGTAAGAAGCACAAAACCACAACACGAGTATTTATAGTGGTTCGGCTACAAGGACACCTTCCTTGCCCTACTCCACTCCCCGAGTCACCTACTCGAGAGTTCGTAAACACTACACCAATCTCCTTATGGCGAAGAAGCCTTCACAACGTCGCTTAACCTTTTTCCGGTACAAAGCTAAATACCGAGTTCTTTCACACCAAGGCGAACCACACCTACACAACGTCGCCTACCCTTTATATGGTGCTAGGCTAACCACCGAGTTCTTTCACACCTTAGGTGAACTACACCTTCACAACGTCGCCTACCCTTTATTAGGTACTAGGCTAAGCACCTAGTTCCATTGCAATGGAGGAACTACTACCACACTACACCAAAGACTAATCTCAAAGGAGATCTACTCCTTTACAACATCATCAAGGACATCAATATCCTTGGATCTAATGCTAGTCTATCTAGTACATTGAAACACACCATATCGAATGTACATCTAAGGCACCTTTCACTAATGCCTTTGACTTGATCTACAAGACACTTTTCACTAATGTCTTGTGTCTTTACTTCGAAGCACCTTTCACTAATGCTTCAAGTCTTGACTTCTAAGCACCTTTCACTAATGCTTCTTGTCTTGTCTTCTAAGCACCTACCACAAGTGCTTATCCTATAGACGTTAGATACCCTTCACTAATATCTTCGTCTTGACACTTGAGACATCTTTCACTAATGTCTTCAACACTAAACTTCTTTGAAGAAAGAATGTTGGGAATTATGCGAAGTAGGATTTCTACTGTCAATTCTGCCGAAGGATTCTGCTGAAATAGAAGCAGAATCTGCTGAAGAAGAGATTCTGCTGAAGTATAAAAGCCGTGCCATGTATCTGCTGAAGAGTGGAAGCTGACTAGGATCTGCATGCGCTTTATTAATTACATGCTAACCCATCATTATTATTGAACTGCCCGAGGTTAGCATGGGTATTATTGTACTGCTCAATATTGTTTAGTGTTTAGCCATTAAATGCATGCTTGCATGCTTAGTCGATTGAGTAGAAATAGTTTAGGGTTCCTTGTCTATAAAAGGAACTTGATAGTTTGTAATAGACAACAAACTCATTCGAAACATAGAGTTTCAGTTAATGAAAGATCCATAGAGGATCTAAGTGTTCTTAGTTATAATAGCTTGTATTTACATTCCGCTAAAGAATACGAGTTGTAGAGATTTTCTATTAGGTTGCTTATGATTACATAGGCAACACTAACGATCTACGAGTGCTCAAGATCTGTCAAGGTATTTGTGTTTTCAACAAGTGGTATCAGAGCCTCGGGAGAGTCTCTACGATACTAAGAACCATATTTAAACTCACCCCCATACAACCAAAAATACATTCACCATGCCTGGAACTGATGATGAATCCGAAGTCACCAACAACAACAGCAAGAACACCACCTCTATGCAACAACTTAGTCTTTCCAACAGTAATGGTAAGTTTCCTTATCTAAAAAAGGAAGAGTATGATCTGTGGACAATGAAGATGCAGAACTGGATCTCCAATATTGATTGGAATCTTTGGGAGATTGTGAAGAAAGGAAACAGTCTGAAGAAGACTATCCCAGATCTTGATGGCAAGTTTACCATTGCTCCTCCCAAAACTGCTGAAGAGATTCTAGCTGTGCAAAGAGAGCACAAAGTAAGAACCATCCTTCTTCAAGCTATTCCTGAAGATCACTTGGGTGATTTTCACCACATGGATGATGCAAAGGACATATAGATGGCGCTTAAAGCAAGGTTCGGTGGCAATGAAGAGTCCAGGAGAATGAGGAAGTCCATGCTGAGACAACACTTTCAAGAATTCAATATCTCAGAAGAAGAAGGTATCCACAAGGGATACGACAGGTTTCATAAGATTTTGAGTCAGCTAAACCAGCTGAATGCAAAACCTGACAATGATGATTGCAATTCAAAGTTCCTACGATCTTTGCCTCCATCATGGTTACATGTTAGTATAGCCCTTAAGGCTAAAGGTGGGTTGGACATGCTCACTTTTGATGAGCTATACAACAAACTCAAATCTCTTGAACCTGATGTCAGAACTCCCTACCGTGCATCCTCTTCTGGTCATACAGCCTTTGTTGGGACATCTCACTCCAATATGATGATGCATGCTCCAAGTCCAACTTACTTACCATCATCATCTTATCGTCCCACTCCATCTTGCCCTCAAGCTAAAACTAGTAGTATATTGGAGGATGTTCTTTATTCATTTGTTGCTGATTATGATACTCAGCAGCATCTTGTCTATGAAGATTTTGAGCAGGTGGACCCACTTGATATGGAGGAGATGAAACTGAAATGGCAGGTGGCCATGCTTTCAGTATATATCAAAAGGTTTGAGGAGAGGTCAGGAAAAAAGTTTGGCTTCAAGGGAAAGGATCCAGCTCGTTTTGACAGGAGAAAGGTCAAGTGTTTCTCTTGTCATCAGATGGGTCATTTCTCAAGGGAATGCAAAGATAGGAAGAGTGGAGAAGGAGCTAACTACAATTCCTATCAGCAGAATCAGAAGGAAGCTAGAACTTCAGCAGCTCTTGTCACCTTGGATGAACAGGTCAACTGGGCTGCACATGAACCTGTGAATGAGGAAGCTGCTGATACAGAGAAGCTTGGATTGCTGGCAAGATGTACTTCGGAGGATAGGCATGATCAATTTGCCTTGATGGGACTTTCTCAGGTACACAACTGTATATTTGGTTGTAGTGAAAGATACAATGAACTTAAAGAAGCTTATGATACTATGAAACCTAAATACAATGAATGCTATGTTGATAATGAAGCTTATAAACTTTCGTTAAAAACATTAGAAAGACAAAAGGTATGGTTTCAAAAGAATCAGATAGCTTATGAAGAAAAGATAAAGGGGTTACGATTTGATCTAGATATTGCAGACATTAACTTAAAATGCACTGAAAAGGAAAAAGTTGATGCTATTGCTGAGAACCTAGAGCTTAAAGAGAAACTAGCTGAGGAAATAGCTAGACATAAACAATGGTTAATATCAGGTGACAATCTAGCTAGAGAAATCTATAGTAGTCAGTCAGTGACCTCTGGAATAGGTTTAGGTTTTCAAAAGTATGTAGGATTGGAAGCTAGGCAAGATGGGCGTAAATCTACACCTGCAGGCTTATCAAATTTTATTAAAGAAGGTGATTTGCATGCTGTCCCTGGACCTATTAGAGGTGAATTCATGCCCACTGACCTGTCCATTACTGTTGACTTTGATGGATCACACCATCTGTATGGCAAAAAGTCAAAAGACTTGCCAGACACCGATGCTTCATCTTATGACTTTGTCTCTTTCTCTGACAGTGACAATTCATCGGATCAAGGGTCTACTTCCTGCTGTGATTCAAGTGATAAGTCAGACCTTCCCAAGCCCTCACCTGAGCCTACACCCAAGCCTGCACCCAAGTCTATCTACAGGCCTTCTAGGGTAGCTGCTGAGGAATCTACTTCCAAGACAGTTTCCTCTGAAGACTTTTCCTTTAAATCTTTGCATAATAAGTCTGTTAAAAACAATTCCTTTAATGTTTCTGGTTTAAGTACTTCTACATGTAATAGAACATCTTCTTATTTGAATAAATCTTCCAAAAGGAAGACATGTTTTGTATGTGGAAGTAAATTTCATTTAATTAAGGATTGTGATTTCTATGAGCAAAGATTGGGTGTATGTGCTACTCAGCAGAAACCTAGACTAGTGTGGACCAATGTTAAGAATATTCCACCTTATGTCCCACAAGCTACTCATACTGACTCTCCTTGGAGGAGATCAGCTGATAGACCTTATGTGCAACCTACTAGCCCATACTTTAAACATGGTTATTGGCCTGCACATGTTGACTCTATGAATGATGGGAAAGGATTTTGGGGTACTGCTGTCAAGTCCTCAGCAGGTTGTTCTTGGAATAATAAGGGACCTACATTTCAATGGAAACCCAAGAACAATGGTGGATCTTTCTCATCTGCTAGACCTAAATCTTATGATCCACAAGGCAGGTTCAAGTCAGCAATGACTTGAGCCTCCTTTGTATACTAACATTCTTTTGTATATATTTTTGTTTCTATAGGATCATCCTCTTAAGCATAAAGATATTGGTATTGTTGATAGTGGTTGTTCAAGAAGTATGTCTGGAAATAGAGATATGATGCACAATTTTGTTCCTATTGAAGAAGGAGGCAATGTGACTTTTGGTGGAAGTGATGATAGAATCACTGGGAAAGGCACCATCAAGACACCCCTACTGAACTTTGAGAATGTGTACTATGTTAGGGAACTTCAGCACTTCAACTTGTTCTCAGTCTCACAAATTTGTGACACCAAGAACAAGGTACTCTTCTCTGAATGTTTTGTGCTTTCTAAAGAGTTCAAGCTTCCAGAAGATACTTCAATTCTGCTGAGAGTTCCTCGAACTCACAATCTATACACATTCAACCTCAATGAAGTTCATCCTGAAGGTGACCTCACTTGTTTGGTGGCTAAAGCATCCCTGGATGAGTCTGCCAAATGGCATAGGAGAATGGCTCATGTGAATTTCAAGACCATAAACAAACTCTCTAAAATGGGTCTTGTTGAAGGTCTGCCCTCCAAAGTTTTCTCGAATGATCATAATTGTATTGCATGCAACAAAGGGAAACAACACAGAGCTTCCTACAAAGATGTCACTGCTGTGAGCATTATTTCTGAGCCTCTTCAGCTGTTACATATGGATCTATTTGGTCCAACTCAAGTCAGAAGCATTGATCACAAGTATTTTTGTTTGGTTATCACTGATGGCTATAGCAGATTTTGTTGGGTGTTCTTTCTAAGTGATTGGTGCAAAACCGTCAAGTTTTATCACTCAAGCCGACCACTTGTGAATGGCCGACCGTAACAAACTTAAAACAGTTCAAGCACAAATGCAATGAAGATCAGGAGAGTATAGTGTTTCCCCAGGTCGTTATGTCCCAACGAGCTGTGCGAGAATAGTCAAACGTGTAGTGATCGAGAAGATTTGAACGGATACAGAGATTTGATTTATTATAACTACAGAAAAAGTCTATAAATTACAGGGGCTTAAATGCAAATTAAAGGAAATTAAAAAGATAAAAAATATTAAATAAACGCTATCACTATTTGCAAAATGATGTTTTTGATTTTTCTTTTATAAAACTTAAATTAAAAACTACGCGACGTACAAATGAAAATGTGAAACTTACACAATATTAATCCTAAAAATATGAAAATGATATTTTTACAAACCTAATGATAAAAGAAATTTTATAGAAAAAGAAAATTATTTTTACAACTATTATTCTAATTATTATTAATTAAAAACTATTTTTAACTATTAAATAATAACCTAAATTACAAGAAAATATGAAATAAAGCTAGAAAAATAAAATTTTGACTTAGAAAAATCTAAAATAACAAAATAGAATTTTCAAAACTATTTTTGTATTTTTCTGATTATTTTTCTATTTTCTATGAATTAAAAACTATTTAAAACTACTTAAATTGCTTAAAAATACAAATTTAACTAAGAAAAATCTGGAAAAATATTTTTTTGACTTTTTATATTTATCCTAACTTAAGAAAAATGAAAAATTATTTTTTTGAAACTTTTCTGAATTATTTGTATTAAATGCTAATTAAAAAGGCTTAAAAACTAATTAAAATAAAGAAAAATAGCAAACTGACTTGGAAAAATCTGAAAAATTCAAAATAAGCCTAAAATAATATTTAGAATCTAAGAAAAATATAAAAACATGGGTTGTGTGCAAGAATATGAAACTGCTATGCAAAGTGCTTATGAATAAGCACTTTGAATAAGCAAATGAAAAGCAAAGACCACCAAACTGTAACAGAAGCTATAATATGCTATAAGTACCCAAATGAAACTTAAAACAACAAGCCTTAACCTCTATATTGCAAGCTTAACAGATTTGAGGTTTTGAGCTAAATACTAAAAACAGATTTTGGCTACCTACTTTGAGCTTAAGCACAAGCTACTCCATAAGCTGAAACTCAAAACAAAAAGTTGGATCATGTACTAGACCTGGCTAGCTATCTATAAGCCAAAGACAAGATCAAGAGAAGCACAATTGAGCTCTGTGCAAGAGCTGCACAAACTGCACAATACCTGTGCAGTCTCAGTCCCTGTGCACAGGGCACTTTTGCCCTTTTTGACAAGCTCATTTGGAGCTTTTGAAAAATTACTAAAAATTAATAAAAATCCTAATAAGAAACTAGACCTAGAGAACTTATAAAACCCAGAGTTTCATTTGATTTGGTCCAAGAATGACTTAATGAAAAATCACCCTACTTAGGCTAAAAACTGGATTTTCAACATTTGACTTTTGAAAACAAATTTTGAAGTTTGACTTTAATGAACTTGCAACTGATTTTAAGGACTGAATATGATGTAAAATGTTGAAATGAAACTACATTAAGCTACTCTAGTGATATTTTAACACAAAACAAACCTTTGGTTTTATAAAATCCTAACAGACATGAAATTCAAACAGGATTAATGTAATTTTGACTTTGAGAGTGCCAAAGTGATATTTGATGACTGAATTGGTTCAAGTGGACTATATTAAGACTGCATAGACAGGATTTAAACATACACCAAAGCTTAAGCTCAATTAAGCAACTGATCCAAACACACTTTTCTAAAACTGTTATGTAAATTTAACTGATCTAATTAATGAATTAGCTTATACTAACCACTTAAACTGATTTTAGTACTCTAATCACAACTAGTTAAACAGGTTTAAAAAGGTTTAATGCTCACAAGTTATAACACAAACACAAACTACAAACTGAATACAAAATGAAAATGAGATTCAAACTTACAAGTGCCCAGCTTATATGTGAAGCTTAAACCAACCCCAAACTGTGCTATTCTAACCAAATCCAACCCAATTCCACTCTGCATCAGCCCCATTCCATATCCAAACTGTTTAAACCAATTTTTGCTTCTTGAGTTGACTTTTGTTGACTTAACATGAAAATTGCTTGAAACTGTATTGTAAGCTTTCCAAAAGCTATAATAAGCTTAAGTGAGCTTATTTGTACTTAAATATAAGTTATTAGAAGCTAGGACAATAGAGTTTGAATTTGAAATTTTAAACAGTGTACATAAAAACTTGAAACTGAAATGAAACTTTAAATTGATACTTGACTTGAGTTGCAATGATTAAGTAGCTTATGTTTAATACATAAAAGCTTAATATTACATTCTAAAAGCTAATTAAAACAGTTTAAGGAAAAAACGACATACAATGAAAATTAAAAACTAACTACTACTTCATCTTCTTGCTTTTCTTCTTTCTTTTATACCCAAACAGCTTCTCTATCTCCTCTGATCACTTCCCACTTGGAATTGGGGCCGTTGGATGACTGGAGCACATTTTGGCCATTGGATGGGTTTTGGCGGGAAAGTCTGTTTTTGACCTGTGGCCTCTGAAACTGCAACTAGGGGGGGTGGCTAGGTATGATGATGAGGGGGGTGAAAGTTGGAAGGGATAAGGTGTTGTGATGGGAGATGTGTTGGGAGAAGGGTCTGAGTTGCAGGGCTAGACCACTTGGGGAAGAAAGGTGAAATAGGTGGGCGGGGAGAAGGATTTGACTAGTTTGACTAGGGGTCCAAAATGGGTAATGACAGGGGGTTCAAAACAGGATAAATGGCAGGGGTCTAAAATGCAAAAGGGTCATGGTTGGTTTTAATATTACAAGGACCTACTTTGCAATTCTGCCAAACTAGAGGGGCCATTTCTGCCAATTTCTCAAAACTGTTTCAAGGGCAACTTTTGACAAGTTTCAATAGTACAAGGACTATTTTTGATATTTTCAAATTTTCAAAGGACCAAACTTGACATTTTTCAAAGTTTAGGGACCTAAGTTGTAAATTTGCAATTTTTAAATCTCAAGGACCAAAACTGACAACTTAAAAATCCTTAGGGACTTAAAATGATATTTTTCTTTATTTAGATTTACCAGGGACTGTTTTTGACAACTTTTGAAACTTGGGGGAGTAAAACTGCCAATTATGCAAAATTGATACGTTTTTCACCAGATTTTGATATTTTTGCATTTAAAACACATAAAACACTTATTTGTGATATTTTTATCATTTTGATGCATTTCTGAGTGTTTTCAGATGTTTTTGCAGTTTAATTGGTACAAAAATGATGAGTATTTAGACACTCATCAATCCCCCACACTAAGATATTGCTAGTCCCTAGCAATGTTTTGAGAAAAATTAATGGATTTCATCTCTTTACCAAAAGCCATTACTTCTGGAGTAGCCAAATGTTTCAGTTCAAGTAAGAACCTTGGTACACCGATAACCAAATGATTTTGAGCAAATCACCAGCTTCCAACGGATTTGATTTGTCTTTACCAGAAGCCGTTTGCTTCTGGACTAGCCAACTCTTAGATAAATTATCAATATTATCTTTGGTGAACTGATTACCAATTATGGTTTTTCCACTGCCTTTACCACAAGCCATAAACTTGCGGGCTAGCCAACTCTTCACTTTTAAGGATATGGTGAGCTGAATACCATACAATTTTGGGCAAATTGCAAGCCGTCAACGGATTTGAGATATCTTTACGAAGAGCCGTTTGCTCCTGGATTAGCCAATCCTTATGTGGGTTAGACATGGTGGACTGATTACCATTTGTTGTGTTTAGTACATAGTACTTCCACTAAAAAAAATTAAAATTTGGCCATTTTGGGGGAAAAAGGGACTAAAAGAGTACATTTATGATTAAATTCGCCAGAATTTCCCCCCCACACTTAGAAATGAATATTGGCCTCAATATTCAAAGTACCGGCTGTTATGCCGAAACTTAGAACGTAAAAAGATAACATTACTAGCTAAGTGTAGAAACACAACAATTATTCTCTTTTTTAATATTTACAATTTTCATTCATTTTTTAGATCTATATACAACATGTGGGGCATCTCCCCCACACTAGGGTGGTACACACGGGTGAAAACCCATGTTTAACTACTGTTTTTGATTACCGAGTCGCTAGCTTGACTCGACCCCGAATTAATTTGTTCATGGGGAAGTAAGGTGGAAGAAACAATCTCCATCGGACTTTCATTCAAGATGTTTGGACAAACATTTGAAGCGCGTGAAAGTTCCAAACCGACGAGATATACATAGACAGACCCGGCTCACAAATGGTACATGGAAATGCCGGGGTCAAAGATAATGTCTTCATTCCCGAAGGAGTGAAGAACAGGAGAAGTGACAGAATATATGAAGAAAAGAAAGAAAATCATGATTAAAATCATGACTAACTCTTCATCCTCAATAGGAGAATTCATAGTTTCATGAATCTCATCAGTTAAGCTTGCTTGATCAAGACATATTATGGGTGTGTCTAGATCAAAGTAGAAATTATCATACTCCGGCAGAGATATGATATGAGTGAGTTCACCGGCGAACTCCTCGTGAAGAGAATCAATCACAAGATGTAAATCTGTGAATTCTTGTTCCACTGTAGACTCATCACTATCCTCAATCTGAGTATCAAAGAGTGGATTCTTAGAAATTAAGGTGAATTCAGGGTCGAATTCAAATAGAGGATTGGTGAAAGTAGTTTTGAATGTTTCAGGAACAAAGTGATTAATATTCTCTATTGGACTGTTGGGATAAGAAGTGAGTGAACGATCATTATCAAGGAGACTTTCAGTTTCTCCCAGATCGGCTTTGAAATCAAGAAGACTATCATTACTTTCCGATGAAAGTGGACTGATGTGAGTGAGTTCATTGGTGAACTCCTCAAGAAGAGGATCAGACTGTGGGAGTGATGCCTCAACATACTCGATGTTTCCATGAGAAGTACAATCGTCGCTAACATCGGAGAAAGTTTCAAAATGATCTTTTGAACACTCAAGAGGGGAAAGAGAATCACACATATGATCAGAAGTTCCCTGAGACTCTCTCGGGATTGGGACAAGGTTCTCAACACTAGACTTTATTAATTCGTCCGATTCCTTTTCAGGAACAGTGTCGAGATGCTCGTCCCCCATGTTCAGAGAGTGAGTGGGAGCTTCGGGTGTGATAGCAGTTGTTTGAGATGGAATCTCAACTGCTGGGATATCAACTGACGAACTTGATGAATCAAGTGTATCCTCATCATCACTGTCATCAGGAATAAAACAAAATTGAGAGCTAGATCTGGCTTCTTTTTCTTTTGCAATTGATTCCCTAATAGATTTTTCAAAGGCAATTTGGAATTTTATTTTAGCAGCCTGCTCTTCAGCTAGCAATTCTTCCATGGATTTCTCATGTGAATTTTGAATGACAGGACATTGTGGGAGTGGAGATTTGTCAAAACCGGAAGGTTGACATTGATAATCATTATGAGGACCCCCACAATATACACAAGAAAAACTGGGAACATTATGAAATGCTGTTTTACACAACTCCTCAGTTCTTTTCACTGACTCCAGAAGCTCTAGATAAGTGTCTTGTTGGGTTTGTTGAGGAGTTTGATTCATTTGGCACTGTGGAGGTTGGTCGTGATATGGATAGTCGTAATTGTTACAAGGGAATGGATTCCCTGTTTGACAATCAGAGCTGAAATGGGAACCTCCACAGTTCTCACAACAGTAAAACTGTTGAGTCTGGACTGGTGAATTATATGGATATTGGTCATAACCAAAGTTCTGAGCATCACCGGAGAACTGTTCATAGACAAACGTGTTTCCGGATTGACACTCAAATCCTTGGTGAGGACCTCCACAAAATTCACAGCAGTTATGTTGGTTATATGAAGATAGGTCGGGCTGTGGTGGGTAATTGGAAAAATTTGAGGGGTTGTTAAATGAGTTCGGATTAGGATCATAATCAAACGAATTCCTCGAACCACAAAACAAACAACTCCCGTTACGAATATCATTACCACACTGTACACACGTACACCAGCGACATGGTGAACCAAAAAGAGGCTCACCGCAACTGACACAAGGAATAAATGATTCTATTTGAGAGTTATGAGAAGGAATCTGTTTATTCAAAGAATCGACAAAACCAACATGGTGATCCGAATGACTATCAAGTCTCGAAGAACATTTTGAAAAATCCGGAGGTTGGACAAGTGGTGTGCTCTGAGAGCTAGCAATTTCCACCACTTCCGTTATGGTCTCCGGTTCTGGTTCTTGAGAAACATGAAGATTAGGCAAGTCATTCTTGCTAGTCACCGGTCTAAATTCTGCATGTTTGCTTTTAACCGTAAACCGTGAAAGTTTAGGATCAATTCTGGACGGCTTAGAAGCAATTGAGGGATTAGATCTTTGGATAACCGTAGGTTGGATGTATTTAGCACTCCCATTATTAGAGGGAAGTACCTGGTCCTTTGTCACCCCGGTTTCTCGTTCCATTTCCCTACGCAGAATTAATGGATCATCACGAACAACACGAATTCTTGACATTTGCGATGAAGTCTGAAGTTTTTCAACTTCGTCCCAGAATTCGTCGTAGTCGAGAGATTCCATGAGAAAAAGAATCAAATGGATAGAGGGTAAAGGGATAAAGAATTAAAAAGGGTAAGAGGGTAAAGAGGAATATTTTTGGTATTTTTGAAAAACATGATGTAAAAACAAAGAATGAAAATCTTTTTGGGTTTTTGATTTTTAAGATGTTTTTGGATTTTTGGATTTTTATAAGAAAATATAAATATATAGATGGTATAAACAAGGAGTGAATATTCAAATTACGAATCTGCTAAACGTAAGACTATTAGCACTGCACCCCGGCAGCGGCGCCAAAATTTGATTGGTGCAAAACCGTCAAGTTTTATCACTCAAGCCGACCACTTGTGAATGACCGACCGTAACAAACTTAAAACAGTTCAAGCACAAATGCAATGAAGATCAGGAGAGTATAGTGTTTCCCCAGGTCGTTATGTCCCAACGAGCTGTGCGAGAATAGTCAAACGTGTAGTGATCGAGAAGATTTGAACGGATACAGAGATTTGATTTATTATAACTACAGAAAAAGTCTATAAATTACAGGGGCTTAAATGCAAATTAAAGGAAATTAAAAAGATAAAAAATATTAAATAAACGCTATCACTATTTGCAAAATGATGTTTTTGATTTTTCTTTTATAAAACTTAAATTAAAAACTACGCGACCTACAAATGAAAATGTGAAACTTACACAATATTAATCCTAAAAATATGAAAATGATATTTTTACAAACCTAATGATAAAAGAAATTTTATAGAAAAAGAAAATTATTTTTACAACTATTATTCTAATTATTATTAATTAAAAACTATTTTTAACTATTAAATAATAACCTAAATTACAAGAAAATATGAAATAAAGCTAGAAAAATAAAATTTTGACTTAGAAAAATCTAAAATAACAAAATAGAATTTTCAAAACTATTTTTGTATTTTTCTGATTATTTTTCTATTTTCTATGAATTAAAAACTATTTAAAATTACTTAAATTGCTTAAAAATACAAATTTAACTAAGAAAAATCTGGAAAATTTTTTTTTTGACTTTTTATATTTATCTTAACTTAAGAAAAATGAAAAATTATTTTTTTGAAACTTTTCTGAATTATTTGTATTAAATGCTAATTAAAAAGGCTTAAAAACTAATTAAAATGAAGAAAAATAGCAAACTGACTTGGAAAAATCTGAAAAATTCAAAATAATCCTAAAATAATATTTAGAATCTAGGAAAAATATAAAAACATGGGGTTGTGTGCAAGAATATGAAACTGCTATGCAAAGTGCTTATGAATAAGCACTTTGAATAAGCAAATGAAAAGCAAAGACCACCAAACTGTAACAGAAGCTATAATATGCTATAAGTGCCCAAATGAAACTTAAAACAACAAGCCTTAACCTCTATATTGCAAGCTTAACAGATTTGAGGTTTTGAGCTAAATACTAAAAACAGATTTTGGCTACCTACTTTGAGCTTAAGCACAAGCTACTCCATAAGCTGAAACTCAAAACAAAAAGTTGGATCATGTACTAGACCTGGCTAGCTATCTATAAGCCAAAGACAAGATCAAGAGAAGCTCAATTGAGCTCTGTGCAAGAGCTGCACAAACTGCACAATACCTGTGCAGTCTCAGTCCCTGTGCACAGGGCATTTTTGCCCTTTTTGACAAGCTCATTTGGAGCTTTTGAAAAATTACTAAAAATCAATAAAAATCCTAATAAGAAACTAGACCTAGAGAACTTATAAAACCCAGAGTTTCATTTGATTTGGTCCAAGAATGACTTAATGAAAAATCACCCTAGTTAGGCTAAAAACTGGATTTTCAACATTTGACTTTTGTAAACAGATTTTGAAGTTTGACTTTAATGAACTTGCAACTGATTTTAAGGACTGAATATGATGTAAAATGTTGAAATGAAACTACATTAAGCTACTCTAGTGATATTTTAACACAAAACAAACATTTGGTTTTATAAAATCCTAACAGACATGAAATTCAAACAGGATTAATGTAATTTTGACTTTGAGAGTGCCAAAGTGATATTTGATGACTGAATTGGTTCAAGTGGACTATATTAAGACTGCATAGACAGGATTTAAACATACACCAAAGCTTAAGCTCAATTAAGCAACTGATCCAAACATACTTTTCTAAAACTGTTATGTAAATTTAACTGATCTAATTAATGAATTAGCTTATACTAACCACTTAAACTGATTTTAGTACTCTAATCACAGCTAGTTAAACAGGTTTAAAAAGGTTTAATGCTCACAAGTTATAACACAAACACAAACTACAAACTGAATACAAAATGAAAATGAGATTCAAACTTACAAGTGCCCAGCTTATATGTGAAGCTTAAACCAACCCCAAACTGTGCTATTCTAACCAAATCCAACCCAATTCCACTCTGCATCAGCCCCATTCCATCTCCAAACTGTTTAAACCAATTTTTGCTTCTTGAGTTGACTTTTGTTGACTTAACATGAAAATTGCTTGAAACTGTATTGTAAGCTTTCCAAAAGCTATAATAAGCTTAAGTGAGCTTATTTGTACTTAAATATAAGTTATTAGAAGCTAGGACAATAGAGTTTGAATTTGAAATTTTAAACAGTGTACATAAAAACTTGAAACTGAAATGAAACTTTAAATTGATACTTGACTTGAGTTGCAATGATTAAGTAGCTTATGTTTAATACATAAAAGCTTAATATTACATTCTAAAAGCTTAATATTACATTCTAAATGCTAATTAAAACAGTTTAAGGAAAAAACGACATACAATGAAAATTAAAAACTAACTACTACTTCATCTTCTTGCTTTTCTTCTTTCTTTTATACCCAAACAGCTTCTCTATCTCCTCTGATCACTTCCCACTTGGAATTGGGGCCGTTGGATGACTGGAGCACATTTTGGCCATTGGATGGGTTTTGGCGGGAAAGTCTGTTTTTGACCTGTGGCCTCTGAAACTGCAACTAGGGGGGTGGCTAGGTATGATGATGAGGGGGGTGAAAGTTGGAAGGGATAAGGTGTTGTGATGGGAGATGTGTTGGGAGAAGGGTCTGAGTTGCAGGGCTAGACCACTTGGGGAAGAAAGGTGAAATAGGTGGGCGGGGAGAAGGATTTGACTAGTTTGACTAGGGGTCCAAAATGGGTAATGACAGAGGGTTCAAAATAGGATAAATGGCAGGGGTCTAAAATGCAAAAGGGTCATGGTTGGTTTTAATATTACAAGGACCTACTTTGCAATTCTGCCACACTAGAGGGGCCATTTCTGCCAATTTCTCAAAACTGTTTCAAGGGCAACTTTTGACAAGTTTCAATAGTACAAGGACTATTTTTGATATTTTCAAATTTTCAAAGGACCAAACTTGACATTTTTCAAAGTTTAGGGACCTAAGTTGTAAATTTGCAATTTTTAAATCTCAAGGACCAAAACTGACAACTTAAAAATCCCTAGGGACTTAAAATGATATTTTTCTTTATTTAGATTTACCAGGGACTGTTTTTGACAACTTTTGAAACTTGGGGGACTAAAACTGCCAATTATGCAAAATTGATACGTTTTTCACCAGATTTTGATATTTTTGCATTTAAAACACATAAAACACTTATTTGTGATATTTTTATCATTTTGATGCATTTCTGAGTGTTTTCAGATGTTTTTGCAGTTTAATTGGTACAAAAATGATGAGTATTTTGACACTCATCACTAAGGACTAAAGATGAAACATCTCCAGTACTGAAAGACTTCATCACCCTCGTTGAAAATCAGTTGAACAAGAAGGTTAAGGGAATTCGGTGTGATAATGGGACAGAGTTCAAGAATGCTATTATTATAGAACTCTGTAGGTCTAAAGGGATAAAGAGGGACTATAGCAATCCAAGAACCCCACAACAAAATGGGGTAGCTGAAAGAAAGAATAGGACCTTGATAGAGGCTGCAAGATCAATGCTTGCAGACTCTAAATTGCCCACTATGTTCTGGACTGAAGCTGTTGGCACAGCTTGCTATGTGCTAAACAGAGTCTCCATTACTAGACCTCACCTCAAAACACCATATGAGCTTCTCTTTGGGAAGGTTCCAGCCATTCATTACCTCAAACCTTTTGGTTGTCAAGTGACCATTCTAAACACTAGTGATCCGTTGGGGAAGTTTGATGAGAAAGCTGATAAGGGTTATATTGTGGGTTATTCAGCTCATAGCAAGGCTTACAGAGTGTACAATTTATCTGCCAAGAAGATAGAGGAGACTTTGAACCTGAGATACATGGAAGATAAGCCCAATGTTCAAGGACAGGGTCATGTGTGGTCTTTTGACCTTGACTACTTAACTGATTATTTGGGTTATACTAGACATATGGCTAACCAAAGTGCAGGTTCTCAAGAGTCTCCCACTAACAATGCAGGTACCTTGGATGCTGACTCAGAAAGTGAATTTGAAGATGATGAACAACCTATACTTGTGCCTTCTTTCTCCCCTAATAATATTGCAGGTAACACCTCTAGAGATACTTCTGATGAAAGTGAAGATGCATCACATTATGCTGAGGACCTTGCTAGGCTTCAAACTCAAGAGTTTGCAGCTAAGCTTGAAGCTGAGAAGGTGAATGGGGAGCTTGCAAATGAGGCTGTCAGTGGAAACCATGTTTCTACTGACACATATGCAGTCTCTCCCATCGTCATCAAGTCTGCTGAAGGCTCGGATGTTTCTACTCCTATTCCTTCTAAAGTGTCCACAGACTTTGGTGAACCCTATACTCGCTTTCCAAGACCTTCAGATCTTGGAAATCATCAACCAAAATCTGGCATTTTCACCTCACCTTCCTATGACACAACTTTTGTTCCAACTGTGTCTAATCTTGAACCTTCCATTGAAGTCAACCCAACTGCTACTAAAAGAATCAACATCACTCACCCTCAATCCAATATTATTGGTGACATTCTAGCACCTGTTAGAACTCGAAGGGCTATCTCTAGTCCTAAATTTGGACAGGTTGCTTTTCTCTCTTATGTCTCAAATCAGCAAAGAGACAATCACACAGACTTCAAGCATTGTCTGTTTGCGTGTTTTCTTTCTCAAGTAGAGCCAACCAGTGTCACTCAAGCTCTTGAAGACTCCAGTTAGATTGAAGCAATGCAAGAAGAAATGCAACAGTTTCAAGACCAACAAGTTTGGATCTTGGTACCATTACCAGATGGCAAATATGCTATTGGAACTAAATGGATTCTGAAGAACAAAATAGATGCAAGGGGTGTGGTTATTAAAAACAAAGCAAGATTAGTAGCTTAAGGTTACAGGCAAGAGGAAGGGATTGATTATGATGAAGTGTTTGCACCTGTTGCTAGAGTAGAGGCTATTCGAATTTTCTTGGCCTATGCTTCTTACATGGGCTTCATGGTGTATCAGATGGATGTTAAAGGTGCTTTTCTGTATGGTGAGATAGAAGAGGAGGTTTATGTCACTCAACCCAAAGGATTTGAAGACCCAGATCATCCTAATCATGTTTACAAGGTGGTTAAAGCTCTCTATGGACTACATCAGGCACCAAGAGCATGGTATGCTAGGCTTTCATCATTTCTGCTGAAGCATGGCTATAGAAGAGGTGCCATTGATAAGACTCTTTTTCTGAAGAAGAACTCGACAGACATCATACTTGTGCAAGTGTATGTGGATGACATCATTTTTGGATCCACTAAAGAAGCTTGGTGCAGGGAATTTGAGGAACTGATGAAGGGAGAATTTCAGATGAGTGCTATGGGGGAGCTTACTTTCTTTTTGGGTCTCCAAGTTCAGCAGAAACAAGATGGGATATTTATCAGTCGAGATAAATATGTGAGGGACATTTTGAAGAAATTTGGTATGGAAGGTGTCAGAACTGCCACAACACCTTATGAAGCTCCAAAAACAAAAACCAACAATGAACCAGATCTACCTGTGAATGTTCATTTATACAGATCAATGATTGGTTCATTAATGTATCTAACAGCTTCAAGGCCTGATATTACTTTTCCTGTAAGTGTTTGCTCTCGACATCAAGTCACTCCACTTGCTTCCCATCTCAATGCAGTCAAGAAGATCTTTAAGTACCTCAAAGGCCAACCTCATTTAGGCCTTTGGTACCCAAAAGAGTCTCCTTTTAAGTTGGAAGCATATAGTGATAGTGATTATGCTGGTGCAAATCTGGATAGGAGATCCGCAACTAGAGGCTGTCAATTCCTTGGAAAGAGACTGATTTCTTGGCAGTGCAAGAAACAAACCATTGTGGCTACCTCAACTACTGAAGCAGAGTATGTTGCTGCAGCAAATTGCTGTGGACAGGTCCTTTGGATTCAAAATCAATTGCTAGATTATGGGTATAACTTCATGAACACAACACTTTTTATTGATAATCAAAGTACCATATGCATTGTCAAAAATCCAGTTTTTCACAGTAGAACCAAACATATTGAAATCAGGCACCACTTTATAAGAGACGCATATGAAAAACATTTGATAAAAGTGGCTAAAATTCATACAGATGATAATGTGGCAGATCTGTTAACAAAAGCTTTTGATGGACCAAGGTTTCAACACCTTGTGGTCAATATTGGAATGCTTAACCCTTAACTGCATAGTTTAAGGGGAGGCATATGCCTCAGGGGAGGATTTTGTTTTGTTTTGTTTGTTAGTTTCTTAGTTAAAAAAAAAAAAAAAAAAAAAAAAAAAAAAAAAAAAAAAAAAACTAACTTTCTCTTGCAGGTTTGTTGTCTATAATTGATGGTTTTTAACTCACCAGATATACCTTGTGTATATCAAAGAGTTGGCTAGTCCAAAGGGTACAGTTTTGGTAAAGACACATCAAATCTATTGATAGCTGTAATGATTTGCTCAAAATCATAGGGTCTGCAACCACCCATGCTTAATTGCTGAGAGTTGTATGGTCATCAATTCACCATGGTATATTCCTTGTTGTAATCCAAGAATTGGCTAGCCCACAAGTATATGGCTTGTGGTAAAGGCAACTGCATCCATATTTGGTTATCAATTCACCAATTCTAAGAATTGACTAGTCCTGAGCAAACGGCTACAGGTAAAGACACATCAAATCCGTTTATATAGTTGTTGATTTGCTAATAAATCAGATGGTTATCAATGTACCATAGTTTTCGGACTTAAACATTTGGCTACTCTAGTAGTGATGGCTATTGGTAAAGAGACATCAAATCCATTATTTTCAATGATCCACCTCTCACAGGAGTTAACCCACCTGGATGTGATGAGAATAGTATGCAACTAATGAGTTTTGATGTACACTATGTCATTTGTTGCTGCAAAGACTTGGCGTTTCAAAGTTTGGTCATCATAGAGATGAGATTATTATTGGTTCTTTGCTACTGATGTTTGAGAACAATCCTCTAGTACTGCAGTCTCTAAGATCTATCAAGGTTAGGAAACTGGAACTTAACCAAGTCAAATTCCAGTTTAGGGGAGGATTGTTGGGAATTATGCGAAGTAGGATTTCTACTGTCAATTATGCTGAAGGATTCTGCTGAAATAGAAGCAGAATCTGCTGAAGAAGAGATTCTGCTGAAGTATAAAAGCCGTGCCATGTATCTGCTGAATAGTGGAAGCTGACTAGGATCTGCATGCGCTTTATTAATTACATGCTAACCCATCATTATTCTTGAACTGCCCGAGGTTAGCATGGGTATTATTGTACTGCTCAATATTGTTTAGTGTTTAGCCATTAAATGCATGCTTGCATGCTTAGTCGATTGAGTAGAAATAGTTTAGGGTTCCTTGTCTATAAAAGGAACTTGATAGTTTGTAATCGACAACAAACTCATTCGAAACATAGAGTTTCAGTTAATAAAAGATCCATAGAGGATCTAAGTGTTCTTAGTTATAATAGCTTGTATTTACATTCCGCTAAAGAATACGAGTTGTAGAGATTTTCTATTAGGTTGCTTATGATTACATAGGCAACACTAACGATCTACGAGTGCTCAAGATCTGTCAAGGTATTTGTGTTTTCAACAAAGAAAGAGATCATTAACAAGAGGACTTCAATAGCCTTGATGATGAGGAAGCATGGCAACTCATGGACTTGAGGTTGCTTGACTTCAAAGGTGGTGATCTTGCCTTTAAGATGAACGTAGAAGATCACACAAAAACAAAACTACAAACATAGATCTCTTGGATCTAAGGTTAGTGAGATTTAACTCAGGGGGAGAAAGTGTATTGGAAAGGGGTGAGAAATAATGAAGAAATGGCTCACTATTTATAGAGGAAAAATCCTCCTATTTCCCCGGATCCCACGGATCCCTTCCACTTGGGATCCGGCTAGCACAAAGCCAGGGATCCGTGGAACGCTCCTCTTTGCCCATGGGTATTTTTGGTTATGGGTTATGGGTTGATCCATGGTTTTCTTTCTAGATACAATGTATCTTAAGGATAAAATGAACTTGGTTAAGTGGTATAAATAAAACCATGGGTTATGGGTCAAAACCATTTGCTAGTTTTTACCTATTTAGTATATACTTATTTTTACCCATTTTAGTATATACTTGTTTTTACCCATTTTAGTGTATACTTAGTTAAGTATATGTTATCCCAATATGTAAACACTAGTTGTTGTACATATGTATATCTAAAGCATAAAATCACTTATACTAGTTTTAGTGTTTTATGTGAAAGCGTAAGTGTGTTAGAAAACTATTAGTTCAAACCATTTACGTATTTTATTTGTTTCGTTAAAATGATCTTACTTTTGTTATCGACAAAACATTAGAAGATCGTAAAATATAAATAAACGTTTTTACGGCTTATTTGTATTAACAATCTCCCCCTTTTTGTTGATGACAAAACATAAGATTATTTTAAGGAAAAGCTAAAATTCGTAAAAGTTTGAATTTGTAGTTTTTACTTTCTTCTCCCCCTTTTTGTCGAAACAAAAAGTGTTTGAAAGAAA
This sequence comes from Chrysanthemum seticuspe, assembly GCA_019973895.1. Taxonomy (NCBI): domain Eukaryota; kingdom Viridiplantae; phylum Streptophyta; class Magnoliopsida; order Asterales; family Asteraceae; genus Chrysanthemum; species Chrysanthemum seticuspe. Next base: position 236,986,461 of record BPTQ01000005.1, read on the forward strand.
GCAACACATCGTTTTTAAGAAAAACATGTGAAAGGAAAATAAAATAGAGAGCAAGTAACGGGAAAGGATCTCGTCGTTACTCCCCCTTGACGAGTCCATCCCTAAGTAAGGGCGTCAAGAAACTAATTCTAATCTAGTTCATTTGCAACTAACTTATGCAAAAGATTACGTCTATGTGACGGGTGTGCCCCCCATAGATGATTGCAATATTTGCAACGGGAAGTCATGAAATTTAAATCAAAGGTTGCAAGTAATTTTTCAACGTATTGTTTTGACACCAAGCTCCCCCTAGCTTTAGGATGTCAAATTCTTTATGTGTTAATTGAATAACTGCAAAACAAGGGTTAGAAAACAAGTATAATTCACAATTTCCTGCAAATGTGATTTAAGTTTAAAAAAAAAACTTTCTGACTTCACGGATCCCACGGTTCCCTCCTAGTAGGGATCCGTCTAGGTAATTCTGAGGGATCCGTCTGGCTGATGACTAAAATCAGCAAAGGTTATATAACAAGTAATGTTATCACATAAATGAGATATGAATACATATGCTCAAAAAAAAATAACAAGTAGCATGTAATTCCATTTAATAAAACAAGAGTTATGATATACATGACTCTAAAAACAAGAAAACAGACAGTGCATGACTAGGAATTTCTAGACCAACTAACACTTGATGCTAGGACACCACTAGACTTCTTCTAGCTTAAGTTTTGTTTAGGTTTGATCTCGTCGAAACGTTCGAGGAGATGATAGAACATGAAACGTTGGTCTTCTCGTACTTCATGTATCAAACTTTCAACATGTTGACAATGATAGCAATCTTTGTCATGGCTAGGTAGTGGTGGTGGATGAAATGAAAAGACTTGATGCGAAGGATCAAGTGAATCGGCTTGTGGAGCTTCAAACGATAAAGGGATTGGTGGAGGTGCATTTGAGAATGCCTCGACCAAGAATGATGGTGGTGGTAAAGAAGTGTCAACTTCCATATGGTCGGGTGGTTGACTTTGATGATTTCACATAATCCAAATAGGATTATATGATGGAGACGGCGAAAAGGAAGCCGGAGCAAGTGTTGACTCAACACCTTGATTTTGAACCATTATTCCTCCTAATGAGGAGAATGTTGTCGGCGAAAGCGGATGAGACGGCCTAGGAGGCAAGTCCTCTAAATTGTAGAGGTGTGGTGATGATAGTGGTGAAGTAAATGAAATATTTCTAGGAACCAATGGTGATGGTTTAGTGGAGATGATATTGTTTGGCCTAGGAGGTATGGTGGTGTTAGTCGTAGGTAGTTTTGTTGGTACTATCCTTTTAGGAATTGGTTTGATTGGATGATGAAGGATTCTCTCATTTGTTGGTTTGACGGGAGATGATTCGGTTGAGGAGATTTCGTGTATAACACGAGCCTTTTTCATGGGTGGTTCTTTGGTGGATAAGTTACTACTTGGGGTTTTTATCATGATGAAATGATTTCAAGAGTTGAAAGTTAGAGTGAGAGTGATGACTATAGAGGTCCTAACAAGGTGGTTTATAAACTAAGAGATTTGGTAAGTGCATTTAAGCTTAAAGCCACTAGGATTCACTGGAATGTGATGATTGACATGCACAAGAGTCAACTTCAGAGGTTGGACTAATCTAGGAACTCATTTAAGATGAGATGGAGTGTTTGAGTTAGGAAGATAAGTTGAAATGACTGTTTTAGCAATATTTGACCTATACTGTCATCCAGATCCCACGGTTCCTTTCTCAGAGGGATCCGTCTAGGCTAATCCTAGGGATCCGGCTATCAGCAGCTATGAGAGAGTGGAAATGATGTTTCTAAAATCTAAGACCTATAACATCTTGAGTGTTTCAGTCTTCCTAAGTGTCTTAAATGAAGGGGTGCTTAAGTATTTGAAGGTGGTGAGTGATGTAGCTAATGATTTTCTTTATGGAAGGATTAGGAACTTTCATGAGTACCAATGAATGAGCAAGGATGGCACTAAAGATGTCAATTGAAGCTAAATGATCCTAGAGATGAGGTTGTGACTTAGGATTGTGTTTTGGAAAATATCCTAATGGTTTTGAGATGGGAAAACTAGGATTTGATCAACTTTAATTAATTTTGAGGTGAGGTAGATTTATGATCAATTTTGTCATAAAAGATTTCTAACCTAGATGTGAAGGGTAAAAAAAAATAAAAAAATGAAATGTGAGGTTTTGAGAGGGGAAGAGTGATGGATTAAAACAAAGTGATAGATCTATGAATATCTTAGAGTGTGATCTATGTGAGTTGGAATGAGTAGGAAGGATTAACCTATCTTGATAAAGACTTAATCTACCTTAAGACACTATGTTTAGCTTAGTGTGAGGTGTTCTAAGGATGTGTTTGACATATAATGCTTGCAATTGCATTTTCTGTTTGCCGAATCCCACGGTTCCCTAGATGTAGGGATCCGTTTAGTACAACATTTGGGATCCGTCTATCTGCTAGACAGAACCTTTACTAAAGGTATGCAATGATCTTGACAATGCATTATATTCCAAGTTTTGTTTAAAGGAGTTCTAAAACTAAGATATCAAATGTAAGATGTTTTATTTCATGAAAGAAATAGGATTACATTGATAAATAACGAGTAGAGTAGAATTGATCCTATTTGACTATTCTAGGTTCCTTGAGTGTCTTTGCTAGGAGGATCATTATGTGATTGATGGGTATTGGTGGAATCAAGAATGAAGAAAGTCTTCATGAGAGATATGTTTAGCGGTTCCATCATCTTGTTCACAAGTACGTACAGCGGACTTTGAAATTGAGGATGGAAGTACATAACATTGTGATAGAGGCGTGTCAAGAACATTCCATAAGGGATGAGTTTATTCTTGGAGCCTTGAAGATTTGCAATTCGCCTTGCGAAGAAATAGGCGAGATTGTATGGTTGTTGTGTTAGCAAACAGTACAACATGTGAGCACAACAAGCGGGAAGAATATCTCGATTTCCCCTAAGACTCCAAACATTTTCACGTAGAATGAGAGCAAGAGGCTTGTACTCTTCTCGGATATCCCGTGTATGGATAATGTTTGGATTGGAGTAATATGGTCGAGGTTTGCATATTATGCGATTTAAATCTTCCGGAGAGGGTATGTGTGAACAATATGGACTATTTTCTTCACGAAAGTTGAAGAGAGAATCAAGAGACCAATCTTCGGTGAAGGCACATTGTCCATGATTTGGAATCCGGAGGATGTGAGCAAAATGCCCAAGGGTTAAAGTGAACTTTTGGTTTTTGATATAAAACCAAAGAGATAAAGAGCGATCCTCGTTACGAACGAGTTCAACTTGACGAAAGAATTCCATTATGAACCTTGGACATATCTTCTCGTTGATTTCAAGAAGACATTCTAGTCCTATGGCTCGGAAGGAGGTATTGATACCTTCTTCAAATTGTAGAGAGGTGTCTACACTACGTCCTTCATGGAAGTGACGGTTTTCGAGATTATTGAACCCACGGACATGATTGACAGGTGTGTTGGGCTCAAGAGAGATGTTCGGAGTGTAGACGCTAGTGAGTGAAAAATCAAACTCATATTCATGCGTCATAATTAAACCTATAGAAATGATAGGTTAAAGAAAGAACATGTTTGTGACCAACCTATGATAATCTAATGTTTTTACTAGATTTTATTAATAATGGTATTTAACACTTAACTAACTCATGGTTTTGAAATTCTAGTGGATTATTACTTTTAGAAAGATAGTGGTTTTTAATCTTGCATGAAAACTGTTTTCCAGTAGGACGGATCCCACGGTTCCTTTACAAAAGGGATCCGGCTAGTATATCTTCCGGGATCCGTGGATCTGTAATAACAGACACAGATTTGATAAAAGGTTTTACAGTTTTTATACCACGAAATATGTTTTATCCTACATTTTCTTTTAGCATGCATACATGACTTCTAATGTATCATGAACGAATATAAAACATATAAATCAAAAGATATGATAAACACATTATAACAATAACAACCTAGATAAACTAGATTATTAATAATATGGCATTTCAATACTAAGGATGATACAAAGGATTGGGTATATGACCCCAATATAGATTAACAACACAAAGTAAATGTCTCTGTATGTGAACTTCATCATAGGGAACACAAGTGCGATGAGTGTTAGGGCGATGAGCACGAGTGCGATGCAAACCATGTTGATGACGGATCTTCTTGGTTTCGATTGAGATGGAATGAGGAAGAGGATGAAGTTTTTTTTTGAGTGAGAGGAAATTTTTGAAATTGGAAGATTTGAAAAAGTGAGGGTTGGATAGAGTGGTCGAAGATGGGAGTATTTATGGGGAAGGAGGAATTTTTGAAATTTGTGTTTTGTTTTATTGGATTAAAAGAAACAAAACATAAGTTTTATATATCACGACTTAAAATGAGAAATAAAACACGTATGTGAGAAAAAGGCTTCCTAATGAAGCTTCAAGTAAAACATGTAATTTGCACAAAAGATAATCATATAAATACCTAACTAGGTATACTTAATTATCAAGCAAAGTAAAAAGAAAATCATACCTTTAGCGCACTTAGGAATGTCTTTACGAATGACACAGCAAATGTCACTTAGACAATTCCCGCTCCTTTGCATTTAAGATACCTTCTTAAGGAAGGTATTCTTGTTACCAAGCGACTCCTAAAGCTTGGTGGGTATGAGCTTTGACTAATCAGCATGACAAGGAAGATTAGTGCAATAAAAAAAATAAGTAAGAAAAATGTTGTTATCAAATCTACATCCAAACATATAGTTTTAAAAGACATGGTTTTTGTTTTAATAAAAAACCTTCTTTGTAGTTTTCAATTAACCATGGATCGTATCAAGTTTTTAAAGTAAAATATACTTCAAGAAACTTGGTAACGAAGCTCTGATGCCAATTGTGGAAAACTAGAAGGGGAGGGGGGTTGAATATTTTTACCAATTAAAACTTCCTTTTAAACTATTTAGATCGACTTATGTCAATCTATTTGGTTGTGTGTGTTGGATGTTGATAAACAAGCATATTAAGATATGTAATGAAAAGATAAGAGTAACAAGCACAAAACCACAACGCGAGTATTTATAGTGGTTCGGCTACAAGGACACCTTCCTTGCCCTACTCCACTCCCCGAGTCACTTACTCGAGAGTTCGTAAACACTACACCAATCTCCTTATGGCGGAGAAGCCTTCACAACGTCGCTTAACCTTTTTCCGGTACAAAGCTAAATACCGAGTTCTTTCACACCAAGGCGAACCACACCTACACAACGTCGCCTACCCTTTATACGGTGCTAGGCTAACCACCGAGTTCTTTCACACCTTAGGTGAACTATACCTTCACAACGTCGCCTACCCTTTATTAGGTACTAGGCAAAGCACCTAGTTCCATTGCAATGGAGGAACTACTACCACACTACACCAAAGACTAATCCAAAAGGAGATCTACTCCTTTACAACATCATCAAGGACATCAATATCCTTGGATCTAATGCTAGTCTATCTAGTACATTGAAACACACCATATCGAATGTACATCTAAGGCACCTTTCACTAATGCCTTTGACTAGATCTACAAGACACTTTTCACTAATGTCTTGTGTCTTTACTTCGAAGCACCTTTCACTAATGATTCAAGTCTTGACTTCTAAGCACCTACCACAAGTGCTTATCCTATAGACGTTAGATACCCTTCACTAATATCTTCGTCTTGACACTTGAGACATCTTTCACTAATGTCTTCAACACTACACTTCTTTGAAGAAAGAAATAGATCATCAACAAGAGGACTTCAATAGCCTTGATGATGAGGAAGCATGGCAACTCATGGACTTGAGGTTGCTTGACTTCAAAGGTGGTGATCTTGCCTTTAAGAGGAACCTAGAAGATCACACAAAAACAAAACTAGAAACATAGATCTCTTGGATCTAAGGTTAGTGAGATTTAACTCAGGGGGAGAAAGTGTATTGGAAAGGGGTGAGAAATAATGAAGAAATGGCTCACTATTTATAGAGGAAAAATCCTCCTGTTTCCCCGGATCCCACGGATCCCTTCCACTTGGGATCCGGCTAGCACAAAGCCAGGGATCCGTGGAACGCTCCTCTTTGCCCATGGGTATTTTTGGTTATGGGTCATGGGTCATGGGTTATGGGTTGATCCATGGTTTTCTTTCTAGATACAATGTATCTTAAGGATACAATGAACTTGGTTAAGTGGTATAAATAAAACCATGGGTTATGGGTCAAAACCATTTGCTAGTTTTTACCTATTTAGTATATACTTGTTTTTATCCATTTTAGTATATACTTATTTTTACCCATTTTAGTGTATACTTAGTTAAGTATATGTTATCCCAGTATGTAAACACTAGTTGTTGTACATATGTATATCTAAAGCATAAAATCACTTATACTAGTTTTAGTGTTTTATGTGAAAGCATAAGTGTGTTAGAAAACTATTAGTTCAAACCATTTACGTATTTTATTTGTTTCGTTAAAATGATCTTACTTTTGTTATCGACAAAACATTAGAAGATCGTAAAATATAAATAAACGTTTTTACGGCTTATTTGTATTAACAATATGTTTTGCTCGTTTGATCATTTGACATATAAGTTAAGTGGTTACAAAATATGTTTGGTCATAATCCGAAAGTGAGTTTTAAATTTCTAGTAAGCGTGTAAAGTTTCATGGTTTATCGAGGGAGTAGATCCAAATTGTAATGTATACGTTTAGGTTTGTCAAGGCTAAGGCCCTTGGTTTACGGTCTCGGCTTAGGAAGCCTTGAGGCTTTAGTCATGGCATTGTCGTGGCTTTGGTCTAGGCTACCATGGTCTTGAGACTTGGCCTTAACCGTGGTTGTGGTCTCGGCTTAAGGCCATTAGGCCTTTTGGTTTTCCTTTAGTTGTGACAAAAGTATAGTCTTGAGACTATATATATAGGGCAGTTTTAGTTTTTGAAGGAAAATGGCCTGTTTTAAGCATTTTCAGATCTCGAGCCTTTTAACTATTGAAGGAAAACGTCATTCCGGACAACTTTCGTGTTTTAAATTTTTGATGAAACGGAGCAGAAGAAGCTCGTTCAAAAAGACAGATTCCTTAACAGCTTGTTTAGGCTGTTTCGGCGTTTTGGTTTCACTAACTTCTTTTGGCCGTATCTTTTGACTCGTGTACTCGTTTTTGGTGATTCGAATTTCTATATCCCTTTTAAAGTCCTTTTTAATAGTAGGCACTTGCCCAAGCTCATAAGTACATATTTCTAGTCGTTTAACATAGCACAAAGTCACTAGTTTACTTGTTTTACTAGTTTGATAACAAAAAACGATATATAAGCTTAGGCTTTGTATTAGGGATTTGTACATCATGAAACAATATAACTAGATATATATAGCATATAACAAGTATGAAATCAAGTAGGAATAACATGCTTAAGTCTTACAACTTTTGGCTTTCATTTAAGAAAGGAAATCAAGAAAGGAACTAGGACCACTAAACCTATTCTTTCAACCCATCAACACAACTCTTGATAATCCTTGATATAACCCTTGTGAAAACCTTATGAATTCAGCCCCTAACACCTTGTAGAGCTCTTATTCCAACCATGATATCACCAAATAAGCTCTTGCTTCATGTAGAGAATAACTAGGCCTTTAACTTTGTAGTATAACTTGTAACATGGAAATCAAAGGATCAAGGGTTTGTGAATTTATGTGTGTCATTTGTATTATGAAGAAAGGAAGGGATTAGCTTGCTTTTATAGTGTAAATGAGGAGGTTAGGAAGGTGCCCAGTAAGTTTCCTTGAGGAGGTTAAAGACTTAGGATATTTTAGGAAGCTTAGTTAGTAAGTTTCTTGCACATGGTGAAGCTTCTCATGTAAGCTACTCATCTTCTTTTCCTAATGAATAGGTAAACGCCTAATGAGTCTTCTAGGAGAATTTTGGTAAGTCATGATGTTATCTTGTTTTTACGGAGTGAGTTTTGGTCCCGTTATTTGCTAACTGTATGTCGTTAATTCATGAAACTTAAAACCGGGTATCGTAAAAATATGAAACTTGTAGGAATGATGAAATTCATCACTATAATCCATAATAAAATATAAAATGAGTGGTAAGTTCTATCGGGTTGCTTAAACGTTGTTTAAAGTTGGAAACGCGGGTCAAAAACGCGTATTTCGCGTAAAACGCAGAACTGGAAAACGTAAAATTCCAAAACTTGTGGAATTGTCGTAAAATGGCAGAAATACATATTCCTAATGTTTATATGCTTTACTGGACATATCGGGATGTATGAATGACGTTTAAACCTAAAAGTAATTCTTGGACATGGTTTTGTGAAATCGGTTCTGAATGGATTCAACGTGCGTCGTCAGGACAACTTATCGAGTATCAATTTTCTTGTCATGATGGTAAAATAAAAATAAAATTTTTTACGGGATGAATAGTAAAAGTAAATAGTAAAAGTGAATTGTAACTTTTCAAAAAAATATGAAAAGTAACCTGAAAATGCGAGTTGTTACACTTTGGACACGCGAAGAAGAGATCGCGTTAAGCAATGCTTGGTGTGATGTATCCGAGAATAGCATAACGGGAAACAACCAAAATGCTAAAGGATTTTGGCAGAAATTCATTGCTTACTTTGAAAAGGAGGTCGGTGCAGAAAGAACGTATAACTCGATCATTACCAAGTGGAAAAATAGGATTCGTCCTAGAGTTGGTCAATTTTGTGCCATTTACAACAATGCTCATAGGAATTATGGAACTGGTGAGAATGACCTCACTGTTTACAGACGAGCGTGTGAAGAATATCAAATAGTGTGTAATCATGCGTTTGTATTGGAGCATTGTTGGGAAATTTTGAAAGACCATGAGGTTTGGAAGGATAATGAGATGCCGGCTTTTTTAAGCCAAGATAGCGGTTGGAAAAAAGCAAGGACTTCTGAAACCGACTCGGATGTGCACTCAGATGTGCCTGTGCTTGTGCCTGAGTGACCAATTGGTCATGATACCGCTAAGAAGAATAAGAAGAAATCTTCGGAGAGTTCCAAAGCTAGCTATATGGAAGGTGTTGCCGAGAAATGGAAAAGCATTAAGTCCATGGCATTGGGAAAGAAGAAGGAGCTGGCAGACGGATACTACGACTTGAAGAAGAAAGAGTTGGAGCAAAGGCAAAAGGAGTTGGAGCTGGAGCAAAAGAAAGCAGAAATGGATGACAAAAGCTTGGCACTAGAACAAGAAAAACTTGAATTTGAGTGACAAAAGAAATATGAAAAAGACATCATATTCTATTACACGCCAATCGACCCATTTTTGCCCGCACTACAACGACAAAAAATGCAGGAAATCCAAGATTCGATCAAGGCACGCCACAACCTAGATTATTAGTTTTTAATAGGGCAAATGACAAAAAAATGCATCGAACTTGACACTTTTTATGATTGTGTGTAGCCAACTATTTGTTTTCTTATTGTGTGTAGTGAACTTTCAAATTTTGATTATTCTGTGCATTTTGTGACCATTTTATCCTTAATGTTTTCAAATTTCGAAGGGTAAAATGGTCATTTGATATGGCAGAATAGTCACAAAATACACATAATGATCGAAATTTGAAAGTTCAGTACATACAATAAGAAAAATAATAGTTGGCTACACACAATCACATGTAGTGTCAAGTTCGATGCATTTTTTTTTCATTTGTCCTTTTTAATAAGTGTTGTAATGTTTTAATAAGTTTCGTAATGTTTTTATTTTATTAGAATTATTATGTAACATTTTAATTATTAATGAAATTTTAGTTTGTGCTAAAAATATTTTTATTAAAAAAAAAAAAAAAAAAAAAAAAAAAAAAAAAAAAAAAAAAAATTGATCATGGTCGCCCTTACTGGGGCACTCAATCGCCTGAAGGTCGCTGGAAAGAGAAAGCTAACGTAACAGATAAATGAGAGGATTGAGTTGCCTTACTGGGTAAGCCTTATCGTAGTTTGTTTTTCTTTGTAATATAAAGTTATTATAATCTAACAGTGCTATATCATGAAACATGTTCTTCAAAGAAAATGTAGTAGGTTCACTTTCATGTCTAAGACCTGACAAATGTTATTTATGCACTTAATTGACTGACGTGTCGCTACTCAAATGGTTGACACAACATAAGTCAAATATTTGATACTCAGAGCACAAGGTGTCATAACAAGGCTTAACTTCGTCGTCGCGCCACCTCAGCGCTACATCAGCATCCCATTTGCCACAACTAACCACAACAAACCCCCTCCTCACTCATAACAAACCTCAATCTCTTCATTTGGGCCCCACCACTACCACTTTATTTTTTTTATTCAATTTTCATTTCCAAATAAACTAAATAAATTCATTTCATTCAAATTAAAAATACAACACATAACTTAATAAAAAACGTACTAAACATAAAAAAAAGATACGAAAAAAAACATACACAAGAAATACATGAAATTATAACGAAACTAATTATCCGGATTATGTTGTTGAAATTGTGCCCATTGAAGTTGTTGCCAAACATGATCGATGAGACATCGTTGAAGCTTTGCGTGTTTGCGTTTATCATGTAGTTCTTTGACTTTTTTTCTTTGCACTTGGCAACGTTCAATCCATGTCTGCTGTAAATTTGGTGTTGGAGAAATATACGTTTCAGTAATATCTGATATCGCAAAATTTTCATCTTTCAAAATCATGTTATGCATTATGATGCACGCGTACATGATTCTCCGTAACTTGCCAATAGTAAATGCACGCGCCGGTTGGGCAATGATATGCCAACGTCCTTGGAGGAAACCAAAAGCTCTTTCGATGTCTTTTCGAGCACTTTCTTGTTTCGCTTTGAATGCGGCATTTTTTGGATTAGTTGCAACTGTAAATGACTTGACGAAAGATGCCCACTCCGGGTAGATTCCGTCAGCTAGATAATACCCTTGCTTAAATTTACACCCATAAACTTCAAACTCAACCTCAGGGGCGATGTCATCAAGCAAGTCGTCGAATAACGGAGAATTATTTGAAACCGTTAGATCGTTATTCGCACCCGCTACCCCAAAAAAAGCATGCCAAATCCACAAATCGTATGAAGCAACAGCTTCAAGCATTATAGAGGGATATTTTTTATCACCTCTATGAAATTGGCCTTGCCATTATTTAGGACAGTTTTTCCATTCCCAGTGCATACAATCGATGCTCCCCAACATTCCCGGAAGCCCATGAACAGTGTTATGTGCATAGTATAAGTTACGAATGTCATCCTCATCTGGTTTTCTTAAAAACTCCTTAATAAATAGTTGGATTATGCACATAAGAAAAAAATCTAGGCCATCGCGTGCACAGTGTTCACCTATTTGTAAATACTCATCTAATGCATCAGCTGATATCCCATAAGCCAATTGGCGTAGGGCACATGTGCATTTCATAATCACACTAAAACTCATTACACCCCTAGCATCGGGTCGCATTCTAAAGAAATCAAAATGCTTAGGAAGAGGATGATGAGTTTCAATATATGTTTCAATACCTTGTACTATTTGTAGAAATAGACGACGGCTCATACGAAATCGACGTCTAAAATTAGCGTCCGTATATTTTGGGTTGTCGCCAAAATAGTCAGCAAGAAGACGTGATTCAGCAATTTCACGTTCACGAGGGACATATTGACGACGCTTTGAAGGACCGGCTGCTTGTTCCTGCAACGTTTGCTCCGCCTCAAACTCTTTAATAAACATTTCTAACTCCGTTAACTCTTCAAGATCACTATCGCTGGAATAAGATGATTGACTATCGTAACTCATGTTTTCAGCAAGTTTGAATGGTTTTGTTTTGCTTGAATATGAAAAACTTGTATGAAATGTTATGTTAATTTATAGAGTGAGTGGTGGGTTTTTTTAAAAAAAAAACGTTTTTAAAACGTTACACAACGGCTACTATATTAAAAACAATATTGCGTTGCTTTTGTCAGAATTTTTGCTTCGTCGTCTCGACGATTTCAGAACTCACGGCGAGAGACGACGAGGAACCCCGGTGTGGCGGCGAGCCACGGCGGGGCTCCACGTCACCCACGGCGAGCCACAAAAATTCCCACACCGGATGCTCTCATTACTAAGACAAACTTGACATTAAACCGGGACTACAAAGCTGAAGTGACTTGTTTTAATCTAGATATTGTGTTTACTAGAAAGAGTATCACACTTGCTTTCAATAATTCACTTTTCTATAGCCAAAAAGTATTACGTATTTTTTTTGTTTTTTTTGTACGAGGTATTACGTATTCATTAAGATGATATAAGAAAAGATGTGGACTACTGTAACACCCCAACCCGACAAGGATCCGAGTGTCACATTATGGGGTCAAATCAGAACATACATGCAAACGGAAGACTTACAAAATAAAAACCAAGTCATGAAACCATGACTCCAAAATACAAACCCAAGAGATTACAATTACAAATGAAACAACAGAAACTCAAAATACAAAAGTCTAGAATCATAAGTCCGCAAGATTAGGGTAACTCTAGGGCCAGTCTCTAACCACTCCTACTCTCGGCTCTCAATCCCACCATCCCGCTAAAAATACATGCCGCCAGAGAAAAGAAAGTGCGGCTGAGCTTAAAAAGCCCAGTGAACAGATATAAACAATACATTAACAATATAACCAAAATGAGAAATGAATCAAATTATGTCAACACAAGGAAAGAAAAGAGCCTGCTGAGAACATGTCAGACGAAACAGAATACAAAACGCATATGAGTTAAATACTTAATCAGAGTGCATAACAGATATCAAACAACTTAGGATCAGAGTTCATTGCCCAGGTGCCTAAGCATGCCACATGAATAGGCCAAATAATCATATCACAATTCATATACCGTCAAATCCAAAGTTGTACATGGAGTAGCTAGCTCACAATGTACCAGAATGATGGGGTGTAGGAACACACACCAACCAATCACCAGATACAGATACAGATACAAATTCCCTATAATGCATCCATACGCTCCCTGCAAAACAAATCATAATGGCTAAAGCATATACAAAATGGGAACGCCGGGGACCAATCACACCGCCCCAGATAGTGTCATGCCACTGGTGCCTCAATGACATGGCCATGGTACCTCCATGGCTAGGGATACAGATACAGAAGTTGGACAATACAAGAGCAATCATAATCATATCAAATCAAATACTGAACTGAAACGTATCATATCAAATACTGAACTGAACATAACATATCAGATACTGAACTGAATCATATCAAACGGATAACCAACGAATATCAGAATGGGATAGCAGATTAAATATCAAAACAATTCAAAACGGATATAAATCAGTTAACAAAACATATATCAATAGCAATAACGGTTAACAATACCAATGGATGCCCTTACTGAAAAAGGGCGGAATATATGTACTAATATTTACGAACAAAGAATGTTTTAAAAGGAGAGACTGAATATCTGTACCTTAGCAAATGAAAGTAAATGGAAATGTGAGCACGAAGAAATAATATCACGTCTTCTTCAACGAATCTACACGGATTACGGTTTGTATAATACTTATTAGCTCATTTAAGTAATAACGGATTCATTGCTTATACAAATCGTATTAATATTTTTAGAGTTAAATATAACAACTTATCATAATTTAGGGTTTAAAGTGTAATTTATCAAAGTTTAGGGTTATTAGTGACAAGTATTTTAAACTTAAAAACTCTATATTATTATTTTGATAGTCTAGGGTATAATGTGTTAATTATAATAGTTAAAGGTTTGCATGTGACAATGTTCTAAAGACGAGGGTTAAAAGTGAAAATATATCAATATATTAAACATGCAATAATATTGAACCATTCGTACTAATGTATTTCATTTTACTTCTCTTTTTTTTATGTCTCGACATGCCAACTTTATGCTTGTTCGCGGTTCAAACGGCTAACCAACGTGACTCGGAAAACACACCTAGTTATTACCCCCCGACTCATATTCCCCGAAACACTTTCAACACACCATAGAATTTATCCGTTAAACCCGCGATCGCCCTCAAACTTACCCATTTGTGTTGTGAGAAACAAAACCAAACCAAGCGTACCCTTTTTACCCTTGCTCGCGGACCATATGGTTAACATTTACGACAAAGTAATCACGTAATATGATTTACCCCCGACTCAGCAATCCCGACACGCTTTCAAAATACAAAAAGACTCAACCGTTATTCCCGCGATCACCCTCAAACTCACCCCACAAGACCCGTTTCACAACTTAGATTCCATGCAAAAGTCTAATAAAATTTCATGCACTTAACGTGATGATCTTTGACATAGCTTATGACATATTTATAATATATAACATCTTAACTTGAGGCCTGATTTATGTGCAACTTTCATGCAACAATCTCTTATTCCAAATTTAGTAGACATTATGTCATGCAATTTGTTTTAGTACCAGCTTGATCACACATTTATGCACATGTCTTTACCTCTTATTTATTTCACAGATTATACCTCAGATGCATGCATGCATGTTTTCAAAGCTTACATTAACGTATATAAACATGTATCTTCCATCTTTATTATGTATATTTTATATCCAGATTTCAAATGCATATTTTAGAGGTTAAAATGAGTGTCGCAAAGCCGAAACAGAAACGTATCTCACTTACAGGAACGCAGGATCCAAAACAGAAATGAGATTGACATATATAATTCATATATTTGAAATTTTATGTGGGTCATCTATTCATAAGGTCGTGTTAAACGAAGCACAGATTTATGTTATTCATATACATCGATTCATTTGTATAACTTTTGTTTAACGGAACAAACGATTAATCTTTTATATATATATATATATATATATATACTAGTGGCAAAACCCGTCCGACGGACGGGTATGACTTATGGTTTTTATTTTTAGGATTTAGTAGAACAAATATATACTAAGAAGTAATTAAAAGTTAAATGAAATGGTTAAGATCTATAATTGACAAAAACGGATGACATTCCCAAGTGTAATAGTTCCCAGATCTCCATCCTGTATCCAAAAATTAAAGTGTTAAAGCATTTGGATGACTTGTGATTATTCTTTGAATATATTACTTTACGAATAGAAAGATATGTATATACGATAAGGACAAATGATTTAGAATGTTACATTTGCAAAATCATAGATAGGCAACGATGCCTAATTGACACCTTCATTCCAGAACTTTGACAGCCGGCACATTTAATTGAAGCGTTTGACTTTGACCCGTAAAAGTAACATTTATTACTTTAGTTAGGCAACATAACATAATATATTATATGTTAGACATGATGAGCTCATTAATAACATGCATTAAGACTCTAAATGTAATGCAAAAATGCAGATGAAACAATTTCACATCAAAATAATTCTCACCGTGTAAGGGCCGGTGAGCAGCAAATTTCAATTTTTTTTATGAATTGGGTTGCCACCAAAAGTCCAAAATAGTGTCATTCCATAACCGTGAAAGTGTGTGCATATATCTATGACTCGATTTTAAATGACACAACTTGAAGTCTCTCATTGAGTGAACATATAATTATGACTAAACAAACAATAATGAGTACCATGTACATATTTTGTATAATTAATGTCACTCTCATGGTCAAGAGTATAAGCAACTTTCGAAGCCCACCTGATAGGTAGGCTAGGCTAATGATCATCGTTGAAAAAATTATGTTAACAAACATGTTAACTTTTGTTCAACAATTAAAAGATACATAACAGTTTCTAAGAATATAGTATACGATTTAACTCAATTGCGAAATAAAGCTTCTTTATACACAACGTCTTTTTTTGTTGACTTTGTTTAGTTATGCCATTTTGGGCTTTGCGTTAACCGAAGATATTGCATCATTTGCCTCAATGATGGCCTTTCTGATCTCAACCGTATTCCGATCAAAGAATCAAAGAAAAAAGGTTTCACTTTCATAAAGCAATCACATCTTTCCGGCCTTAGTCAAATAGCCATCGGAGGCAAGGAGGCGCAATTCTTAAACAGAAGAATGGCGGTAAAGAGGAAATGATTCAAATTCAAGAAAAAAAGCCAAATTGTAAGTCAAGTAAGAAGGAAGGAGGCTAGCTTTCTCCGAGCCTAGGTTCTTTTGTCGTTTGGGCTTACACTTTGTGACTCATTCATTTGAGCTTGTTTTGTGAATATCGTTAACAAAAAATTAAGTAAAAGTAAATTAGTTATTCTCATACCAAATTATTTATTAAATGCATTAACAAAGAAAAATAATAATTGTTCATCCGATATAAGAAAATAAAAGTTAATAAAGTAACCGCAAGAACAAAATGGTTTTGTTCGTGTTTTTGAACAAATGACAACCGATGCATTACAAATACCTTGAAAGGTAATATACATGAAACAATTATACTCATAGAAACCCTCAAAATGCTATTACCAAGTATGAGCGCTACTCAACCTAATTTTTTGGATCTCAATAGAGGCTTTGAAGAAGGAAAAAAAATTACCATATGCCCCAGTATATTCACTACTCAACCAAATTTCTTTGACTCCGTCATTTACAACACTTTTGACACACCACACCTACAATTTCGAGAATTCTTAGGGAACATTATATTACCAATTGCATAATTAATCAAGTAGCAAACAAAGTTAAGCCAAAGAAATACTTACAAGTTTGTCAACTCTATAGCTTCCAAGATGACCCCGAGCATGGTTAGTCTTGCAATACGTGCAAGCACCCAAACAACCTACATTTATGGGAAGAATTTCAGCAAAATTGTTCTTCATTACCTGTTAGGAATGTGAAATTTTAGCCAACACTATATAATCAATAAGCTTCTAACACTTTTTCAAATTGTTTTTTTTTCCACAAGCCAATCATGCAGCAATTATAAATTAGGTATTTAGATTTGTGTGATAGAACTGATCATCCACTACAACATTCACTGGCTACCCCAGCGACATATGGGGGGATTCCCCAGCGACATGTCGCTGGGGAAAGGTATCCCCAGCGACATGTCGCTGGGGAATCCTAGCTGGGGAAGTCTCGTAAGGGATTGTATCCCCAGCGACAATCCCCGGCGACGACGTGGGTCCCACTCAAATTTAAGTCAAAGAAGCAGTGCCACTGTGGCACATTATCCCCAGCGACATGTCGCTGGGGAATAGTCGAATTAAGCAAAATGATTAAGACACTAATTATATTGATTAAGTATCCCCGGCGACATGTCGCTGGGGAAACTTGGTTTTCTCGTTGACTTGTCAACGTTTAGCGTGTGTTATCCCCGGCGACATGTCGCCGGGGAAAGGTCTGCATTTTTTTTTAATGCAGCCTGCAGTGCAGGCGATTTCCAGATTTTTTCCGAAATTTTTCCGGAAAAAATCTACCAAATAAACCTGTACCAAAACCTGTATAGACTCGCTACAACTTGTACCAAAACACAAATACCATATAACGGATCAATGCAATACAAATAGATCACAACTTTTACATAAACACGACTCAAAAGTCAATATGTGCATTGATAGATAGGGAAACAAGTGTTTAAATGGCGCCAAGATGAACCTAATAATATATAACACAACTACCTAAAGTACCAATGTAGCATACTAATAATATATAACACAACTAGCTAAAGCTAGTACCAATGTAACATACTAATAATATATACACAACTACCTCTCGCCGTTGTTATCCTCATCACCGCCATTCTCCTCGTCATCACCACACCCACCACTCCCGCTAGCACCACCCGAGTCATACTCCCTGAACATATCCGCGTATTTGTTGTCGCTTCTGAGGAGACTCATCATAAAGCTTACATCTTTGGTGACTTTCTCGGCGGGGGCGGGCATACTTGGCCTGGATGTGGCCCGTGATGGCAATACGCGACCCACACCGGGAATATGCCCACGAAGCTTACCCCCTCTTGCCAACGCATTGATTTGATCCTCCGTGTATTCACCCGTGGCCCCAAGCTTTTTCATCTCGTCCTATGTAGTGACAAAAACACAAGATAGTAAATATATTAGTCGGGTTGCTACATTATTTCTCGATAATTCATTAAAGTGTGTTTTGAAACAAAACTTACATATATCCGGCGGTCCTCATCGTTAAGGAATACCCCATCAACAGTATGTGTTCGCCAATAAGTGTCGATGAGTGACGGGTATTCATGAGTCTCTGATGCCTGCATCTGTACATACACACGCATATAAGATGAATAATTTTAAAAACGACAAATCACAACACACCAAAGCGTATAATCAGATATATATATATATATATATATATATATATATATATATATATATATATATATAATGTTTATTACCATATTATATATATGTATATATGCATGTAAAATAATTATAATGTTTATTACCATATTATCTCGAAGGCGAGTCAGCGACCGGGATCCCTGTCTAGATATGACCTTGCTCTTTTGCCGGTTAAGCCGATTTGTAGCGGCTCGAGAAATGTTCTTGGGATCATTCCAAAACTTAATGTACTCATCCCAATCACCCGCTGTAATTTCCTCGGGACGTGCCCGCCTAATCGCCTCTGCATCGTAATCCCCGGTGGTGGGGTCTACCTTCCAATGTTTGGCTTTGAAAGAAGCCTTGTTAGTATTGTAGGCTTTTTGCAGGTGCGAGTTTATGCCTTCGTAGATCTGGGGCCAGCGGGAGGAGTCGATGTGCGGCCTGAGGTCAAATAGGGTCTGCAATCATATACAACAAAACGAAAAGAGAGTTAGAGATATAATTTATATATTTATTTAAATTTGTTTATTTATTTATATGATATAAATAAATAAGCGAATTTAGATAAATATACACAATTAAATAAATGAACACGATAATGAAATAAACATAAAAGGATAACTGACCCCAATATCTGAAATGATTCCCGCCTTCTTCTCCTTCGGGACCTTGTCCCAAGAAGGGTAGTAAAACGGCACCTTCCTAACGACCTCCCCTATGTAGTTAGACCAATGCGCCGCATGGGGGCCGAGAGGGTTTAAGGTTTGTTTGTCACCCGCCTCAAAAGTGATCGACACGGGACCTTTTTCGTCTACGATTGCCTTCAGCGAAAGGTTCCGGGTCTTGTCGCGGGTATTCAGCCTGCCCGCTGCCCTGCCGCCCAAATTGGGCTTTCGTTTACCTTTGCCTGCAAAATCAAGTTAGTGATAAAAGTCATAAATATGTATCAAATTTATGCTTGTATTACAATACTCCGGAAATTCTTACCTTTGTTAATGAAGCTTGCCCAGCAACCGGTGGGTACGCGATCTGGAGGGGGACGATCCTCCCCGCCACCGTCACCGCCGTGGGACCGTGCAACATCTGTCGACATCTGTACAAGTACAATTAGCATAAGATATAGAAATTCATGAACAAAATAATATAAGCATGCACACATCCAAATACATACACATCCAAATAAATATACACATTTAAACAATCCACAACAATTTCATTCATTCATTCAAATATATAAGTGTAAACTAACAAAATAATATAAACGAGCACATGTCAACAAATAATAACTATAAACTATAAACTACATATCATTTCACTTTTTTAACATACATACCATTATTTTAACATACATACCATTTCACTTTTTAACATACATACCATTTCACTTTTTTAACATACATATCATTTCACTTTTTTAACATACATACCATTATTTTAACATACATACCATTTCACTTTTTTCACCAAATAATAACTATAAACTAACAAAATTTAAACAACTAATTATTATAATTATAAACGAGCACATTTCAAGGCAATTGAACTAATAATAACTATAAACTAACAAAATTTAAACAATAAACATTCCCCAGCGACATGAATAAACATTCCCCAGCGACATGTCACCCGGGATACCAAAAGGAGAAAAAAAAAATTATTACATACCTTGTCTAGCCTCCTCGTCGCCTACTGCCAAAAAAAAAAAAAAAAAAAAAAAAAAAAAAAAAAAAAATTAACTTTCCAAGTTAACAACTTACAACAATAATAATCTGCAAAAATTATAACATACCTCGCTCTTGCTCCTCGTCGGTCCTCGTCGGCTACTGCCAAAAAAAAAAAAAAAAAAAAAAAAAAAAACTTCACTTTTTTAACTAACAACAACTTACAACAATAATAATCTGCAAAAATCATAATATAATTAACTAATTTAGTTGAATAACATTTAAAATTTGTAAAACAAACCGTGTAACGTGTGGTGGTGGTGATGGTGGATGCGTTGGTGGTGATGGTGGATGCGGTGGTGGTGATGGTTGATGATTGTTGGTGAATCGGTGATGGTTTTTGCTGCAGAAATCGCCACAGGAAGGAGGAAGATAAGGTTTTTTTTTTTTTTTTTTCGTTTTCTGCAGTGAAGAAGATATCCAGATCTACTTTATGATAAAGTTTTTTCCCCGGCGACAATCCCCGGCGACATGTCGCTGGGGAAAGGTATAGTTTTTGTCGTTTAGCGTAAATGGCGCGATAACGAAAATTTTGGTGGGTGTGATTGTTTCCAAACAGTCAAGTCTAATCACGCAAGTCTGCCACTTGTGAATGACAGACTGTAACAGACTTAAAACTGCTCAAAAACCAATGCAATGAAATCCAGGAGAGTATAGTGTTTCCCCGGGTCGTTATGTCCCAGCGAGTTGTGCAATGAATTATCAAACGTTTAGTGATCGAGGAATCTGAACGGGAAAAGGTTTTGGAGATGATATTACAACTACGGAAAGCCAACAAATTAAAACGGCTTAAATGCAAATTAAAGGAGATAAGAAAGATAAAATCTATTAAATAAACGCTATCACTATTTTTAAATTTGATGAACGTTTAAAACTTAAAACTTACGTTTAAATAAAAATTACGTAAACCTACAAAATAAAAAGTGAAAATTACACAAGATAAATCCTAAAAATATGAAAAATACATTTTTACAATCCTAATGACAAAAGAAACTTTTTAGAAAAAGAAAATTATTTTTAAGACTAATTATCTAATTAAAAACTATTTTTAACTATTAATTAATTACCTAAAATACAAGAAAATAGGAAATTAGGCTAGAAAAATAAGATTAAGACTTGGAAAAGTCTAAAATATCAAAATAGACTTTTCAAAACTATTTTTGTATTTTTATGACTATTTTTCTATTTTCTATGAATTTTAAACTATTAAAAACTAATTAAATCACTAAAAATTACCAAATGAACTATGAAAAATATGGAAAATTACTTTTTTGCCTTTTTATATTTATCTAAGTCTAAGAAAATTGAAAAATTATTTTTTTGAACCTTTTCTGAATTTTTTGTATTAAAAGCTAATTAAAAAGTATTAAAAACTAATTAAAATCAAGAAAAATAGCAAAACAGCTTATAAAAATCTGAAAATTTCAGGAAAACTCTAAAATAATGTTAAGTAGCTAGGAAAAATGGAAAAACAGTATGTTATGTGGAGAAAATTGAAACTGATGAATCAAGTGCTTATTGAAATAAGCACTTGATAAGCAAATGATCAAAACAAGCAACCCACTGATAACAGAGACTATGATATACTGAATATGACCAAATGAAACTTAAATCAACAAGCTACAATCACAAATTACCAAGATAACTCAGATTTGGTGATTTTAATACTAAGCTAAAAACAGAAATTGGTATCAACTTGCAGTCCAAGAAAAAGTACCCAAATAAGCTACAAACTAAAAACCAATGATTAAGTTCTAAACTAGACCTAAGTGACTGCTTATAATCAAAAGACCAGCCTTTGACAAGCTTCAATAAGCTCTGTGCAAGCTTGGCTAAAACTGAGAAAATCACTCAGTTGGTTCTGAGTTGGAGCAGGGCAACTGAGGCCTGTTTGGAGCTTATGCACAAGCTCAACCAGAGGGCTTAAGCTAAAAGCAGTTATAAGGTCTTAAAGACAACCAAGTGAACTACTTATAGACCAAAAATCAGGGCCTCAAAAGCTTTAATGAATCCTGTGGATCAGCTGCAAGATCTGCACAAATCCACTTTTACACCATTTTGACTTTTTTAAATAGATGCACAGTTTGACTATCTTGAGATTTGGATGTAATTTAAGGACTGATGTTGTTATATTTTGATGAAATGAGAATGAAGCAAGCTATTTTTAAGCCTTTTAAACACAAAATGGGTGAATGCAAATCCAAAACCACATCAGACTAAGCAGTAGACAGATTTAAGTAAAATGTTGACTTTTGTGGTGTTAGGCACCAAACTATGAATGAAATGTGCTTAAATGAGCTTAAGACACATGAAACAACAAGAAGCAATCACTGAACAGGTCTTTAAGACAGATTGAGTCACTGATCCAAACACCCCTATAACTACTGTTTTGATTTCAAACTGACCCAAACTCCTAACCAACTTGTAATTGTGATCAATCTAAGTTTATTTAACCTAAACACTACTGTAAAGACAGATTGGAACCAGTTTTAACTACAAAATCAAACAATGCAAAGAAACTTGAAAATGACTTACAAAAGTCCAAAGCTGCTATAGCTTGCAAAAACACCCAATGAACCTCTAATCCTATGTTATATCAACCCATTAGCTCAGAAATGACTCAATTCCAATACTGCATCACCATTTGACCATGTCCATGCTATTTATGCCCCTGTTTGACTTCTGTTGACCAGGAACCACAATCACTTGAACTTTGAATAATAGCTTATACAAAGCTATAATAAGCTTATATAAACCTTTTTAAGCTTAAAGATCAGTTAACAACAGCTTGTTTACAAGATTTGGACTTAAGAATTTGAAACAGTGAACATGAATATTAAATTGTGATCATAAACTGATTTGGATGCTTGAAAATAATTGAAATACACTTGAACACATAAGTTTGATACAATTTAACCAAAAGATACAAGTCTAACTCTGAATTAACAACTTGACATAAAAAACGACATTAAGAAATTTTAAGCTAAAATTCTACTCTTTAACTTGCTTCCTTTCTCTCTCTTTTATATTCCAAAGTCTTCTTATCTTACTTCTGAATCTATCCCACCAATCCTAGCCATTGGATGGCTTGAAAATAATCTCAACCATTCAAAATGGTTTTTGGCGCCAAATTCTTTGTCTGCCCATTGGAGGTTGAGTGAGGGGTTGGGGGTGCATTTAATGAAGTCTTGGATGTTAGCTAAGGTGGAGGGACAGGCTTGAGTGATTGGAGAGGAGGGGGGATGGGTTTAGCTAAGTTTCAGGGAAAGCAGGTGAGGAAGACTTTTTGGCGGGTTGAAGATATTGACCAGGATTTGACCAACAGTGGTTAATAATAGGGGGGTTCACAATTGTATTATGACAAGGGGTCCAGAATAGGCAAGGGGGTCCAAAATTAGTTAAAAGGGTTTAAAACAATAGGGACTAATGTTGTAAAATCTGAAAATTGAGGGGCCTAAGCTGCCAATTCATCAAACTTGTTTCAAAGGACCAAAAGTGACAATCTTCAAAAGTATAAGGACCAATGTTGCCATTTTGCAATTTTCCAGGGGCCAATTCTGCCAATTTTCAAAGTTGAAGGACTAAACTTGTAATTTTCTCAAACTTTTCATATTTTTCACCAAAGGACTAAATTTGATAACTTTTGATTTTAAAAGGACCTTTGGTGACTTTACTTTTGAAATTATGTGCTCAGGGACTATTTTTGACAACTTTTGATACTTGGGGGACTAAAACTGCAATTTTTGCAAATTTGATATGTTTTTCATCTGATTTTGATATTTTTGCATTTAAAACACATAAAACACTGATTTGTGATATTTTGATCATTTTGATGTGTTTCTGAGTGTTTTCAGATGATTTTGCAGTTTATAATGTACAAAAATGATGAGTATTTACACACTCATCAGGGTGCGTATCCCCGGCGACATGTCGCCGGGGAAAACTATTTAATTTTTTTTATAATCCCCAGCGACATGTCGCCGGGGAAAAATGGTTTTTTTTTTTTTTTTTTGGTTAAAATTTAATTACTTTATGTTGTTAACGACTTCAAAAGAATACGATTTTATCTTTTATTTTTATTATAATCCTAAATATTTTCCTTTCTTTTAATATAAACTCGGGAACAAAAAGTTACCATTCGGCATCTTTATATTCTTATATGAGAGTTAGATTTACAATCTAGTAACGGGCTAGAGGAACAAGAACATATTACATCAAAATGTTGCATGCAATATTTAATTGGATCAAGAAGCCAAACGGATGAGTCGGTATGTTATGGTTACACATTAGACGTTCAACGGATGAGTCCGTATGTTAGGGTTACACATTAGACGTTCCATATCCGAGTCGGTATGTTATGGTTACACATTAGACGTTCAACGGATGAGTCGGTATGTTATGCTTACACATTAGACGTTCAACGAATGAGTCGGTATGTTATGGTTACACATTAGACGTTCAACGGATGAGTCGGTATGTTATGGTTACACATTAGACGTTCAACGGATGAGTCCGTATGTTATGGTTACACATTAAACGTTCAACATCCGAGTCGGTATGTTATGGTTACACATTAGACGTTCAACGGATGAGTCGGTATGTTATGGTTACACATTAGACGTTCAACGAATGAGTCGGTATGTTATGGTTACACATTAGACGTTCAACGGATGAGTCGGTATGTTATGGTTACACATTAGACGTTCAACGGATGAGTCGGTATGTTATGGTTACACATTAGACGTTCAACGGATGAGTCCGTATGTTAGGGTTACACATTAGACGTTCCATATCCGAGTCGGTATGTTATGGTTACACATTAGACGTTCAACGGATGAGTCGGTATGTTAGGCTTACACATTAAACGTTCAACGAATGAGTCAGTATGTTATGGTTACACATTAGACGTTCAACGGATGAGTCGGTATGTTATGGTTACACATTAGACGTTCAACGGATGAGTCCGTATGTTATGGTTACACATTAGACGTTCAACATCCGAGTCGGTATGTTATGGTTACACATTAGACGTTCAACGGATGAGTCGGTATGTTATGGTTACACATTAGACGTTCAACGAATGAGTCGGTATGTTATGGTTACACATTAGACGTTCAACGGATGAGTCGGTATGTTATGGTTACACATTAGACGTTCAACGGATGAGTCGGTATGTTATGGTTACACATTAGACGTTCAACGGATGAGTCCGTATGTTAGGGTTACACATTAGACGTTCCATATCCGAGTCGGTATGTTATGGTTACACATTAGACGTTCAACGGATGAGTCGGTATGTTATGCTTACACATTAGACGTTCAACGAATGAGTCGGTATGTTATGGTTACACATTAGACGTTCAACGGATGAGTCGGTATGTTATGGTTACACATTAGACGTTCAACGGATGAGTCCGTATGTTATGGTTACACATTAGACGTTCAACATCCGAGTCGGTATGTTATGGTTACACATTAGACGTTCAACGGATGAGTCGGTATGTTATGGTTACACATTAGACGTTCAACGAATGAGTCGGTATGTTATGGTTACACATTAGACGTTCAACGGATGAGTCGGTATGTTATGGTTACACATTAGACGTTCAACGGATGAGTCGGTATGTTATGGTTACACATTAGACGTTCAACGGATGAGTCCGTATGTTAGGGTTACACATTAGACGTTCCATATCCGAGTCGGTATGTTATGGTTACACATTAGACGTTCAACGGATGAGTCGGTATGTTATGCTTACACATTAGACGTTCAACGAATGAGTCGGTATGTTATGGTTACACATTAGACGTTCAACGGATGAGTCGGTATGTTATGGTTACACATTAGACGTTCAACGGATGAGTCCGTATGTTATGGTTACACATTAGACGTTCAACGGATGAGTCGGTATGTTATGGTTACACATTAGACGTTCAACGGATGAGTCGGTATGTTATGGTTACACATTAGACGTTCAACATCCGAGTCGGTATGTTATGGTTACACATTAGACGTTCAACGGATGAGTCGGTATGTTATGGTTACACATTAGACGTTCAACGGATGAGTCGGTATGTTATGGTTACACATTAGACGTTCAACGGATGAGTCCGTATGTTAGGGTTACACATTAGACGTTCAACATCAGAGTCGGTATGTTATGGTTACACATTAGACGTTCAACGGATGAGTCGGTATGTTATAGTTACACATTAGACGTTCAACGGATGAGTCGGTGTGTTATGGTTACACATTAGACGTTCAACGGATGAGTCGGTATGTTATGGTTACACATTAGACGTTCAACGGATGAGTCCGTATGTTATGGTTACACATTAGACGTTCAACGGATGAGTCGGTATGTTATGGTTACACATTAGACGTTCAACGGATGAGTCCGTATGTTAGGGTTACAAATTAGACGTTCAACATCCGAGTCGGTATGTTATGGTTACACATTA
Organism: Chrysanthemum seticuspe; assembly: GCA_019973895.1. Taxonomy (NCBI): domain Eukaryota; kingdom Viridiplantae; phylum Streptophyta; class Magnoliopsida; order Asterales; family Asteraceae; genus Chrysanthemum; species Chrysanthemum seticuspe. The sequence goes on from BPTQ01000005.1 coordinate 237,012,915, forward strand.
GATGTTCAACGGATGAGTCGGTATGTTATGGTTACACATTAGACGTTCAACGGATGAGTCGGTATGTTATGGTTACACATTTGACGTTCAACGGATGAGTCCGTATGTTAGGGTTACACATTAGACGTTCAACATCCGAGTCGGTATGTTATGGTTACACATTAGACGTTCAACGGATGAGTCGGTATGTTATGGTTACACATTAGACGTTCAACGGATGAGTCGGTATGTTATGGTTACACATTAGACGTTCAACGGATGAGTCCGTATGTTAGGGTTACACATTAGACGTTCCGCATCCGAGTCGGTATGTTATGGTTACACATTAGACGTTCAACGGATGAGTCGGTATGTTATGGTTACACATTAGACGTTCAACGGATGAGTCCGTATGTTAGGGTTACACATTAGACGTTCAACGGATGAGTCGGTATGTTATGGTTACACATTAGACGTTCAACGGATGAGTCCGTATGTTAGGGTTACACATTAGACGTTCAACGGATGAGTCCGTATGTTAGGGTTACACATTGGACGTTCAACGAATGAGTCGGTATGTTGTGGTTACACATTAGACGTTCAACGGATGAGTCGATATGTTATGGTTACACATTAGACGTTCAACGGATGAGTCGATATGTTATGGTTACACATTGGACGTTCAACGGATGAGTCAGTATGTTAGGGTTACACATTAGACGTTCAACGGATGAGTCGGTATGTTATGGTTACACATTAGACGTTCAACGGATAAGTCGATATGTTATGGGTTGGACATTAGACGTTCAACGGATGAGTCGATATGTTAGGGTTGGACATTAGACGTTCAACGGATGAGTCGATATGTTTTGGTTACACATTAGACGTTCAACGGATGAGTCGATATGTTATGGTTAGACATTAGACTTTGAACGGATGAGTCGTTATGTTATGGTATACGTATTATTATTATTATTATTATTATTATTATTATTATTATTATTCTTATTATTATTATTATTACCATTACTATTATTATTAATAAAGTCAAATGAAGTCAAACGGTATCTCCGGCGACATGTCGCTGGGGAAAAGTGCAAAATAAAATTTTAAAGTAATCAAATTAACACTAATTACATATTTTAAATAATCAAATGAATCCCCGGCGACATGTCGCTGGGGAAAGGTAAGCGGGAAAAGTTCCCGCCACGTTGCACGATGAAATTTTCGGTCAAAATATAACAATGGTATCCCCGGCGACATGTCGCCGGGAAAAACCTCTCCATAATTTAGCTGACTTTTCTACGAGACTTCGTGCCACGTAGGATATATTTTTGTCGTTTAGTGATGATTCCCCAGCGACACTTGTCGCCGGGGAAAACGGCGATGGGGAAACTGGTAAATGTGGTAGTGATCTACGCATTCCCATTAAGTTGCAATAGTTAATATTAACTATTTAATGTCTGAACAAACAAATTATAACCAAAACCAACAATTATCAAAGCATTTTAGAAATCCATTTTGTGAAAAGAGACTCTTTCATACCTCAATTATGTCTTCAGGTAACAAAACCATGTTCTTTGATCTTCCATTTTGTGTAAAGGCTTGACCTAGTCGCGTCTAGTCGTGTAATGGACGGACCTAGCCTGGTTTAGGCGTATAGTGGCCGGATTGACCTATGTTCGTAGATAACGGAAAAATTGACAAATAAAGAGAATGGTGGTAGCGTAGACAAACAAAATGACGAAAAAGCCCCACATTGACCTATGTTAGTAGATAATGGAAAAAATTGCATCTATAATCTTTAACAGGGATGTAAACTGTAAAAGTTTGCAAACCACATAACGTATTGGGTTGTATTGATCTCTACAAGTGGTACTGCAGCTTGTTATCAGGAGTTTCTTAAAACGCTAACGATCCAAGTTAAGTCACTTGGAGATGCTCTGAATTGTGGCAGTGTATTAAACCGTCAATGGTTGAATAACTGAATGCATTGGAGATGCTCTAAATTGTTGTTCCTTATACATAGATCATTAAACAAATTAAACCTGATCATATATGCCACGTTTAAGCATAACACACTTAAACTTGTTGCAAAATGGCTACTGAATGTAAATGTTATTTTCACCGTTAGTCTATACAGTATATATCAACATCTTCTTGATTTTTTAGTGCTCTATAGCGTATATATTCAAGAGTTCAGTATGGAGATTGCAAATGCTAAATCAGAATAAAAGTCCAGAAAGCAATCTGCAAAAGAATCTCTTTATTTTATTTCATGGAACAAGGTTTGTATAAGTCACCTAGCTCTTTACTTATTTCACTTGAACAAAATACAAAAACTCAAAAAAAAAGTCGATAAATGCACACAATAACTTCCCAAAAGTCCAAAACTGTCATTCTGGATGGCTTCATGCTTAACCTTTGACGCCCATCCTGCTATAACGTACTTCTCAGCAGCCTTGGTCTTCTCAAATGACTCTCTAGAAAAGAGCACCTGCGCAAAAAGATACCACAACTTAGGCCTTGAATACCATCCAAATAAACCTGACTTCACAAGTACACAAAAGCATAATGAAAACGATGGAGGATTAGAAAAATAGTTTCATATTGATAATTGTTTCATAATAAAAGAAATAAATTAAGCAGGAATGAGCACATTTTGCAGGTTTGTTACTATGGTGGAACACTATTATAAGTTCAAGGATTAATTATTAAGAAAAGAAAATTTTACATACCTGTGTGTAGTTATGCACATAAGTCAGACTTTCAGGTACAATCCAGTTCTTATAATGACCAAGAGCCACCACAAGGTGGTACATCTTTGGTGCCAAACGCAAATCAACACTTGTGAGCTTTTCTCCATTAACATAAGGTCCCTAATTACGTATATAGTTTACAAATTAGTCATACCATTTAATACAAAAGAAACGATCACCATGTTTGTTATGGATCCAGGTAAGTCGTTTGTATTCATAGAACATACATGATTCTTGATGTGTTCATCCTAGGTTTTCAGCTCATCAAGCAAAGCTTGCTCTGTCCCATCAGTTGCGTCCTTGCTCTTTACGAAAGATGCAAACTTTCCAAAAATTTCCGATCCTCTATACTTATGGTGGATGATAAAAATGTCCAAAAACTTATGTAATTACACAAATACCATTGGTTACATGTTTGGATGGCATACAAAATAGTTCAGTATATGAATAATGTCATATTTGCAAGTGACATCAGACCGTCAGCTGTCTCCATGTGTTTTGCAGCAACAATGAGTTTTGCAGCGACAACACTCCCAATAATGGCTGATAGATTAGGTGCAATGTAGCCCAAATTGCTTTCAACAAACTCCAGAACTGTCTTTTTTGATGCATTGAGTGTAAGAACCCATCAATATTCTCCACTGTGATTTTTCCCACAGTGACCAATTCAGTTTTATTTTTGTGCTCTGACTTTGAATAAGAACGACGTTTGACCCTGAAAGTTTCTGATTGAACAATGACAAATAGAGAAAATAACTATCATAGATAAAAAGAATAGGCCTATATAGAAGTTCAGTTACCTAGAAGCTCTTGTTCGCTACAGAAAGAGAGGTTAACCTTAAGAGATCACATGTTAAAGACGTCTCTTATTATGTCTTAATTTGACTATTTAATCTGGTGTGAAAATGAAGAATGTCACGCCACGTTGCACCTACATAGAATATTAAGATGTTATGGATAGTTGATACATGGATTCTGACAATTAGTAAGGTGTGTTTCAACTTTAAAATCAACAATGTTGATTTTCAGATAAACCAAAATTAATTCTTATCAAGTTTATAGTTTTATATTGATTCTGTAATCCTAGAATGCAGCAATTTATGGAACTTCTGTGCTTGGTGAATAACCATTTGAAAGGCTGGCAAGATCATTTTGTTGTTGTTCTGAAGCCTCACATCCAGAGTCCACTAGCCTAATTGTCAACCGGGTTTGTCTACTTGTTTCTGTTATTAGTGACTATATTCACACAAAACTCATTAACCATAAATAATATAATATTGTTAAATGTAGTGTAAATAAAAGAACAGCAAGCACATAATGATATTCCATGACTGAATCTATAGATGGTTTCATCATTGACAATCACTCTGTCATTTGCATTGTAGAGATGGTCTAGAAATCTACCAGGTTTTCTCATGTGTTCGTAAATGTAGAGCTTGATAAGCTTGTTTTCGACCTCATCTATAGTAACTGCTATCAATTTTGTGAAAAAGAAATGAATCCACAAAGCCTCTCAACAATCGACACGACTCAACCATTGTTGGCCCCAACAACCTTCACAGATATGTGGAAAGATAATAGAGTATTTACATTGGATATTATATATATAAGTAAAGAGTACATTAAATAGATGAGATTATGATGCATGTTTCAGGATAAATCTCTTTAATAAAAGAGTATTATGATGTCGTTGAGGATGAGCTGATATGATGTCGCTGAGGATGAGCTGATGCTAGAAATCTTTCTAATTGTGATTAATTTTATGAATTTAGATAAATGTACCTTTGGCATTGCTGGAAACGAAGGCTGCATTTGTTAGGAAGGTTTTTAGCCTTCTCCCTCAACTCTCGGATCTTCTGCCCACTGATTAGTCCACCTTGGTGTCCCTAAATCTATTGGCCTTATGTTTATGGTACCAATAACCCAACAACATAATCACATAACTAAGTAACCTAGTAAGTCCAGTTCAATTGTCACTTGATATTGAGATGTGATTTCCATTAATGATGTAAGAGCGGTTATTTCCAAAATTCTTTATTAAGTATTATTATCGATTAAAATATATAAGTTTTACTTTTTGAAATTTGTTAATACAAAGATCAGTTTTGAGAATGTTATTCCAATACATATTACTGAAGTTAGGTTCACGCACCTGTCAGTACATTTCTCTTTTTTCCGCTCTTGTATGGAGCTCGTTATACGCAGCAAAATTGAAGTGGTGCTTCGAAAATCCTACATCTGGAATTGTTTGTACGTCAGTGGCTTTTCCAAACACCAACGACATTCGGTTTGGTAGTTTTTGCATCAACTTTTTGGTTTTCTGAAAGCCGAAGTCAGTGATCCCATAAGTTTTAAAAAAAAAGTAGATTATTTACAATTTACCAAAAAAAAAAAAAAAAAAAAAAAAAATTACCAAAGCGGAATATACGATCAGATAAGTAATGAGTAATATTTACCTGTTAAGAGCAATATCATAGCATACTCTAATAAGATCAAATACGTACAGTAAAATGCTTTTGCATCAAGTTGGCTTTCGTTAATCAATTTCGCACCATACCAGTAGCTTAAAGCCCAAACAAAACTGGTTAGGCTTTGAGAAAACCCCAGCCCGAATCCAGTGCCTAACAAAGTATATCATGAACAGGGGTTATTGACTTGTTAACTTTACCTCGATTTGGTAGATGAGTTGATGTTATGCATACTTAAAGCTACTTAAAATAGTGAGCAGACATTGTCATATGAAATTGCTCAAAGGAATAGGAATCAAACAAAAATTAATGGGATATTACGAAGATCATTCATGAGACATGCGACCAAACACTACATTTTCGAATTGTTGTCTACATTAGAGGATTGAACAAAAAACAAATCTCGAGAGTACAAATAAAGATGACCTGCAATGCGCAGAGCAGCATACCTGATAGAATGTGAACATTGCACTTCCAAGCATTCAGTTAAATACCTCAAAAACCACTGCAAGAATTCCAGAATGACGAAGACGATTGACAATAATATAAACATAATTATCTTGAGACCAAATCATCATCATCATCATACTAAGTAAATCAGAAAACTTATAATCTTATATAGAAAAGAGTTAAGGGACCAACCTCAAGCTCAAATGGCATTACTACGCCTCCTCCAATCATACTTTTGGGGTTTAAGTGAGGTAATAAATCGTCACTGAAAGATTTTCCTCCTCTACTGCAATACTCAATAGATCACCAAGAAAAGAACCAAGATGCAGTTTCTGCCCACAAAGTACTAACTACTAACTACTGGAACAGAACCTGTGTGTAACATCAGCTTATTGACCCGTGAGAGAGTTATTGCAGCAGTGGTAAGCACAAGCTAAATCCTGAAGTGGAAACTTTAGAGACTGAAATCGTGAAGTTGCAGGAAGGGACAGAGGTATTTTATATAATAACATGGTATGAAGCTAACTGATTTCTGATAAGCGACATTGACCCAATGTTGGATGAAAGGAAGTTGCATATCACTGTGGCACTCTCACAAAATCCTTACAGGCTTGACTTAGTGTTGCAAGATATATTGATTAACTTTTTATACCATTAGATGCGATTATATATACGAACCTGTGTTAATATATATTTTTTCCACAAATATACTTAAAAAAAAGATTTCATATGTAGGTTCATTGGACAACACTTAGAGATATGGTATTGATGATTGTTGGTAAATTTCAAAGTACTAAACATGTCCCCATTGCTCATTCCACAATCAAACGCTGCACTACTTCAGATGTACTGTGAATTACGCTATTTTGGCTCCTCTAATACCACTTTAACCTGTTCATATTTGATGATGCACGTGGGAATAAGCTACATGTGGCAACCCTACCACCTGCATCTCAAATCTCGGCACAGTGGCGCCTAATGCTTAATATAATTAGGTACTTTTAAAGGTATTATTTGCAAATTATGTTTTTGTGACTACTTTATACGACTTTAGGTTATGTGAATTTGGTACTACATGTTACAAACGGGTTGAAAAAGCAACGTGTCGCAACAGCATATTAGGATATATGGATGGCATGGGTATGTCCAGTTTTCATGTGGTCAATAAAGTCACTGCTTTGAGTAACTTCTATCACATGTGGATGAGTTCTGAAATGATTAAGTTTCAGGTCAACTATTACCTTTAATATTCCTTTAGTTCACTGTTTATATCATTATATGTTTTCTAAGTTGAGTTCTTAGTGAGTGACGTGGTGACTTGGTTCATATCATTATATTGCTTTTAAATGCTATGAACTGAGCAAAATTACTATTTGGCATAAATTTTTTGTGTTATGTTTTAGTGATTTTGTATTTTTTATATAATATGATTATAAATATAATGTGCATGACTTGGATAAGTTAGAACTCCCACCGTAACACTATAACGCATTTGGTTGTAACTTGGTAAAACTATGTCTAGAGTATTTCCATTGTTGCAGAATGTTATTTTTGATATATGGACGTTGCAAGGGTTTGTGTCGCTAATGGTGGTAACTTTCAAAAGGTCTATTGAACACACTACCTGAGCCGCATGAATTTGATGCGTGCTTAGTCCCTCAAACTAACTAATTCTGACTTAATGAAGTATACTCAAGTTACAAATGTTTCTAAATGATGTGTGCTTAACTATAGAGGGGATAATTTGAAAATACCCATATTCGGAGGCAAGTGGCAATGGTGTATGTGACGTCGTATACGGTTATGCGCATTCTTCACATCAGAGTTGATTTTTGCTTAATGTAGTATGAATACATTTATGTCATTGATCTTATTCTATACATGCCGAAATGAAGGTATATGTATTGGTTATAAATAATCTAGGGAGATTGACTGTCCACATGTCCCGCTTCATGGAAAATAAGTGGGAAAACAAAGTTTAGACAACGGCCAGTTCAGGAGTGTCAGTGCATACTGGGAGACGTGACTAATACATGATGATTTACTTTACATGACAGTGTAGCATATAATCATATTGGCATTTAAAATCTATTGTATGATTGTATCTATAAACAGCCCCTTATGGATAATCAGAGACCACAATGAATAAACAAGCATATATATAAATTCAGAGACGATGAATGTAGTAATGCAAACCTTATTGCATTTCCTATAAGATCCTTTGCCTTGTCAATTACTGCAGTTGAGCTATCCCCGCTTTGCGCGTATAATAGAAGCTCTACCCTAGCCATGTGAAGCATGTTGGCAGCTATCTGACATTTTAGATGAAAGTTAATATTCATTAATATATTTCTAAAAACAATAGAAACTGAAAAAGGAATCACCTGTTGCATCATGATTTCCGCACCAAAATCATGTAATTGATGTAGTTATTTACTGAAATTATGAATGGTATCAAAATTTAACAATGAACCAGCATCTGACTTTAATTGGAAGACAAAATGCGCAAGTTAAAAATAAGAAATTGACGGAATTATTGCTTGTACAAAATTTGCAGAAACCTGGATATGTAATTTGCAGAAACCTTGATATGGTCTGCTGGACCAATATTTTTCAGTTTAAATAATGGACAATGCTTAAATACCTTACAACATTTATTAAATATGTATCAATTGCCACCTATATATACTAAAACTGCATCTTAATGAACATATTAATGCATTACGTTATTAATGAACATTATACAGATGAACATTAATGAACATTATACAGAAACTGCACCACATATTAATGTTCATTATACAGATGCATAGGTCCAACCGGAAAAGAAACTTATTGGCACTTTTTACGTCAAATAGATATTGGAAAATAGAAAACTAATCTTGACAAGTTGACATTCAAAAGTAACTTCTGCAAGTGACACAAATGCTTACGTATTCACATAACCATCAAACTACAACTTATATATGATTTATACCAATATGAGATCTGAAACAAAAAAACAAATAATAAATTATGTACATGTGCTTTTAGAAAAGTGCAGCAGTGTGATCCTCATAACCTTGTATTGTGGGAGGAAGCAGTAGCTAGATGATCCCCTGAGAGTAGATGATCCCCTGAGATGAATATGATCCATTATGGATGTGGAAAGAACTTTTAGGGTTTTGAATAATGGATGTCATACGTTATGGGTATATATGAGATTAGGGTTTACGTACTTGATTATCCGAATTTATTCATTGTTGTGGTTTATAGATTTGAGGTGCAAAATGTATTCCAAAGATTGAGTTGCTCTAGTGGCTGTCAAGTGTGGTAATGGGATGAACAACTCAAGTTCGATCCACTCTAATGTCATTTTTTAAAATTAATTAATCCAGATTTTTATTGATTGAATTTATGCTTAGGTGGCAATGATGACATGGCATTATAAGATGTCAAGTGGCATTATGACGTGGCATGACTCCTCTTATATATATAGGGGTGCGTTCTATGCAGTACCTATATTAGATGGCTAATGATTTGTACACTCCAATTTCTTATTTGTACACTCAAATCTGTGCATTAATCAGTTGTACATTTATCATATGCTGCTTTACCAGTTTGTACATTTGAGTGTACAAATAACAAATGAGAGTGTACCAATCAATTCCCATATTAGATGCAGTACTTTACAGTACTTATTTAGACCAATAAGAAATTAGTATTATTAAATATTTTTATTTAAATGAAAAAAGTATAATAGTAAAATACATTTTTATGTTTTTTCTTTTTAATTTTAAATAAAAAACGTTTTTTAGGGCTCTTTTATTTAGACCAATAAGAAATTAGTATTATTAAATATTTTTATTTAAATGAAAAAGGTATAATAGTAAAATACATTTTTATGTTTTTTTTTTTTTTTAATTTTAAATAAAAAACGTTTTTTAGGGCTCTTATTTTCAATTTTTTTTTGTACCTTTTTTTAGCATACATGTTTTCAGAAAAAATCAGGTGCATATGTGTTTCTTAAAATGTTGTAAATTTATAAATGTCTCTTGCGTACATTGTTTATTTATCAAACTCGTTTTTCTTACAATGGTAATTGCATATCTATACTACTTTATAATAGATTTGGGACTTGCTAAAAGAGGTAGTCTTAAAATTGTAAGAACAAAAACATTTCCTTATTAAGAAATAACAATCCATTTAGTCAATAGTAATACAAAGGCTTTATGACCAAACTTTATGGCTGTGGAAAAATTCATACTTTATGACCAAACTTTTAAAGCCCTGTAATAAAAATGGTCAATACGTTACAAAACTTCATCATAAATATATTTGACTTTTGCGAAAAATTCAATACCTTACACACATAAATAAAAGTTGTGACATTTTTGTAACAACCCCAATATTCATTATGCCCATTTAAGATGTAATAGCCAACTACAAAACTTCATCATAAATATTTTTTTAATTCATTAAATTCATACTTTTAATTTATACTCTAACCTACGGGATATAAGTACCCACAAATACACAAAAAAATCTCATTTTTCATTCTCACTCTGAAAACACACACTACCAAAATCACCCCCTCTCTCTCATTAGCTGTAAAAGAACACGCACCATCACCTCAACTGCCACAACCTCCTAATCGAAAGATACGCACCATCATTATCTGTAAAAGAACTCGCACCATCACCTCATTATCTGTAAAAGAACACGCACCATCACCTCATTATCTGTAAAAGAACACGCACCATCACCTCACCTCATTATCTGTGTGCTCCTTAGATTCGTTCGCTAATCGAAAGACATTTGCTCGCCTAAACATATAAATGAAAAACATTTGTTCACCATAAAATATAGTCCTATGGTACCACCGCCGCATTGCGCGGGTACCATGCTATATGTTTCTAATGTATCTTCTTTAATCTTTAGCATTTATAACTAAAAACATAAACAAATACATGTAATCCATAAATTTATAACAAAAAAAACACGAATAATATACACAAAAATTGATATCGAATGAAACACAATTCAAATACAAATGTAACTTGTTGAATATAGATGTGCACGTTCAAAAACATGTGTGCACTCTTCCAAGAACATATATGCACACTTCACTTTAATTCATTAAAACATAGATGCACGTTGCACTTGCGTCTTCACATATTTATCATAATCAACTTTTCTTCATAAATGACGTACTTGTTGAAAACACATATGTATTGGTCCCATCTTTATCAATATCTGAAATTACGAAGAATTGTTATTATTTTTATTACGACCGGAAAACACATATGCACAATCTAAACACATACGCACAAGTTAAAACATATATGCTTACATATTTTCTTGATTTCATATCAACCGTAAAACACATATGCACACTTTTTCCACTGATTTTATACAAGCCCTAAAACAAATAGTTAATATTTATCTTTTATTTATTTTGACATCCGATTTTTTTTCTCATTTACCCAAAACTAAGAGCAGAAATAAAATTAAAAATTTTAAAATGTTTTCATTTGTATCACCCCGCAACACAACAAATATTATGTAAAGATCCTAAGAAACATCATATCTAACAACATGCTTAAAGATTAAAGAAAACAAAAAAAGAAAAAACTTCAGCTGTTAATATTAGCTTACCTAAACATCCCCTAAGATATAAAACATAAACTTAACTAGATAGATATGTCAAAAATGTGTTATACGAATGTACCTAAATTTCACCTGTATATTATTAAATCAAGCTAACTAGCATTTTTAAACATAATACGAGATCGAACATGTTAATCAAAGAGCATCCATAATCAAAATTTCTAAACTATGAACGACGTTAGAACAAAACAATAATCTCACTTACTTTTATTAAAGATCTCAACATCCTTAAACGGCCAATCTTTAAACTGCCACTCTTTACCCAACACAAAAACCGCCACAACTCTCCCCCACTCCTCCGCCTTCAACGCCGTCACAACTTTATCCCTACTACTAAACTTCTTCACAACCGTCACACAATCTGGCTTTGGCCCTTTCATCTGTTTCATCTTCACATCCGACGGCACAAACACCCCGTCCTTGGCACCAATATTATTGGCACACCATCTCCTATCTTACTCCCTTTCACAAGCGTAATATCTGGAGTAGTAACCATCACCGCCTCATTAACAGGCGTGATGGCACTAATAAAACCCACGTCTATCCCAGACGGGAAATCAAATAATATAAAATCAGGACCCCGGTGATCCGGTGAATATCAGGTGTAGGTTGGTTTTAGTGATGGTATACGAAGAAGTTTGAGAAAGTGGCTGGCGGTCGTGGAGGGGATGGCGGCGGTGAGAATTGTGAATGAGATCTATGGTAGTTTTTAGGTCAAGTGGGGAAGAGAGAGAGATGTGTAGATCGGTATATCAAAAAGAAGTTTAGGCTAGTCCCAGTCGCAACCTGGGACGACCTGGGACAACCTGCGCCACGTCAGCTTTCTCTCTCCAGCGACCTGGGACAACCCGGATGCCCCAGTCGACGACCCGAGGATTTTTTTTTTTTTTTTTTTTTTTTAATTCAAACATTTTTAACATTAAATTTAAATTTCATTCAAATTAAAAAAAAAACATTACATTACGAAATTAAAAAAAAAAAACATTACACTACGAATTTAAAAAAAAAATTACAATACGAAATTCAAATAAACACTAGAATACTTAAACTAATAATCTAAATTGTAACGTTCTTTGATTGCTGCCTTAACTTTCTCCAACTCTTCTAGTTGGCGGCCGGTCAAATTTGGGTCGATTGGAGTGTTGTAGAAGATGATGTCGGACTCCCGTTTTGATGTCCTCATGACCTCAAGTTTTGCCTGTTTTATCTCGAGCTCTTTTTCCCTCAACCATAACCAATTATCTTCTAAACCCTGCTTATTCTCTTTTGACGGCTTCTTGGTCCTTAAGAAATTTTTGGCCAACGATTGCATAAATGAGTCTGATGGAACATCATCATCACGAGAGGAGGAGGATACTTTCTTCCTTCCTTTGTCACGACCAGACGGTCGTGATTCTCTAGTCGCTTCCTCAGCAGAATCATCAACGTCATAGACATCGAAAGGATCAAGAGCTTGGGTTGAACCAGAGGTAGTGGTAGAACCCTTTGTTTTCTTCCGACTATTTGTTGATATAGCCGGCAACTCAACCTCCTTCCAAGCAGGATGACCCTTTAAAACCTCGTAGCACTCCTCCAAAGTGAAATCATGACCGTACGTCATACGGTATTCTTTAAGAGCTTTTGAGGTGTCGTCGATATCATTCTCACCGCTTCCATGGGTGTTCTTGATATTCTCCATGATAGCACAATAATTTCCAACCCTGTTACGAATCCTGCTCTTCCATTTGGTATTGATGGAGTCATAGGTTCGGTCTTTGCCAGTTTCTTTCTTAAAGTAGGCGATCACTTGCTCCCAAAACTTGAAGCGGTTCTGGGTGTTTCCTCTCGCCGCGTTTTCCGACACATAGACCCAAGCTTTACAAAGCACCACCTCTTCCTCCTTTGTCCATGGCTCTGCTGGCTTCTTGGCTTTCCCCTTGCTTGTTTCCGGCTCCTTGCCTTTGTCCTTGGCCTTTGAAGCACGTCTAGATGGCTTCTTTGGTTTGATGGGGGACATCTCTTCAGCGGAAGCGGTTTTCTCATCATCAGAATCATCAACGGGAAACGAACCGTGGTGCGAACCGTGACCCAAACCTTGTCCCATCGAAGCATCTTGACTTGGGTAGTTTTGACTTGGGTAGTTTTGTGTCGGATACTCCGGCATCCAATCTTCCAAATTCATGTCTAGATTAGTGTTTCGAATCGGGGAATAAGGTTGATACGGTTGAGAAGGATAAATGAAGTCAATGTTTGGATGGTAACCAGACCCACTAGGTTCTTGCCGGTAATCTTGGTAAGAACGTTGCGGTGGGACAAAAGGACGGTTAAGATAAAACGCGTTTTGGTTTTGATTTGGTTGGGGTAGTTGTGATTGATAATCAAAACTTTGCGGACGAAAGCGAATAGGAGGTCGGTTTTGTTGTGGTGATATGCCGGTTAACTCGAAGTTGTTTTCCGGCGAGAAATTTAGATCCGGGGCATTTTGGGGTAGTCGTGATCGTCGGGTTTTTGATTGTGGGGTATTTTTCTTTGACATTTTCAAGTTGGATAAGAATTAGATTGAGTTGAATATAGATGAAAATGGTAAGTTGTGAATTGTGTTTGAGGTAATGTGTGTATTTATAGAGTGGTAAAATAGGTTTGAATTTTTTTTTTTGTATGACCAAACGGTCGAATTTTTAAGTTTTGTATTAATTCAATGCGTTGGGAAGGGATATACATGCTCCAATATCGAGCGTCAAAACACCCGATGTCCACAAAATGCTTCTTCGCCCGATCTCCCAACCGATGTGCCACATTGGTACCCAACCGATGTTAGATCGGTCGTGGGTCAATATTTTTGTTGCCCAACCGATGTATACCCCTCCCACTGCAACAAGCCTTATGGCAGTGTTTATTATTTCGAATAATAAGGCTGTCATTTTTGTAGGAATAATATGAAATACCTAGATTACCCTTGTTAGCTTTTTTAGCTTTTTAAATAATGGCTTGATCTTTCAATTAATTACATTAAATGCACAAGTAATCTAATCCATTGATTAAGTGATCTAATTGTTTATATTAGGTTAAATGAGTATTGTAAAGTACTGTATCTAAAATGGGTACTGCATATAACATTACACTATATATATATATATATACATACATATATACATATATATATATATACATATATATATATATATATATATATATATATATATACATATATATATATATATATACATATATATATATATACATATATATATATATATATATATATATATATATACATATATATATATATATATATATATATATATATATATATATATATATATATATATACATATATATATATATATATATATATATATATATATATATATATATATATATATATATATATATATATATATATACATATATATATATATATACATATATATATATATATATACATATATATATATATATATATATATATATATATATATATATAGAGAAGCGTTCAAATGAGAAGCCTTATTTTGGTGAGAACGCGAGAAGCGATCTTAGCCCTCCATCTAATTCCTCCATTTTTTCTCATCTAACGGTTAAATTTGATCCATTTGTTACGCGCCATTTTTAGATCCAAAATCATAGGGGTCTATCAGAACTCCCCTCATTTGTTACACACCACTCAAAACTTCAACTCGATTTCTCTCTCTTTCTCATTACCATCTAATTCACACACGCAAATACACACTCATTAAACACACCTAATCTCCGACGGTTATCAACAATCATGCCAGTGGTTTCTGATTTAATCTTCGGCGTTACATTCTTAATCTCTGGCTTCGACTCCGGCGTTGACTCTGGCGTTGACTTTTTAATTGATGATTTTGTGATTTAATCTGACCTAAGTTATAACTTTTTAACAATCTTTTGTTGATGAATCCGTCTGTTAATCAACCTTCGATTGAATATCTTTTGAAACGGTGTTCTAATGTGGATTCGAATGCTAATATTGGTACTAATTTACAACTAATTAATATTATTACTGCTTTTACTATTTTGTAATTAAAAAATATGTATTTTTTTTCTGTGTATCAATTGCGTTACATGTGAAGATGCTATATGATGCTCTATGTAATTGATTATTTAGAGATTTTTCCTTTTTGTCTCGATGTTAGTTGAAATGTAGTTTCGGTTAGTTGTTACTTTAACTTGCGGCGTTGACTGTGGCGTTTAGTTAGTTTTATTGTGGTAGGCATTATCATTGTTTCCTTTCAATTTTAACTTGGTTTTTCATTTGAATTTTAGTGCGATGTTAGGTATAACAAGATTATAGACTAGTATTGAATTAGAGACGATTATTTAAGTTTGGTAAGAATATCTTCGCGCGTGAAAAAAATCAGCAAGGAATGAAGTTTTGATGTTACTAGGTGTTCGATGAAATGTATAGCTCTTTGTCACATGTGAATGTATATGATGGTGTCTCTTTTCTTTGTTGGTGGTTTGTGAATGCATATTAGGTTTTCGATGAAATGTATAGTTTTTTCTGCACATGTGAATAAAAATAGCGTGGGAGGTTCAAGTCACACGTG
This sequence comes from Chrysanthemum seticuspe, assembly GCA_019973895.1. Taxonomy (NCBI): domain Eukaryota; kingdom Viridiplantae; phylum Streptophyta; class Magnoliopsida; order Asterales; family Asteraceae; genus Chrysanthemum; species Chrysanthemum seticuspe. The sequence continues at coordinate 237,028,770 of BPTQ01000005.1, forward strand.
AATATAGATGAAGGTGTCTCTTTTCTTTGCTACTGGTTTGTGAATGCATATAAGCATATTAGGTTTTAGATGAAATATATAGTTTTTTCTTCACATGTGAACAAAAATAGCGTGTGAGGTTCAAGTCAATGTTCGATGAAATGTATAGCTCTTGTCACACGTGAATATAAATGAAGGCGTGTCTTTTCTTTGCTGGTGGTTTGTGAATGCATATTAGGTTTTCGATTAAAAGTATAGTTTTTTCTGCACATGTGAATAAAAATAGCGTGTGAGGTTCAAGTCAATGTTCGATGAAATGTATAGCTCTTGTCACACGTGAATATAAATGAAGGCATCTCTTTTCTTTGCTGGTGGTTTGTGAATGCATATTAGGTTTTCGATTAAATGTATAGTTTTTTCTGCACATGTGAATTTAAATAGCGTGTGAGGTTCAAGCCATGTCCTACATGTGGTGAGCAAGGGACTATCGCTTGTTTGATTGCAGCCTTTTCAAAGTGTCCTAACATTTGGTTGAACATTTTTCCAATTGAAGGTACATGCTTTATTTTATACCAAGAAAGGTGTTTTCAGTTTGGTGTAAAAGAGATTTTAGATACACGATCCCCGTTGTTTAGTTTGCTAGACTTTATGCTACTGGCTCACTTGCAGATTATTGGAATTAATTATGTGAATGCTCTTTGCGTGCTGACATCAGTTTATGCCTTGTTTCCACAAAATCCTTGTTTTTATTACCCTGATGTTAGCTTATGTTCCTTATGATAACGTTACTGGTTATGTTAGCTTATGTTCCTAATGTTAGCTTGAGTCCATTTAGTTATTTTTGTCCCGTAGCTTATGATATCTATGCGTTGCTTTAATGCAAGTTGACCTAGGCGTATGGTTTAGTGTAACATATTTTATGTCAGTTTTGTTATAGAATACAAAGTATAATGGATCCTACAGTATCAACCCCTGTCTCTGGCCCTGCAGAGGATAATAATGGAATCCTAATGATTTACGTTGTAAGAGATCAGACGGTAAACAGTAGAGATGCCACACAATGTCTATGCCTGGCAAAACAGTTTGTGAAAAGCACTTCATTCAAACAAAGAAACGAGCTGCAAGTTCTGCAATAAGGGCGAGGTGAAGAGAGCAAAGAGGACACCTACAAGTGAAAGTGACAGTTATTTAGAGAGTAAGAGTGACGATATGGATTCACCACTCGTGGAATATCCAATGACAGCCTCGGGGAGTAGAAGCATGGAGATGTTAGCAAAGCAACAGATTAGTTATTCACCCGAAACACCTTCCTTTAAAAACTCATCAGTTCACATATCTTCAAAATTCAATGACAGTAAGTGGAATTACAAATTTGTATTGTTTTTGATAAATTTTCTAAGTTTATATAGGAAAATTTTGTATAAAAAGGATCTGACTGTCATGTTCAACCAATAATTTCATAATGTTGTTGTGGCCCGTGAACATCAAATCTATGTGATCTATGTGGTGATTAAGATGACAAGCTGAATTTGATTTGCAAAAGTTCTATGTTTTATCCTGTTAATTCTAGTCATGTAACATGCCCGACTAGAAAGTAAAACAAGTCGGACCATGGGGTAGCTTGGTTTAGACTTACATTTATTGGAGATGCTTTTATTTTCTGCATAGATTTACCAAACTTAGTTTGACAGGTAATTTTTTATTGTATTAATGTCCATTTGGCCTATTCTCAGGAAACTTCTGATGGGAATTCAATACCATTGGAGGACACAGGTGGGCAAGTATGTCATCAATGCCGACGGGATGACAAACATAATATGCCTTAAATGTGATAGGAGAGGGTACTTTGATGAATGCATCTCCACGGGGTAAAATTAACTGTATTTGGGAAAGGTCACTGCTTAAAGCTATAATTTCTCAACTTTTCCCCCTTTTTTAGTTATCCTGACATGCCAACCGAAGAAGTTCATTAAATTTGTCCTGCGTGTGGAGGTTGTTGTACTTGCAAGATGTGTTTGCAAGGTGATAATATGATAAAGGTAACGACTCTGAGTGGTCTAGCTAAGATTAAAAAAAAACATAACTATTTCGTAGAGAATAGAACAAGAAACTCTGTCATTGTAATATTTTTGTATTCTCATCATTAGAATGACCATAATCATTTTCAACTTGCAGGGAAAGATACGGGACATACCTGCGTAAGAGAAGCTGGGGAATCTTTTCCATTTGTTATGATTAGTTATCCCAACTGCTTATCCGAATCATGTATGAGTGAAAGCAGCTTGCAGTTACTTACTTAAAAATTCTTATCTCACTCAAAAAGCAGATAAGTTGTATCAATAAGCAATGCTAAACACCCCTAATCAATCCCCAACGTAACAGCTTCTATGTGTTTTATAACAGCTGCTTCTATTATCCTGATTATTAAACATCATATGATCACCTTCAAAATGCACGTCAAACATCCCTTATATATTTCTCTAGACTTTTTTCTTTGTTTGTAGTTTTCTGGTACTGTAACAAATGTGTGCTTTCTTTTCTCAGGTTCTAAACTTGATACAGCCCGTCGCATCAATCCAAAGATTGTTTGTGACATTGAGCCTTTCATCTGATTTGCCAGAGTAAGCATTTGGTAGAGAAGGATGTCCATGTCAATGAGATGGGTGAATTAAGAAACCTAAACACAATAGATGTGAATAATTTGAAGTTTTTTCATATGCTCTTATGGCACTGATGGAAATTCTTGTGTTTTACAAGTGATTTTTGCAGGCTTCTTCAGATACTACTGACTGAAACTACCCCGTGAATGAAATGTTATTCACATGTCAACACATTCTAAATCGTCAAGGATCATTTTTAATCCTCAAGGATATTTAATTACAAGTCAGGAGTTATCACTTACAATTATTATATTACATAAAATGCAAATATTTTTAGATTTAGATTGAGAGGAATTCTTGGTTACTGATTTTTTGATCCCATTGTAGCTGCAAAATTAATAAGATATTTAAAGAGTTTGTTTTTAATAGCAGATACCAGAGTACGCACAAGGTAATGCTTGGGTATCGTCTAATAAGCCAATGATGATAAGCCTAGATCATGAAAGAACAAACATTTGTCATCGAGGAAGATGTACTTATACTTTGGGGCATGTGAGATTTGATACAAGGTATGTAACTATTTGCTAATTGAGGTATCTTTAAGATTCCATATAACAATACTTTAAATAGCTTACAATACTTGTTTCCTGCCGAAGATGATTTCCCATGTCAAATATTAGGAATTGAGAATCATAACTTTATGTACACGGTTTGAAAGCAGTCACACTTTCTGTTTGTGCATGAAAAGCCTTAGTATGAATGAATTCTGCTTCCAATCCTTCTGTCATTCCCTTCTATTTAGCCTTGTGTGAAAACCGATCTATCAAAAGACTTGTGGGCTTCCTTCTTTCGTTGAAACCAATGGTCCTGAAACTAAATTGACATAACATATTTCTTTTATTTTCTTTAGTTCTTTTGTTGTTCTCGTAGGCTCCCAAGCTTGTTCACCATCCAAACACATTAGCTCCTTTTTTTCTTTCTAGTTTAAACATCCAGACCATAATAATAGAATAATATACATTGAAAATTAAGTATGATCCAAATTCTATCATCACCTGAGCTGCTTCTTATTATTTTCCATTGTAGTCACCCTGCAACGTCCAAAGTATATGTAGACCCTTGTCGAATAATCCAAAATAATCTTGCACTTAGGTTGTTTGTGTCCCCATGTCCAGCCGAGATTCACAATAATAAATCACATGATAACTTCTGAGTATCTTTCACATTTCATCGCTTAACATCCAATGAACCTTCTCACGACAAAGTTTTTTAGTGATGACAACATGCATCGTAAGTTTTATAAACAATAATAAAACACCGAGTGTGGATCTAATATTTGTGGTTGTGGTTTCTTCTCATTCTTCTCATCTTTATTATATTTATCATTTGATCCTTACTCATAAAACACATATAAAATGTATGTTATCGCGTATGCCGTATGAATACATGTATAAAATATGCGGCATCATAATCCCGTAATCATTAGATAAGGACCAACCTAAATGTATTACCTAGCATAATGATATCCTATAAAATCGTGTTCTTCTATAACAGGAGGTCGTCTCTTTATTTTCTCGTGAATCGTCATGTATCTCAAAGATAAAATTATTTCGTGTTTATATGTTATTAAAATGAATAAGTAAGTAAATTAAAAGCTTCTATTTGAATGGGAAATTTCTTTCTTCACATGTGAATGAAAAAGTATTTTTAAACTTATTGTTGGCTTGCTCATGTTTGGGTACCTGTTGCTCAGGTTGTTGTTACTCTTCAGGATTGATGCACTTTTGGATTTCCTTCACATGGTTACGGTACATCCCGTGTAACCTTTCTATAGATCGGGATTGGGTTTTGTTTTCGTGAGCAAGGTACTTCTGAAGCAACCAGTCAGTAAAATTGAGTCGGTGTGCGGCTGTATAAAGCAACAACATAAAATTAATAATTATATTCGCACGTAAAGAAAAAGTATATGCTCATATTCATGTACGTGTATTTACTAAAAGTTAATTCACATGCGAAGAAAAAAGTATATCCTCATGTATGTGTATTTACTAGTAAAGAAAGTTTATTCACACGCGAAGAAAAAATATATGCTTATGTATAAGTGTACGCGTATTTACTAGTGAAGAAAATTTATTCACGCGAAGAAAAAATATTTGCTCATGCACAAATTTAAGTGTATTTATTAGCGTTTTTTCACACGCGAAGAAAAAATATATGCTCATGTATAAGTGTATGTATTTACTAGTAAAGAAAAGTTTATTCACATGTGAAAAAAAGTTTATTCACATGTGAAAAACAGTTTATTCACATTTGAAGAAAAAAAGTATATCCTCATATATAAATGTACGTGTATTTACTAGTGTTTATTCACACGTGAAAAAAAATATATTTGCTAAATTTATTTCAAAAAAATATATATGCTCATATATAAACATACGTGTATTTACTAGAGAAAAAAGTTTATTCGCGTCCCTTGTATAAACATACGTATATTTACTAGTGAAGAAAGTTTTCACACGTGAAAAAAAATATATGTTCATGTACAAATGTACATGTATATCAAGCACATGACAACTTATGTTATCTTGAGAAACTTATACTCCCAATAGTCTCATGTGATGAAATTGGTTAAAATATAAAATCAATATCACTTTGTTCAAACTAAAAAGTGTCGCCATACATACACTAGCTTGTGTATTCGCTACAAGTAATCTTAACATGAATGTTATCATAATAATCTTCTGAATGCAAAATATTACTGCATACCAAATCACTTTAGCACGAATAAAGTTGTGACACTAAAGGATTCAAAGTTACTATATAGGTCATAAGTATAGCATATCCACGCTGTTACGTAATAATTCGACGTCAAATGTGCCTGCATGCAAATATTAAACATTGTTAATCTCTTAAAATTTTGAAGTCAGCAAAGCATACTGTTAGATGGATATGTTCAAGAGATGGAAAAATGAGCAGGTCTGATGGAATATGTAATGGGTCATGTTGACATGAACTATAGCACTACATGTGAGAATGTAAATCTGAAAGTCAAGAAGATTTGATTTTGCACCCTTGTAAGTTTTAAATTTAAGTTTCGCAATCAGATGTTTTCCACTAACAGCAGTAACCAATATTCAGTGGCTTTTCATAATATGGATTACACTGATAACAGGATACACATATGTCAAAGAATGCAAAGAGGGAACTAGAGTTCGATGGTTTTCCTTACCAAAATATGGAAGACAAAAAGTGCTCTATACCGCCATTTTCATTTCTATTTTCTGTTGAGGATCGTAGCCTATGAGCTTAAAATCATCAGCCACAAAAGCATCGATATCCTTCTTCTCAGAATTGATCTTCAAGATCTGCAATCAAATTAAAAGTTGTAAATAATATTGCGAGTAGTAATTGTAACCATGCCCTTCTTCATAGACATACTAGTAATTTTTACGTGCGAAATGTACATTTATAAATGATCATGTACTTTTTTTTCGCGTGTGAATAAACACTAGTAATTTTCACGTGCGAAGACATTCTTACAAAACATAAATAATCGTAATATCTCGCTTTTTTTGCACCTCTAATATAAAAAATACACTAGTAATATTAAAATTTTGAACCTTGCTCATAATCTTCACGCGTGAAGATATTCTTACAAAACGTAAATAATCGTCTATTAAACATCAACATCTCCTATTTTTGCACTTCAAGTATAAAAAGTACGCTAGTAAGATCAAAACTTCAATCCTTACTAATAGTTTTCACACGCGAAGATATTTCTTACAAAAGTTAAATAATCGTCTAGTAAACATCAATATCTCCTATTTTTACAATTCCAGTATAAAAGGTACGCTAGTAAGATCAAAACTTCAATCATTAGCTCATAATTTTCACACGCGAAATATTCTTACAAACCTTAAATATCGTAAACTTAAATACTACGTAGTATTAAGCATGGGTATCTCCTATATTGCATTTCTAGTATAAAAAATACGCTATTAAGATCGAAACTTCAATCTTTGCTCATAATTTTCACACGCGAAGATATTTTGCAAAACTTAAATAATCGTAAACTTAAATAATTGTCTATTAAACATTAATATCCCTTATTTTTTCACTTCTAGTATAAAAACTACGATAGCAAGATCAAAGCTTCAATCTTTGCACATAATTTTCACGCGTGAAAATATTCTTATAAAACTTAAATTATCGTCTATTAAACATCAATATCTTGTATTTTTACACTTTTAGCATAAAAAATACGCAAGTAAGATCAAAGCTTCAATCTTTGCTCATAATTTTCACACGCGATTCTTACGAAACTTAAATAGTCGTATGTTAAACATCAAAATCTTCTATTTTCACCCTTATAGTATAAAAGGTAGGCTAGTAAGATCAAAGCTTCAGTCCTTGCTCATAATTTTCACATGTGAAGATATTCTTACAAAACTTAAATAATTGTTTATTAAACATCAATATTTCCTATTTTTCCATTTCTAGTATAGAAAATATGCTAGTAAGATTAAAACTTCAATTCTTTCTCATAATTTTCACGTGTGAAGACATTCTTGCAAAACTTAAATAATCTTCTATTAAACATCAATATCTCTTATTTTTACACTTCTAGTATAAAAAATACGCTAGTAAGATCAAAGCTTCAATCTTTGCTCATAATTTTCACGCGCGAAGATATTTATTACAAAATTTAATAATCGACTATTAAACATCATTTTCCTATTGCACTTTTAGTATAAAAATATGCTAGTAGGATCAAAACTTCAATCCTTGCTCATATTGCACTTTTAAATAATTATCTATTAAGCATCATTCTCCTATTGCACTTTTAGTATAAAAATATGCTAGTAAGATCAAAACATCAATCCTTGATCATATTTTTCACATGTGAAGATATTCTTACAAAAACTTAAATAATCGTTTATTAAACATCAATATCTCATATTTTTCCGCTTCTAGTATAAAAAATATACTAGTAAGATCAATACTTCAATCTTTGCTCATAATTTTCACGCGCGAAGATATTCTTACAAAACTTAAATGATCATCTATTAAACATCAATATTTCCTACTTTTGCACTTCTAGTAAAAAAAATATGTTAGTAAGATCAAAGCTTCAATCCTTGCTCATAATTGTCACATGTGAAGATATTCTTATAAAACTTAAATAATTGTCCATTAAACATCAATATATCATATTTTTGCACTTCTAGTATAGAAAATATGCTAGTAAGATCAAAGCTTCAATCCTTGCTAATAATTTTCACGTGTGAAGATATTCTTACAAAACTTAAATAATTGTCTATTAAACATCAATACATCATATTTTTGCACTTCTAGTATAAAAAATATGTTAGTAAGAACAAAGCTTCAATCCTTACTCATAATTTTCACATGTGAAGACATTTATTAGAAAACTTAAATAATCGTCTAGTAACATTAAAGCTTCATTCCTTTATATTTTTCACGTGCAAAGATACTCTTAATAAACTTAAATAATCGTCAAAACAGACCAGCTATCCATCTAGTGCAAATGAAGACCAATGTATAATGATATTAAAGATTTGTTTATTTACAACTCATCTTTTTTAAGTTATCACTGGCTAGTCCATCTTGATGTTTATCTTAAAGCTATACATGAAAATTTACAGTAATTAAATTTGTAAGTGCTTAGGAAAAGTGACTGATTGTCCAATAAGTGACTGATTTAGTTGCTGTTTCAATTCTGCTTGTGAACTTCTAAGAGATTTAAACTCTTTAACAAGAACTTTGACATTGGCTTTTGATTTAACTTCCAGTTCTTGATGTTTCTTCAATAGTTGCTCCAGCTTGTTTTTAGTATCATCCAACTCCTGCAGCAACTAATCTTTTTCTTCAATTGCAGATGTTTGGCGATTCTTTTTCTTGTTTGTCATCCTGAAAATGTTTCACTCGTCAATCATTACACATCACATAAGTTACTTCTAGGGATATCAATTTCGTCCCATTTACTTATGAGTCAATCGATTCGGGTGGGATTTTATCTCTAACGGGTAAAAATAAGCATAAAAAAAAATCCTAAAGTCCATTTTTAAATGCATAAAATCTCCTAAATCATTTGAAATAAAAAGCAAATTCAGAATAACTGAAATGATATAACTTTGGTGATCGTATTTGAAACACAAAATAGTTTTGAGAAGCAACAATAACTGGACAAAAAAAAGTATTTGGGCTCCATCCAAGCCGTTTCGACTTGAACCAAACAAGTACCCATTTTGACCCAATATATAATCCGCCCGTACCACCCATTTTGCCGCCTCTAGTTCCGTCATTATATGTGCAAGAAAGAGCGGTCATAAAACCTGTTGAGATTCCAATTTGAACTCCAGGATCTAGTGATTTTCGTCTAAGTTCTTCCATATCTCATTGCATTTGAGTAACCCTTTCTCTTTCCATCAAAATAGCTTGATGAAGGTTTTCTTTACTTCTCAATTTGGTAGTCTTGAGTTCCTCTTCCAAATCTTTGACCTGCGAATATACATAAAGTTGCACACAAAGTATTATATATTCATCCTTAATTAGATAAACTTTCGTTTCTAAAACATATCAATACTATGGTTACACACACTATGCATACATCCCACACCACAAACACTGAAAATGAACATAACAACCACTTTATTTTGGGCAAAAGTCAAAGAACCGTATGAAATACAAACTTGGATTTTAATAAAGATAGCCCTTGAAGATATGTTTAAGAGGATAAGACATGCATCAATTGTTGTATCTCAAGGATAACCAACTCAACCATCATAATGATAGTCCAACGTTGTACCACACTTGTAAAATTTTGAGCACTAACCGGTCAGACCATTAAAAACTCAGCGGAAAGTGTCGCAAAAACCCTATAGAACTTAATATGAGTTTATCCTTCCAAGTTTCAACTTATCATGTCTACAAAATGAGCCTACGTGGCATCCACATCAGCATTTAACCTAGTCAAGAGTAGAATTGGCCTTTTCCGTTAAAGATTAAAGTAGCAAATTAAAGGATTTATTCCTGCAAAAAAAGCAAGTTCATGGACTTATTTGCACGAAAAGGAGGAATTCAATTGGGTTTTTCCAACATTTCCCCATTTCTTTTGTCTCATTGCGGTATGCAAGAGACAAATAATACAATTTCACAAATATTTTGCGTGCAAACCTGGTCATCCAGTAGGGGTCATTCTCAACCCATTTAGATGATAATTAGTAATTCGGGTTATAGTTTTTATTATATTTTATTATAACAGATCAAATGGGTAAACCTAAATAGCTAGAAAGGATATGGGTCAAAGTGTCAAACGTTTTAACAGTTATCCATAAGTACGTTACAATTGACCTCTACTCAAACCACCCTATCTACCCGTTTTGCCACCTATAGTAGCCAAATTTCCGGGACAACATGCAATTCTTGTCCAACATCGCACATAATAGATGACAACGTAGTTAACCTTATAAAAACTTCTTAAATTTGAGTCACAGGAACAGCATGTTTGCAAACAAGGGAAAGACTTTGTACAAAGATGAACCTCCCTCAACCCTTAGCTTCCAGGGAGAACCAAGGTCGGCCTTTAAAACACAAATCTAGCAGCAAGGACAAGACTCCCTTGAAATACTTAAGTATTATATATATATATTATCTTTAACTTAAAAAATAGTAATAGTTATTCAAGAACAAGCAGTATTTTTAGCATACCTTAGTCATAAGGTAACCTTTAACTGCTATTTCTTGATTCAATCTTGATATTAGATCCTCCATATCTGTTTTTGCGGTACCCAGTCTCCTCTGCATACTGATCAGAACTCTATTCATATTTTGCTGCTGCCCCAATGGAAGAACTAAGTTTATATCACTTGAAGGACTTAGGTGGCTATCTGCCAATGAATTTGAAAACCCCATATCCAGTGACATGCCTCTTCTCAATGAACTTGCGTCATTCCCAGGACTCCAATTTGAAAGCTTCTCAGAATTGAGAATTAACTTGCCATGTTCTCTATTAGACAAATAATCCCCTCCACTCCCATTCTTCTCACCACCCATTATAACTTTGTTAATCTAACGAGCATGAACTGTATTCCTAGAATACCCCTCCACCTGCTCCAAGATAGCATTTCCCATTAATAAGCCTTCGTCTATATTAGACATACCATGTTTGACAAGTTTTTCTAGTGGACCCGTCAAATCTTCATCAAGTGATAAATCCTTTGTACCAGCTTCGAATATATTATCTCTTCCGTAGCTTGAAGTTCCAATTTCCGAATTCTCATAAGCAGTGTCACTACCATAGTCTGGTGTAAGTGGCGTACTACCAGAAGCGAAGGATTCATTTGATCTGGGATTAATATGCGAAGACATCGTGTTACCCACAAAATGGTTTCCTTGTCCAATTTGTGGGTTTTCATCTTGAAATGCTGCAAGAGAATTATGATATGCAATCAGAGATCTAAGTTCTGACATGGTAGACAATAGAGGTGCAACGCCAGCCTAGTTACTTATAAATGGGTAGATTCGGGTTAAGTTCTATTTCTAAGAAGTCAATTGGTCAATCAGGGTGAAGTAATCAAATACATACAAGATCGAGCCGTAGATTCCAGTTCAAGAAAGGATGCCACTACAATACTTCTTGATATATCGATGTCAAATAGCAACTTTGTCATCCACACACTCCTCAAAAGAGCAACGGCGCTGCATAATAGGAAACAAATGTAGCTTAATACTTATACATATTTTCTTACTATTGCAAGAGAAATATACGTACACGTGTTTGCAAGTGGTGTAACTTAAATAATCAAAAGAACCAGATAATCCGTTGAAACAGCTACAAAAAGTTAGATAGCTTCACGTTTATCTCAATAACCATCCAAAATTTATCAATCCCGCTTTAAATGACGCACGTTTAAACACCCAGGTAGTCATTTACAGCAATCTTTATAAGCACATAGTTAAGCTTGCTCAACTGTGCTTGTTAAATCTTGTTCCTAACCATATATTAATATAACTTGCCCATATAGTTTATAGGATGTTCTTATATGAGCAACCCAAATAGTAAAGATAGCCATATATAGTGCCAATATAGAAATATTTATATGGACTAATATCAATGTATCAATAATTCTTAGATAGTTACTAAGTGCCAAAACGTAGTGTCCACCTAAAACTTTGCTCACAAAGATATGGTGTCATTTATCTGTTATAGGCAAGAATTCAAGTACGGTAACTACCTCTTCCAACAATGTTCAACTTTTTAACCACAAGAGTCCCTTTTGTGGTGCTGGTGGAAGATTCTTTTTTAGGAGCTGAACATCAAATTCAAAGACCAATAAGTGCTAATGTTGCCATATAGCCTACTAGCATTTTATTTAATTTCCAAAATCTATAATTTATGATCACAAAAGCTGATGCTAGAACATAAAGGTGTTCGGTTGCAGAGTAGTATCAGATTATTGACATTTATAGAATTAGAACTTTGACATACCTTCAATTTTATGGGAGGTAGAGTGAAACATCAACAGGTGAAAGCAAAAATTCCATATGCAATTATGGTCCGGCAAATTGGACACTCGGAACATGCAACTGAACAGGTTTTACACACTGCAAAAGATGGTAAAAGGTGCCCATATAAACCAAATAATTTTTAATTACAGATGTGGCAAACATCAAGAGCATGAGGATTAAAATCAACTTACTACAAAAATGTCGGAAAGGAAGAAGCATTCTTGTAGTTGGTGACTCGAAACATACTTTACATACATGAGAATTTGCATCACTATTCACATTGTAATTTAGCTCTTTCTCCTTCATCTCTTGCAATCGTGCCTGAAAAACACATTGGTTATGAGCCACGAAAAAGCTACTAAATGGTCAATGCTAACTATTAAGCTAGAGAAGGTGGCAACTTCGGCCCACTAACTTACGAATGGGTCCATTCAGTTTATCATTAATCTCAAGTGGATTACATTATAAATTTACTAAAAATTAATGTATCAGAAAGAGGCCAAAGTGTAGTTGGCATGCACTTGCACAGAAACTCCCAAATAGCTTTGTTTTGTGATATTATATGTTACATTAGTTTCATTAAACGCTGAACAAGTAACCGGCAATACAGAATAAGAGGGTCCCTCCCCCCAAATGAGTTTTATATGCAACGGCGCCAACAAGTGTCATCCTCAACAAACGTAAGGATAGATACATGAAAAACATTAACACATATTATTGGGATATTCGATATGACCAGCCCTTTAATTATATATCAAACTTAGAAAGTAGGCACATGTTCGCTAAATCTCCCAAGAATCAGTATCATGTGAAAATCAATGCCTTAAGAACCGAAGACATATTTTTTAATTCCTACAGTTTATCAATGATCAAAGAACACTCACTGAAAATTAAAAAAAGCTCTAAACCATTTCACGAGTTTGTCATTTTCAATTATATTTCATAAACATTTAAAATATAGAGCACTATGAAAACATATACAGGGTTCAAGCAACCCGATATGTACACAAAGACGAAAGTATGAGGCTATAATTCTTTGTGTGGACTGAACTCTCACCTGTTTAAACCTGTAAAAAAGGACCATTATGATTAAAGGCTGTGTTGCCTTGTTACACAACTGGCCTCAAGCGTCAACCTTGCCATCTCTATGTCGAACTATTCGAAAGGGTACCGGAAACACTGCAACATTAGCAGATGGGCTAGCTGATACAACAGATAGTCCAATAAGCCTCATACATCCTAATATTAACTACAATCTGACCCCACAACATCATATCAGGATCGGGTGAAACCCAATTTAGTAAACAAAAAGCAATAACTTAAACTACTGTAATCACTTCCCTAGGGAGCATCATTCTCTTTATACAAAACTAAAGTCGAACAACATGATTTGAAATAAAGCAGCGATCAAGACCTTCTCATGCAAGCTAGAGAGACTAAACAATCTATTTAAGTACCTTTTAGAAATATGAAAGGGGGCATCTGATTTGATCTAATCATCTTCGGTGTCTTGCAGTAGTGCCCCCCCTTACCTTTGATCTACAATTTGTTAGGTTGGAATTTGTTAAAATACAAAGCAACAGAAAAAGTAGATAATAACGTCATCATACTTTTAAAAGCAACTTCAACTGAATATTCAAGAAAGAAGACTCATCAATGACTTATGCTTTTATAATCATGTCCATTAAATAATTTTTGTCCAACTTTTAACCAACTTACCCACACAAATTCTATGTAATCATTAACACTCTCACCAGATTGTTATTTTCCTCATTTTTTTGTCCCAAATAGGTCATCTGTAAGGACAAAAGGATGTAACTAATATGATTTTGAGAGTATAAGTATGCCATTGATCAATATTTTTTTTTATGCAACAGTAAGTATTTAAATCTATTTTGCCAAATTAACTGAATCTAGACTCAAGCTGACATCACTAACCTGCGATGTGCCGGTACCACGCGCTTTGTTGCTTCATCTCTTCATTTTCTGATAATAAAGTTGCTCGTAAGATCTGTTCATGTGCAGAGTCGTGTATCTTGGCAAAACTTTTTCTCTAGCAAGTGATACCTATTAGGAATAATGTAGAACAATAAAGTAAAGAATAAATAAAATCAATAACACAACATATATATTTTAAGTCACTCTTATCATACCTGTGCTTCCCGTGTGGCTAATGACACTTGCTGCACTAGCTTATCTGGCGAGCACTGAGCATTTTGAGGCTGTTCGTGGTCCCCGCATCTCTATACAGGTGAAATTAAAAAGAGCTCCATGATGACTTAAGGTTTTAGCTATTGGGAGGTAGCCATCACGGAAACGGTGTTGTAGTAGCCTGCAGTAAGCTATGGCGTATGGGATCGTGTTCCATAGTGCCAGTGGATGCCAGCGATCTTGACAGAGATTTTAACATCTCTGTTGTTGAAAATGGAGGTAGCGGGTGTTAAAATCCTTTCAGCATGATCTAATAGCATTTGAGAGTACCACGAGAGGAAGAACTTGCCCTATTCATCGTTCCAGCCACCACATTGTCTTTTGAAGAAGTTTGTCTCTTCAAGGCTCAGGCCAACTGTTGTACTCACCTGCATCTGTACTACAAAGCTGCGGCTTTCAAACTACAAAGCATGTACTACAAGTTGGTTACATCAGAAGCATTCATATAATCTGTTTTGAACCATTACCCACGCGTCCATTTTGACGAGTACTAAAAAATGACTCACACTGACCCAAATCTGTTTTGAACCATTACCCACCCGCCCATTTTGCTCCTAATAAAGACGTAATTCTATACCTGACCCACACAAGTGACGATATCAGAAGCAAAAACTTCCTCATCTTCAACAACAGGGACAGTAATATTATCACCCGGTATATCTTTAGCAAAAAAGATGCCAGCAAATCAAGGTGTTGACCTAGCACCCGAATCATCAATCGAAACCAAACGAGCATGAGGCTTCTTGCTCAATATCAAAGCAGCATGTAAACCATTAGGCGCCATTGGTTATCTGTGTATTCAGCCTCACCTGTTACCTGGAGTCTTGCTGACATATGCATCTCAGGGGACCCCACAGAAGTCCCATGTTTTGTAATTTCGTAATCTTGACTACCCATAGCAGATGGACGATGAAATGACTCGATAGCTGATAAATGAGATACAGGTAAAGCTTCATCAAAGAACTCTTGACCATCCATTTGGTGACATACCCACATATAAAATTTGAAAAAGAAACTTAAAGTCAATGACTTCCTAAACTCCACCATGCCACCTAGCGCATTTTCGGATATCACAACATCATGTGTCAAGATTTCCAGACTGTTCTGTAACAATTCCTTATTCCAGACCTTCTCGATTATATAATCTTTTGACTGACAATTTTCTCCACTGATTTCACAAAGTTTGGAATGAATGTGGTATCATTGTTTTCAAGCTGCTGATGACAAGTTAAACCAATAATTTGAGATCTGGGATCCCACTGTGCTGATCCCCTCATCGTTAACTGCACATATTTCAGTAGTTTATATCAGTAGTTTGTATTGACAATTGCATTGATAAAACAGAGATTTGATATTCCGATATGCATTATACTTCAACATGATTGGTAATGTATCACTTGTAAAATCAATCTAAAAGACTTATCTGACATGAAAACACTTCAAGTGTCTCGCGCAGGGTTAGATATTCGTGACATTACACGTACATACTTGGTTATAATATCAAAGTTTCCTCAGAGATATAAATCACAGTCCATTACGTGCAATGTAATTTTCTAATCGCCAAACATGAAATGAAAATTTTGAAGCCCGAACCATTAATGTATGCCACGAAGGTAACTAATATAAAAAAGGGCAAATGGCCTAAAAATGTACTATATTTTTTGCAACTTCCAAGTTTTAGGCACTTCACATTTTTTCCTCAGCTAAAAGTACCGAATTTAGAAACTTTTTCAAGATAAGGTTATGGCCTATTCTAAAGAGGCTAACAGTCATAAATTCCTGAAATGACTTGTTAATGTTGTGACGTACTATCGTATTTCAAATTTGTTAATGACTTAGCATGACCAGTAAGCCCGTTAGAAAAGTAGAAAACAGAATGTACAGAACAAAATAGTACTTCATTAGATGATGCATATAATTGCAGTACAGCAAAGAAAAACGCAACTTACCGCAAATTATACTTACTAACAGCTTCTAATAAAGTAATATCAAGTGACCGCTCAAGGTTCTCGCATAGTATTCCAACATGTTGAAGATTTACAACTCTGAAATTTGTATGAATCCAACTTTTGTAAATAACATATCATATGTCAGACAATCATGTTAGAAACTATGGGAAAATTTACCATTCTCGTCATCAATGGCTACAAAGGTAACACCTCTGGATTATTTAATAAGTCCGCCTCTAGTAACGTTTAGCTTTTGTCAACACAAAATGCCTGCAAGTGTTTCTGATTCCAAATTTCGAACAATATTTTTCTTTGATAGTGTGTTTACAAGAATGTGATAAATGCTAACATTGCTCAACTGAAACCAAATGGTGAAAGTTCTATTAGTGAAGGATACAACATTATCGGAAACGAAAGACCAAAAAACAGCAAAAAGAGAATTTAGTATGCTTTAACCAAATTAGTCCGTGATACACAAACTAAACAGTGAACAATTAATCACATACAGAAACTTGCACTAACCTCCTCATGATTGACAACAACTCAACCCATTCAAACATTTAACTTCATTACAGAACAGTAAACAATCTCATCAGAAGATATTAAACCTACGAACCCATATAACCAATAAGATAACAGTTAAAACCAAATTTAGTGGCAGTAGCTAGGGTGTTTGGCATGAACATACTGGTTTTGATACTAGTTAAACATACACAATTTGACTAAAGTTAAATCCGCTAATAATCTCAAAAGTTCATTCCTTACTAATATTCTTCACACGTGAAGATACTCTAACTAAACTTAAATCTGCTAATAATCTCAAAAGTTCATTCCTTACTAATATTCTTCACATGCGAAATAATCTCAAAAGTTCATTCCTTACTAATATTCTTCACACGTGAAGATACTCTAACTAAACTTAAATCCGCTAATAATCTCAAAAGTTCATTCCTTACTAATATTCTTCACATGTGAAGATACTCTAACTAAACTTAAATCCGCTAATAATCTCAAAAGTTCATTCCTTACTAATATTCTTCACATGTGAAGATACTCTAACTAAACGTAATCCGCTAATAATCTCAAAAGTTCATTCCTTACTAATACTCTTCACATGTGAAGATACTCTAACTAAACTTAAATGCGCTAATAACCTTAAAACTTCATTCCTTACTGAAATTCTTCATGCGCGAAGATAACTTTACTAAAATTATATCCCTAGTAACCTCAAAACTCCATTACTTACTCATATTCTTCACTTGCGAATATACTTAAATAATCAAAAAATCACTAATCTCGATATTCTTCACATGTGACTACATTCATAATATCAAATAATCTATGATTTATGCAATTTAAATCATCTTTGAACATTAAACACCTAATTCGTAAACTATTCTTTCGCAAACGCACCAAAATTTACAATTCTAAACTAATTTTATAAAAAAAAAATAATAATTAAAAAAAAATAGTACTTGAAATCTCAGTGTAGTCTGATTTAAATAAACCATCTTCTTCACTAATTTCAGCTTCCTCCGGTTCAATTTCATCCAAATTCACGTTTTCCTCATTCATATTTATCCGATTGCGGTGATTGTTGTAGTTTAATGACGGTGACATACGGTGGTTGAATGACGGTGATCTGCGGTGGTTGAATGATGGTAATATGTGGTGGCTGAACGATGGTGATTGAAGGCTTAGATTTAAACGGTTATTATAGCTACAATTGTGGCGGTGTAGTGGTGGTTTGAACGGCGGTGTAGTGGTGGTTTGATCGGCGGTTTGCGATGGTTTGATGCTGATGACGAAGGCAGTTACGATCGGAAAGATTGTATTGGAGTTAAATTCACCTTAATTGTGTGACTTGTGTGTGTTTTTTATATATATTACTGTAAGTGTATGGTTTGTATTATCTAATGTATAGTTAGTGTAAATGGTGTGTTTAATCTTAGCCATTAGATCTAGAAAAAGGAGGGAATAGATGGAGGGCTAGGATCTCTTATCGCGTTCTCACAAAAATTACACTTCTCACAAGAAACACCCCCTATATATATATATATATATATATATATATATATATATATATATATATATATATATATATCTATATATATATATATATTAGTATGTATGTCGACTGAATAGAAACAAAGAGATCGATATACCTCAAGTCGGACATAAGAACGAAACAAAGAACACGAGAATCAAAACCTACACCCTTCGTACAAAACTCAACCCTTATTCGAAACGAGACCACACGAGCAAAACTAAGACGAATAATCCCCCGATCACCAAGACCACAGCTTGATCGCCACAACTGATTACCAACAAAACACCACTTCGTTACCTTGATCTTGAGATAATGAGTTGTCGCTCTGTTGTAGTTTTTCTTTTCTTTTCTTTTCTTTTCTTTTTTTTTTTTTTTTTTTTTTTTTTTTTTTTTTTTTGTAAGGGAAAAGTGAGGTTCAGTTGGAATTAAAGAGGTAAGGTGGAGAATGAATTGCCGAGTCTCATGGAGCAGTTGATGACTATCTCATTCCCAACTTTTTCAAACTTTCGAATATCTTTGGGCTCATAAGGTTGTGTACACAATTAAAAATGAATTGGTCTACATGTGACCTATATAAATGTAGAATTGTTGTCTAAGGCTAGTATATGTACGTGTAATATGATAAAGAAATGCGTCCCCATTTCATGATTCATTAAACCTTTTATATCGAATTAAAAAAAACATACTTTTATTTGTAGCTTAGGTTTAGTATCTTTTATTTGTGGTTTTAACTTATAGCATCAGTATATAAGTTAGTCAAATGTTCAAAATTTTAGGTAATCTTTGTATCAAACTTTCAATTAATGTTTCGAATTTTAGGTCATTATAATTCTTCCCTTCTAAAAAGAAAAGTTCGTCCTCGAAATTGAAGATAGGAAGGTTAACAAAATATATCGAATCACGATAAGAAATAAGAATAACTGACTGACAGTCTCAGGCTCTTTGACAAAAGATAGATCATTACGAATCTGATGTAGCAGATACGAAACATATATGGAGTGGATGATGATGACATGAAACACAATCATGAATACGAACCAAATACGAAGGTAAAGACAAACGATAGAAACTTCATAGATAAATTCCAAACTTCAAACGAACAATATAAAACATACAAATGATCCAGAAGCATAAAGCGAGTATCAAAACGCATAGCGGAATGGGCATAATACCCACACAAACGAACTAAAATAAAATAAAATAAAATAAAATAAAGGGACCACGAACCACGGACTCATTTCCTTCAAGCCGAATCTCCAAACGAATTAACGAAACATACTAACAACCCAAACCACCCAAACCACATAACGAATAACGAACTGTCTCCAAACGCATAACGGAACAAATGAAAGAAAAACAAATCGCGAAAACTCTGGCTTCCACCATCCTAAAGACAATCATGGGCTCGATGCCCTAGCAAACACAGAGCAAATGAAATCTTCTCAACATGTCTTCTCTAATACAACGACCTAGTAGCATGGCTGATCTGCTGACCAACAATACGCTCAAACTCCTGGTAGTAGTTTCGCCGCCTATCTGAAATACGCCGGTCATATCTCGTCTGCTCGTACGCCTTCTGAGTGCCTGCTAGTTGAATCTCGTCTCCGTCTTTGCTCCTCCTGTTGTCCCTTCCAGCTATCTCCTGCGGCATCTCGATGTTCTAGCAGCGTTGCGATGAACGGATGCGGCTTCTACTTCACGAACCTCTCTAATCAGCAATTGTTGTAGCAACTCAGGATCGACACCTCCATCTTCGACTCTACGAGTAGTCACCATCTAAACGATCGGTAAAGGAATGTTCGAAGACAAAACAGACCAAAATCAAATGTGGAAGGAAGAAGATTAAATCAGCGAAGACAAAAGAATATCGAAGTCAAATCTCAGCGAAAAGTTAAAACAATCAAAAAAGGTCAAAACAAACGGAAGCCTAATGTCTACCCAAATCCTCACAGGTCATTCCTAAGTTCAACAAGACGAAACCTTGGCTCTGATACCATAATTGTAACACCCCAACCCGACAAGGGTCCGAGTGTCACATTATGGGGACAAATCAGAACATACATGCAAGCGGAAGACTTACAAAATAAAAACCAAGTCATGAAACCATGACTCCAAAATACAAACCCAAGAGATTACAATTACAAATGAAACAACATAAACTCAAAATAAAAAAGTCTAGAATCATAAGTCCGCAAGATTAGGGTAACTCTAGGGCCAGTCTCTAACCACTCCTACTCTCGGCTCTCAATCCCACCATCCCGCTAAAAATACCTGCCGCCAGAGAAAAGAAAGTGCGGCCGAGCTTAAAAAGCCCAGTGAATACATATAAACAATACATTAACAATATAACCAAAATGAGAAATGAATCAAATTATGTCAACACAAGGAAAGGAAAGAGCCTGTTGAGAACATGTCAGACGAAACAGAATACAAAACGCATATGAGTTAAATACTAAATCAGAGTGCATAACAGATATCAAACAACTTAGGATCAGAGTGCATTGCCCAGGTGACTAAGCATGCCACATGAATAGGCCAAATAATCATATCACAATTCATATACCGTCAAATCCAAAGTTGTACATGGAGTAGCTAGCTCACAATGTACCAGAATGATGGGGTGTAGGAACACACACCAACCAATCACCAGATACAAATAAAGATACAAATTCCCTAGGATGCATCCATACGCTCCCTGCAAAACAAATCATAATGGCCAAAGCATATACAAAATGGGAACGCCGGGGACCAATCACACCGCCCCAGATAGTGTCATGCCACCGGTGCCTCAATGACATGACCATGGTACCTCCATGGCTAGGGATACAGATACAGAAGCTGGGCAATACAAGAGAAATCATAATCATATCAAATCAAATACTGAATTGAAACGTATCATATCAAATACTGAACTGAACATAACATATCAGATTCTGAACTGAATCATATCAAACGGATAACCAACGAATATCAAAATGGGATAGCAGATTAAATATCAAAACAAATCAAAACGGATATAAATCAGTTAACAGAACATATATCAATAGCAATAACGGTTAACAATACCAATGGATGCCCTTACTGAAAAAGGACGGAATATCTGTACTAATATTTACGAACAAAGAATGTTTTAAAAGGAGAGACTGAATATCCGTACCTTAGCAAATGAAAGTAAATGGAAATGTGAGCACGAAGAAATAACATCACGTCTTCTTCAACGAATCTACACGGATTACGGTTTGTATAATACTTATTAGCTCATTTAAATAATAACGGATTCATTGCTTATACAAATCGTATTAATATTTTTAGAGTTAAATATAACAACTTATCATAATTTAGGGTTTAAAGTGTAATTTATCAAAGTTTAGGGTTATTAGTGACAAGTATTTTAAACTTAAAAACTCTCTATTATTATTTTGATAGTCTAGGGTATAATGTGTTAATTATAATAGTTCAAGGTTTGCATATGACAATGTTCTAAAAACGAGGGTTAAAAGTGAAAATATATCAATATATTAAACATGCAATAATATTGAACCATTCGTACTAATATATTTCATTTTACTTCTCTTTTTTTTATTTCTCGACATGCCAACTTTATGCTTGTTCGCGGTTCAAACGGCTAACCAACATGACTCGGAAAACACACCTAGTTATTACCCCCCGACTCATATTCCCCGAAACACTTTCAACACATCGTAGAATTTATCCGTTAAACCCGCGATCGCCCTCAAACTTACCCATTTGTGTTGTGAGAAACAAAACCAAACCAAGCGTACCCTTTTTACCCTTGCTCGCGGACCATATGGTTAACATTTACGACAAAGTAATCACGTAATATGATTTACCCCCGACTCAACAATCCCGACACGCTTTCAAAATACAAAAAGACTCAACCGTTATTCCCGCGATCACCCTCAAACTCACCCCACAAGACCCGTTTCACAACTTAGATTCCATGCAAAAGTCTAATAAAATTTCATGCACTTAACGTGATGATCTTTGACATAGCTTATGACATATTTATAATATATAACATCTTAACTTGAGGCCTGATTTATGTGCAACTTTCATGCAACAATCTCTTATTCCAAATTTAGTAGACATTATGTCATGCAATTTGTTTTAGTACCAGCTTGATCACACATTTATGCACATGTCTTTACCTCTTGTTTGTTTCACAGATTATACCTCAGATGCATGCATGTTTTCAAAGCTTACATTCACTATATACATGTATCTTCCATCTTTATTATGCATATTTTATATCCAGATTTCAAATGCATATTTTAGAGGTTAAAATGAGTGTCGCAAAGCCGAAACAGAAACGTATCTCACTTACAGGAACGCAGGATCCAAAACAGAAATGAGATTGACATATATAATTCATATATTTGAAATTTTATGTGGGTTATCTAATCATAAGGTCGTGTTAAACGAAACACAGATTTATGTTATTCATATACATCGATTCATTTGTATAACTTTTGTTTAACGGAACAAACGATTGATCTTATATATATATATATATATATATATATATATATATATACATACATATATATAGGATAAAGATCAAATAAAAAGACAAATATCCGTAAAAAGATTAAAAAAAAAATTCAAAAAAATTTCACAAGATCAGGTATGATGGTGCATGAAAAAGTTGTGAAAAAGTTTTTTTCTAAAAGTGGATATTTTTTCCGAAAAAAAAATTATGAAAAAATACATTTGCGCATTAAATCGTTTTTTTGTGCATCAAAAATTGGTTTTTGCACCAAACTTCTTTTGACTTTTTTCATCAAAATAACATTGCGCATCTAACTAAAACAAGTTGAAAATTTTGTGCATCAAAATTTTTTTGCGCATCAAAATTCGTTTTTTGTGCATTAAAAAAAACGTATCAAAACTCAAAATTATAAAAAATGTTTTAACAAAAGTTTTATGCACCAACATACCCGATCTTGTGGAATTTTTTCGGAATTTTTAGAGAATTTTTTAAAAAAAACAAATCTTTTTATTCTTTTTACGGATATTTGTCTTTTTATTTTAACTTTACCCCATATATATATATATATATATATATATATATATATAGAATCTAGATCAAATAAGATCATACTTAAAGTTGTTAAAATGAGATCGAACTAAAATTTGACAAGAGATACTCTCCTTACAATAAAAAGAATTTTTTATTTACTACAACTAAAATTGTTAAAGTTTCGATAGATTTCTTTTTAAAATTTACGAAACCTAGGTGATACACTTTGATTAGTAGTTTAATGTGTATCAGGTTTTTGTATGTGTATCAGGTTTTGGAATATTTATTAGTGTAATGTGTATCAGATGTATCACTAATCCAAACTCATGTATCATTTGGTTATTAGTTGCTAAAATATTAATTTGTATTAAAATATTATTATTTTTGTGTATGATTGCTAAAATTGTTATTTATAAATGTTTTAGTGGTTTTTTAGATTTGATCTTATTTTTACAACTTTAAGCTTGATCTCACATTAACCCTCCCCTATATGTATGTGTATGTATGTATGTATGTATATATATATGTATGTATATATATATATATATATATGTATGTATGTATGTATATATATATATGTATGTATATATATATAGGGTGAGGTTATTGTCAGAACCAAATAAATTGCGAGAACTGCGAGAACCAGCATCAACCAATCAGATTTTTTTGGATATTAAATTTTATTATATAATTCAAAAGGGTATAATAGTAAAAATACTTATTTTATTTTATTTTTGAATTTAAAACAAAAAAACGTTTTTTCAGTTTCCTAAATTCTAGGATTTTTTTTTTTTTTTCTTGCATTATACCTGTTTAAAAACACAATTTGTGCACATGTGTTTTGCATTATATGGCAATTGTATTTTTCATTTATGCATATGTGTTTTGTATTTGCACATGTATTTTTAAGAAATATTACATTAATATAAATACAAACAATAAATTTTTAATAATAGATTTATGCAATTTCAAAATTTACAAATTGTATTACTCCAGTGAAATGATATTCAAATTTATCACAAACATCAGTATGTTTACACTTGAATTCAATTTTACATATGTATTCAAGTTCGTCCAAATACACATGTGTCTGATGTATGCACATGTATTCCTCACCTAGTTCAAGAAACCATGAAATCTTCAGATGTATTTTTTGCAAATGTGTTCAAAACACATGTGCATTCTTTATATTGGTCATCGTCCTTTTTCTTTAGCAAATGTGTTCAAAACACATGTGCACTTTTACATATGTATTCAAGTTCGTCCAAATACACATGTGTTTGATGTATGCATCTATTTCTTTATATCTTTATCATAATCAATTTTTCGTCATACTAGTTCAAAACACGTGTGCAATCTTCATATTGGTCATGATCCTTTTTGTAGTCACCTGCAAAATGGCAAAACACATATACACACTTACTCATAAGCTATTTTCATCATAAGACAATCTAAACTTTGCACGACTTCGAATAACATATCTATTGGCAACATTTTTTTTACGAGGATATGTTTTCTAGTCACAAGATTACTTGGGACAGTTTGAAAACCAAAACCATTTAATTCCGATACCGTAACCAATCTAAGTTAAGCAAATTAAAAAATCACAATAATCGAAGTTAAGCAAATTAAAAATTGAGGGTCGTGTATCTAAGATCTAGTAACCAATCTGATCCCTTTTTTTGGGTATAGTTAAGAAATTAAAATTACAAATAAATATTTATAAAAAATGAAAAGAAACAAAAATTTAACAAATCATAAATAACAATTTATAAAACTAACCATTCACTCTCTATACCTTTTACCCTCTGTCAACAATGATGGTATCCCCTCCCGATTTCCAGCAAGAAAAAAAGTATCAAATCAAATTGTAAAGCGTCTTTTAATCTCGACCCATACAACCCGTACCTTTTCAGATGCTACCCTTTTTTCAGATCGCTAATCCTTTTTTGCGTACAACCTTTGTTTTTCATAAACCGGTTGCCAACAACCTCTTCTTTTTCAGATCGCTACCCTTTTTTGCCTACCCAGATCTTGATGAAGGGATAGAGAGATGTAGGGATCGGTTGGTAGGGGTCGTGATTTGTGGTGGTTTGTTTGAGGAGATGATGGCAGTGGTTTTGTTTGAGAGAGAGATAAACTATGACGGCTGTGAGAATAAGGTAGGGTTGCAGAGAAAATTGGTTTGATGATTTAACCTCCCCAATAATAGTGCTAAAATTATGCAAGTGATATCAGTTACCAAAAAAACTTGAATGTTAAAATGTCAATTTTACCCTCCACTCTCAAATAAATGCAGAAAAATTAACATATTTATTTACAAAAATGCCATGTGCAATCCCAACCATTGATGACATAATCCAAAGGCTAGGATCGGTTCTCGCAGTTCTCGCAATTTATTTGGTTCTGAAAATAACCTTACACTATATATATATATATATATATATATATATATATATATATATATATATATATATATATATATATATATATATATATATATATATATACACTAGTGTCAAAACCCGTCCGATGGACGGGTATGACTTGTGGTTTTTAATTTTAGGTTTTAGTAGAACAAATATATACTAAAAAGTAATTAAAACTTAAATTAAACAATTTACAACTATAATTGATGTTACCATAATATATATATATATATATATATATATATATATATATATATATATATATATATATATATATGCATTTTCTATTTTTTTATAAGTTAGTTTTTTATTAATTTTATCTACATAATTTACTTTCCTAACGGGCAAAGGCAAAGGCATGTGAATAAATTTTATAATACACTTATATAGTGAATAATGAACTCAACAAAAAAAGAATGGTTATTTGATAACTTATTGTATTTGTATCTTATGATTATTAGTCTCGAGCCCTTAAATATATCCCAAATACATGTTTCATATCTTTTTCTCATAATTTTGTTTGGTAGTTGGGTTCTATTCTTTTTTTCTTTACTATGGTTTATGTCCTATGAAAATTAAATGCCAATAACCTAATAAATTACACTCCTTAACCCATTAAACTACACTTTTAAATCAGGAAATAAATTAAAAAGATAACCGTATCCTATAAAAAAACACAATTGCCTTAAACAAGTGCTTACCAAAAGGTTACAATTTTAAATCAGGAAATAAATTAAAAATATAACCGTATCCTATAAAGGTGTACCTCAAGAAAACCTGTAGATCCACCTTCTTTAATTGTTGGAGAGCTGCCAAAAAACTTTCCAAGGATGGACGCTGTACTTTCCTGACTCGGATTGCTGGGAACTTTATTTACCGCAAACTTATTAGTCATAAATTCAAAAACTTCACCATCCACAACTTCGTGGACTTCTAGAAATCCAGAGATTCTTTGTAAATGAGGATCGCCCATCCCAAGGTTATTCCTTGTTACTATAATAGAAAAAAAATGGGACATTATAAGTTAATTGTTTAAGCTTTTAGCATATTTTACATGATAAAACTCACCCGCGTTTATTGTAGTCTCTTCTAACGTAGAAGCAATATGCATGGTTATGCTTATGTAAATTCACATCGGTCACCCTAAATGATTAAATAGTTAAATTTTCAGAAAGGACTTGCTTCTCATCAGGTACATCATAATTAAAAAGTCACTGATCCGAAAAAACAACCAGTTGAAAAAAATAAGTTAATGAAAAATTAGTTATAAACGTACCAATAAAAAAAAGTAGCGATATGAGCGTCCCATGGATTCTTCAACCTTGTATCATGTGCAAAGAAATAAATAATGAGAACAGTGTAATTCCTTTTCAAGATAAGCGTTCAGTTCCTTAATACGACCTATGTAATTCAGGTCCTCAACACACAAGCTAACAGTTTTAGAATCGGCACCAGGACCTTCACGAATATTGTAAACATATTTATGTTAGATTGCTCCCTCCATTGAAAGCCTCATCCATCACGAATCTTGTTGCATCATGTCTAAGCAACCTGCACCAATTACCACATATGTTAGATTGCTCCCTCCATTGAAAACCTTTCAAATAAAAAAATGAAATGAAACTTGACATACTCGTATACTTTGCCTTTTTAATAAACAGTAGCAAGATGGACCACGGGCTTCCCGATTGTTGTAGTTCCCGAGCATGATCCATGATCATAATGTTTTACAGTCATTATAGCCTAAAATGTCCAGGCAACCGTCGATATCGAAAAATGAAAAGTTGAACCCTAGACTAATTTTGACAAGCTGATGCAAAATGAAAAGGTGAAGCCCTACTGTTATTGCCTTATTGGAGCAGCACCACATCGCCATTTGTTTGAAGGACTTTTTAGAGTGACAGTTTCCATATAACCATTCAGACCAGCTATCAAGATATGGCAACAACAATTTCCAAGAACCTACATCAGAATTGTTTACAGTTTAGATATGCATATATTATTGTTTACATTCATTTTCTAAAGTGTGGAAACTTACATATGCATGGTCACAATCAAACTTCGAAAGCAAAGAACCACAAGCTTAGTAGTCAAAAAAGTGGCAGATGGCATTGAATTTCTTCCCCTTGTATGCTTAAGACCAAGCATGGTCCATGAAATTTGTGTCAAATTTGTTCGATTTCCCTCCAAACATATCACTTCAACTTGCTCAACCTCAACTTCAGCTCACAGTACACAGAGAACATTGTCACCTGCAATAAAAAGATATCATTCACATATGTGTAAGCCTGCTTTGAGTGTGCACAAAGACGCAAGCCTATTTTAAAAAGACAAAAAAGAGCTTGGTATACAATTTAAAAATAAACGTGATGTATTTAACCATTTCTTCACACGATCCCCAACATCCCCACGTTAATAGCTCCAGAGGCTACTGGATTTATAGCATGGGAAAGGGGACAAAATGTGGATCCTGTATTTGTGTAACCACTTAGCTATGTTTCACGTCTCCTACATATTTCTGTACAGAGATATAGAGACATATATGTCTTACTGAGGGTGTCAAACCAGAAGCATATATATATACTTTTGGGTGACTATTGACCCATTTGACCCTTTAGAAATGAAATATAAGCCTAATCAACACACTGATAAGCAACTGCCAAAAGATTGCCACCTATATATGTACTGAACCATAAGAGCTATATAGCAGTACCTGACATTTTTTTCCTACCAATTGAAGCTTGAATGCAATATCCAAGAAGCTTCAAAAGGTAGTGCGATGTTGAAGCTTGGCTATGGAAATGAGCTCATCTCTGTAGCCCACTTCACAACTACTTCCTTTGAGTCT
Organism: Chrysanthemum seticuspe; assembly: GCA_019973895.1. Classification (NCBI taxonomy): domain Eukaryota; kingdom Viridiplantae; phylum Streptophyta; class Magnoliopsida; order Asterales; family Asteraceae; genus Chrysanthemum; species Chrysanthemum seticuspe. The sequence continues at coordinate 237,057,408 of BPTQ01000005.1, forward strand.
TCCAACACAGTCTAAATTATTAATGGTGTGAAAAATATGTTTCCTTTTGAAAATACCGTGTGTACATTTTCAAAAATAATAACATATTCAAATGTCAAAATCTTAACTAAGTTTAGCCAATTGCTTTTCCTGTTAAAAGTGTTTTTCAACATCAAATATTCAAATCGATGAACATAGTTACCCAAACTTTATATAAACATGTGTTCCTAAGGGTTTGACTTCCATCATAGTTGAGCTTGTAATTAATAGAAAAAGGTATTTCAATTTTACCTTTATCCTTGGACTAAGTAAGATTTATTAGAGGTGTTCAAGAAGCATTATCTAAACGCTCCTAAATTGATCACACTGCTAATATTTCAAAAACATAAGAAGTTGTAATAGTGACATAACAATATATTATAGGCATTAAATGAGATGCAATGCATTTTAGAGTTGCGTTGTCCAAGGAGGCGCACAACAATGGCAATTGAGCTTAAAGAAAATTCATTAAATTAATTATGCTTCAATAATATACGGATAATGTGAGCAAAATTACCATGAAATTGATATTTACTTTTGTACCATTTGAAATTTAAGAGCATGACATTCATTAGATGCTAACCTTCTTCAACACTATAGAAAAACCATGAGGTGTGACACAGCAGCCGCCCCGCCAAGTGGATCATCAATTGCTGCTCATTTAAACAAATTAGTAAACTCGTACCACACCATGAAAAAGTGTGTTAATTATGAACAGTATTTTCAGTAGTTGACCTATATCAAATCATGCCGAAATTAGAATTATGCCAGGTTTAAATATGATTTGCCTCATCACAATGAGCATTCTACCATGGAACATTTTATATTATACCCTAAGCCTGGCCCTTCACCCACCATCGTGTGTGATCCATCATCACCACCAGGATAAAAACTCCCATTCTCATGTCTGCATGTTTATAACGTATAATAAATATAAGCATAAGAGGTAACTGTGTGATTTTTACATGCGTAAATCATGTGTTTTACTTGTGAACATAGAAGGACAACACTTGGGAGTCCTTCCAGAACATCTTTTGAGTAGAATTACCGTGATGGACATCCGAGTCAATGATCGATATCGTTTTTATGCCTAATTTATAAATAACTAAAGGCTAACTTAGTTAATGATACATTTTCAAACCTAATGCAATGGTACACACATTATATAGATGTACTAAAACACATATATAGCTCTTACCTTTTGGTCAAGTAGAAAGGTTGTTGCAATAGCAACACTGTTATATAGGCAGAATCCCATTCACTTTTTTCTGCAATGTGTCCGGGTGGCCTTACAATTGCAAAGACAAAAGTAAGCTCCCCTTTTGCAACTTTCTGAGCGACCTGTTGAACAATTCATCAATTAACGTTTAAAGACATTTACGTAGATGATAAAATTAATAACTAAAAAACGTACAGATCGACATTATATCATAGTATCAACTTTCAAAATAATGATATATGAGGTACTCACCCTAAGCACATAGCCATCAGCAAGATGAGCAGATCCAGAGTAACCTTCATCAAAATATATAGAATCGTATAAGAGGAGATATTGATAGTTATGTGTAAAGATTGTACCTTAAGCAAATCGGATTAGATTCTCAAGCATTGCGTTTATAAAGCAAAACAAAAGACAAAAACGAATATAGCTTCACTTTCTTTTCAGATTATATGTTCAAATGCCTCATGACCTTCCGTACCACCGTTGGGCTAACAACTCGTAGTACAGTTTCTTATGTAGCTGGTTCAAAGGCCTGGGCAAATGGTATCTTAGTTAGCCCAGGATAAACCATTAGCTACATGATGAGTGGCTCTACGTTAGTCCTGAGTAGCCTGTCCTTCATGAAGTTTGCAGCAGACACATTTTGACCCATACTAAAAACAACCCCTTTTGCCCCGTAATAAAAAAAACCCCATTTTGACATGTTTTCCAATCTGTCATGCAGTTTGCCACATGTAAGAGAAAGGATGACCTTCAACTCTTTGAATTTTTGAACTTCAATTAGGTTAGAAATTGTAGCTTTTTTAAGTCAATCATCACCATTTAACATTCTTACTTGCGAGTCTCACCAGGAAAAAAAAAGTAACGTATGATACATACCATTCTTGAAATTGGGTGATTCAATATACTTTGAAAAGGCATGAAATGCTCAGTCTTTACATTGTACAGTACATATCAAGCTCGCTTAACTGGAAATCTGGCCATCAAGCCTGTGGTTTCTTGGGATCCTCACCTTCGAGTGACGATGACAATATCCTCAAAGAAGGTACTCTTTAAGTTATAGTCACTCATGTAGAGGTTAAAAATATGATAATTAGACCTCCTATAAGCATTTCTACATGACATTATATCATGTGGCGGATTTTTTTTGAGTCAATTTTGAGAAAGTGGTCTTTATTTATGGAACTGGCGAATTAGTAACAATAACTTTTTGTTTATGTATAGTTAGGAGCTTCATCTACCTTAAATTTTAGAATACCATTTTGGACAACTTCAAATGTAGCGGCAACACTTAATGGCATGGATATTCCATAAGAATTCGGGTCAATTAGTGTATTCGTTTGGCAAGTCCAAAAATATTGACTAAATATGTTTGATAAATGCATAGTTTTCATTATGGTGTCAAGGTCTAATCAACCCTATTTCTAAAACTATAGGGAAAAAAGAATATAGCATATATTTGTTTATATGCTTATAAGCCAATAGAAGTGGCATTTTAAAATTTGAGTATACTGGTAGACCAACAAGTAAGCTAATCTAACAGCCCACAAGTATGTGTGGTGCTGCGAAACTCATCTTTTAATGTTTTGGTAAGTTGCTAATGAGCTTATGTCATAAGATTACATAAGCTACTAAGCCCATAAGCCATTAAAAATGATCTTATAAAGCTTATTTAAACTTTCAAGTTCATCTGTGTTTGAGAAGCCTGCGTTTGGATCCACTATAATGTCTGAGCCTCTTAAAAGCTCATTTCAACAATCATAACATGGTTTGCAGACCCGTCTGATGGAATTTTAACTCCTCTAATGTTTTTAAAATTAGTAACTTGCAATTCATTTACTTTTAGTGTTGGACGAGGATACTAAGAAGGTGAATTATCTAGACAAAAGAGACTGAAATCAGAATGAAACCCCTAGCTAGAATGACTTTTGATCAGTAAAATCATTCTATTTATCATGTTTGGTGTAAGTTTTACCTTCCTGAGATATGCCCATGCGACAGCTAATGATACATCCAACTGCGATGACGTGATAAAGGCATGTTGTTTTAATCTGTCCAAGATACTCATAACAGATGAATCGAATATGTTTAGTTAAGCTTACATTATAAGCATACAATATAAGCACGATTTTTAGAAATCAACATTTAATCTAAACATTAATGTTGGTGTGATGGTCTAGTGCCATTTTAAAATGTCTAATATTAATATTAAGAGCAGCACCCTTGATTTTTTGAAAATGTCTAATGGGAGTGGTGCCATTTTTAAATGTCTAATATCTTACCATGAATAGATCGTGTTCAAGAGCAGCACCCTTAGGAGTGTGGTGGCCTCAGTATCTGCACAAAATTCCCTTCAGCTTTGGCAAACAAACCTGCAACTGATGTTTGTACACCGTATTGTCTGAGGCCGTTTGGTTATGCACGACACTGGCATGCATATCTACACCTATCACAGAAGATGCAAAATTTATCTTTTTTAATCAATTGGCACTTTTGCTTATTATCTCAGGTCTTCAATTATTTTCTTAACACCCAGACACTTTTATCTTATTCGTAAGTACCTGCACTAAATTTACCTGATACATCTTTAAAGGTGGGTATTAGAACCTTGATTTCCAAAGTTTTTCAAAGTTCCTGGAAAAATAGAAAATAGACACACGAAAATGCATCCTAACGGCATAAGAATCTGCGCATTCTAAAATACTAACGGATATCACCTCCAATTAAATGACATGTAGATGTGAAACGATTATCAGTGGGAGCAGAATTTGATCTGGAAGCATATGTAACAGCCCATGCAGAAAATTTGTTGTTACCATTGTAACCTCGAACCGATGGGAACTACAAAACATATAACGGTAACATTATAAATCCACGGACATGTAAATCAGAAACTAAAATTGTTACCCAAATCAGTATAGTCACCAACAAAACCAAAACTAAAATGTGTACTTTAACTGGTATTGACGAAGCCAATCTTCACCTTTCTCATTATAATCCGTCCTATTAAAAACTTGTCGTGAGAAATGCTTAGTTGATGCAAAGGAAGAGGCCCCACGCCACGCATCAAGGACCGAGTCTGATGCTCTCAAGATTTTTATAGGGGTCCCACATTGCATGATCATACAAATTCCAGCCTCTAAACGTTCACTCATACCAGGGTAAAGACAGCTCCCGCCAATTATGAGGATTGAATTGGTCAAACACTTGCTCTCTTCCCACAGTTTGACTACTGGAATTCAGCCTCCGTATTGATACACCCACCATCTCATCTAACCCTGCCTGATCGATGCCAATTAAGTTCGGGTGAAAGAGAATCTCGGGGCATCTGAATCGTTCTACACCAATTAGTATCTAGAAATCTTCCTTTTTTAGAGGACGAAAATGTGGTGGTTCTTTACCCAAGGAGCCAGCTTATGATTTTGGAAAGAATGTTGGGTCTATTTCCTGTTGATATAGAGACATTTATGTTACTTCTATATTAAAGGATAAAATAGCCATTTACGCTAGACAAAAATGAAATAAAGAAAAGATATTGGCATAAATTACCAAAGTACTTTTTCATTCGTCCCGTTTTGGTCATTATACCTTTTGGTACATCTTAGTCACTAAAAGATGATTTTGTGTCCTGTTTGGGTCATTTTGTAACCCGTAGTCATAACATTTTCATACAAACTTTACCATTATAACTACTATAACATTTGTGTACATAAATTCAATATTAATATAAGAGATCATTTTTGGAAGTCTGTCCTTTTTTTTTGTTACCTAACGGGAACACAAAGCCATCTTTTAGTGGCTCAAATGTACAATCAAAAGATACAATAGATGAATAAAGTTAATTGGTATTCCTTATACAAAAAGTGAATAACCCAGTAAAGCAAACTAACCCGGAGTTTAGAAGCAACTCGAGCCAGCTCTGTCTCATCCTCATTGGGTCCTTCATCCTCTTCATCATTGTCTTTGCTCATTTTTTATACAACTGCCAATCTTCAATACACTCAATCTTAAATTCAATACACTCAATCTTAACTTGGTAGGAGTTGGGCTGTAAGATGAGAAAAACTTGATCATTAACTTGGAAGGGGTACGGGCTGTTTCGTGATATCGACTTGTAGGACTCGATTGCATCACCAATAAGCTATGAGCAAAACCCTGCACACACAGGTTATAGAATGCGTTAACTGTTATTACAAATACAGGGTGGTATAACATCTTAGTCACATACATTGGGTTAACGGTTAAAAGAGAAAAGTTTATATAACAAAGCATGAACCTTATTTAAAAGAGTAAATCCAGTTTATTCCCATCTGTTATATAAAGGTTTGTAAATGACTTTTATGAAGTGAGTTTTAGATTCATGCTTAGTTAGCTTGACAACACTCATTTTTTAACGCTAGAATTTGTGAAAATTTGATACTCATTCTCTTGTAAAAGAGTATCAAACTAACGTCCAATTGAACAATCGATTGCTGCATATTTAGAACATATGAGCATACTGGTAGTACGATTACGACATGAACATCGTACCTATGTTACAGCATCAAGACACAAACAATTATTAGTCTGTTGTAGGAACCATAGCGAAACACCGCTGTTGTATCAAATGCAAAAATATACAACTTTATTTATTGATATCAACCAAAATTACTTCTCTTAACCACACAAATCCCAATACAAAAATAATAGAGAAGGACACGACTTTAAAAAAACCTTCTAATGTCCCTAAACACATTGATGCGTAGTCTTGAGCAATCTTAGATTGGTAACTCACATTTTTGGGTTCAGGGAATTCATTAAACTTTTCAGTTGATAAATTAAATGAAAGAATTATGATTTTTTCAGATAAAATTTCATATGCCACCCAATGTAGCGACCCTTTGCCCAAGTTAGCCAAACAAAATTCACCTCTCTAAGATCCTTCCACATGTTAGATCTAAAACTTAATACTTTAATGCACATACAGTTCCCATAAAACTTAATACTTTAATCACTTGCCTAACATTATTCCACAGAATTATAGCTCATGAATATGTTATAATGTCCCTCAAGCTATAATTCTTTCTTAATCTTAAACTTGCTTTATCATTTGTAACTAAACAAAGCATATATTATAAAACTCTTTAGGAGAAAATGTTACCTTTCGGTTGGGATCTCCATGGCCAAGTACAAACGTAACCCTAAACACTATTGTCGAACTGCTTTTTTTTCCCCTTGCGTCGGCTGAAAAACCACACCAAAAAAATGCATAATGAATGATATATGATTTGTTTATATAGGCTTGAAACTTCCAAAATCTTGTCCACATTTGGCCCCTGAACTCACTTCATGTCTGTAATCAAATTATTCTAAAAACAATACATATAAGATGCAAGAAAAACTAACCTCAACATAATCGATCCTGCTATTAACGATATCCAATTTGTATTTATGGTACCTTACTAACTTAGTTATATAATAACATTATAATAAAGTGAATATATGATGTATAACAAGTTCAGATAAAAACCTGCGATTCGGCCTCTTGACGTATTCTGTCATAGCATTGAGCAAGATGTCAAGCATTTTCAAGGGGAGCTCCCAATACCATGGCTCTTAATGGCTCAGCAACCTGCATCAATATTAGTCGATATAATTACAGATGTCACTTTACATTAATGAATATTGTTAAATAGCATTAGCTGAATTACTAAACATAAGATGCAGGCAAAGAGAATCATACAATCAATTAAACATACTCTGTGACCATTTGATTCGTTGTTATTGCTGCCACATACCATACATAAGAACATTTGCTATCCGATATATGTTAACTCAATACGGATTGTAGGTCACTGAACCTATTATTATTATGACTATGAAGTTAATAATAGGGTATTATAGAGAAAAATTAGGTTAAAAATATATATGGTATATTTATCTTGTAAGGTAATATATATCATAATTTATTTTAATTGTTATCTTAAAAAAATACATACCTAAAATAAAAATTTCAGATTTTTTTTATAATCTCCTTATTTATATTGATTTGAAAGATATAAATCAAAAAACAATCTACTCTAGTGGTAAGTTGTTTACAAAACACACGAATGACCCAAGTTCAACTCCAACAAATGTCTTCTTTTTAATAAAAAAATTTTAAAATTCAAAAATAACAAAAAAAAAAAAAAAAACGAAATTTACAATTTATTTTAAAAAAAGTGTACATATATTAATTAAAATGCCACATGTCATTTAAAAAAATAAAAAAAATGCCACATAAATATAATGATGACATGGAAATATGACTTGCCATTATGGGATGCCAAGTGGCATTTTATGTGGCATGCCTCCTCTTGTATATAATATATATATATATATATATATATATATATATATATATATATATATATATATATATATATATATATATATATATATATATATAGAGTAGGGATCCAGTGAGAAGTAAATTAAAATAAGAAGTGGTGAGAAGTGACAAAAACCATGCATTTGAGATGCAACGAATTGCATTAGATGCATTTCTATTCATATAGATGCAACATCTTGAGTTTTGAAAGTTAATTTGATGTATAGATGGTGCAAATTGATTTTCATGATTTTGACACGCGCAGAGGAGCAAAAAACAAGAGAAATCATGAAATGCATCTAATATACGTATATGCATCTAATTAAAAGCTAGAAAACACATTATTGTGCGTTATAATGCATCTAAGATTATAGGGATGCATCTAATTTAGGTTGATGCATCTCGAATTTACGGTTATAATTCTTCTTATTACTTCTTATTTGATCCTAACTCTATATATATCTATACATTATATATAAGAGGAGGCATGCCACATCATAATGCCACTTGGCATCCCATAAAGCCACGTCATATTTCCATATCATCAATAGCATTTTTTTAATACATGTGGCATTTTACTAAAATTCGAAATAAATTTGTGTAAAAAGGAACTTAGTAAGATTCGAACCTAGATAATTAAGTTAACATGCAAACATCTCAACCAATGGAGCCAAACCATTGATTGTGTTCAAGTACCAAAAACAAAAAAAATATACTAGACAAAAGAGCAATACACATATTGTTTCCTTAAATTTAGTTCCACAATATTAATTATTCAATCTGTCTACACGAAACCCTAATATCATTCGCCTTCTATGCACCTGTTTTCGGCTTCATCACATTCAGGCTTGAAAGAAGAATGCTCGCAAGAAGTACATGATATACGCTATTCCAGTCTCATCAACAGGTCATCATGTCGCCATCTTTTTTGCCAAAAACATTCGTAGCCACCGCAATAAGATCTACAACAATCCTTTAAGGTTTTGTATTTTTTATTCCCATGTGATTTTTTTCATGTTGATATATTGTGTTACTCATTGGTTGATTGAATGATACAGTGATTCACATATACTTCAGGTATTTATTATATATATTTTTAATGATTCACATATGTATTTTGTGAATACTTTTGGTTTTACACGTACCTATTTACATATCTATTTTATGAATACTTTTGGTTTTGTAGAACTGCCGTTCTTGACACATGAACCGGAATGCTAACAAATATGTTACATGCTTGATGAGATTAATGTTTGAGAATTATGATTAGTTTTATGTTTGATTCGGGTCAGAGTTAGGTTTTAATCGATTTTTTCGCAACGTGATTAGAGACAGTGATTCTGTACGAGTAGATTTAGGTTTTATTTGAGGTTGATGTAATTAGTTTTTTAGGTTTTAATTGAGGTTTCAGTGAATTATGATTAGTTTTATGTTTTATTTGATGTTTTATAGGTGATTAGAGACAATAAATTGATGCATTAGCTATTTGAGGTTCTAGCATAAAGACGTTAGGATTGGATTTATATTTGATTGAATCGATGCATTAGCTATTGTGAAGAGGTTCATGTTATTAGTTTTTTGGGTTTTATTTGATGGTTTAGTGAATTATGATTAGTTTTATGTTTTTTGAGGTTTTTATAAGTGATTAAAGACATTGATGCATTAACTATTTGAGGTTTTAGCGTTAAGACGTTAGGATAGTAATTCTATACGAGTAGATATAATGTTTATTTGAGGTTGATGTAATTAGTTTTTTAGGTTTTTATGTTGTGGTAGAAGAAGTAATATACGTTTGTTATCTAAACCTCACACTTGCTCTTGGTTTTTTGTCAGTGAATCTTGGAAGAAGTGTTTTACAGTCAACTACAGAACCATATCCGACAGCCCCTTTCAACCGTTTTTAAATGTTGTGGGCAAGAGGATGCGGGTTTGGGTAATGGGTCATTTTAGTACAAATCAGTTTTGTCTGATTTGGGTTGACCCAACATCACTTTTTACACATTTTCAGGATTTTAATGAATAAATGAGAGTTGCCGACATTGAATCTTCTAAACTTTTCTGGACCTGGTATGCCTTCGTTGCAGCGTTTTGACCGCCTCCTTTCGCTACAGCTGCCCTCACATCTCCATGGAACAATAACGTCACCAACATTCCAAGATGCTAGCACCGTTATTACCGTCGCCTGAATATTAGTCGCGGGCACGACCCTTTTATGGATCCGGTTGATTCCATCAGGAAAAAGGTGATGACAGTTACTCTTAATCCCTAAAATTGTTTGTAATTACTTTTATGTTTCATTGATTGTTTTAATTTTAGTTTTGCTTTTAATGATTTTCGTTGCCAGGAACCCTTTATGAACAACAACAGGCTGATTAAAAGGAATGTGTTTTTTGAATTACTTTACAACAATTTTTTTTGAATGGTAGGTGCTATTATGGCTGAAGTAGTGATATGTGGTGGTGGTCAGGCTGACGACATGGGTCTTGAGGATTGTGGTACCTAAGACGAAGGTGTTTCATATGGGTGAAGGTTTAACAGATATTAGGAGGTAACCAAATTAAATCGCTTCACTTTTTATAAATTTATAGATATAAATTGTACCTTTATTATGTTGCTGAGAAGATTTTACGCAGTTGCTGATTTTAGGTAATAAGGACGCTAATGTGATGTGAAGCAATTTATCCGAAAATAAACAGGTCAAATGCATATCAGTCAGTTAAAATGATTATTATTATTTTTTCTTGAATCTTAGACTGTTTTGAGCATCTTGAGCTACAACTGCTTGAGCTTTTGCGCGTATGATCTTATCAAATATCAAATGGACCTAATGGAATTGGATGAGCCATATGCTCATCAACTTTTTTAGATTAAGATTAGCTCATGAGTCGGTTGAATAAGCTTGACCCAAACAGCCCCATAGATATCAGATGTCCATTTTCGGTACCTTCTATTACACATGGCTGCTTTCCATTTGAATACAGGTTTGTTACTTTGTGTGCCGTAGTTTGTTTAAGCTTATTGTTTTTGCAATAAAGATGGAAAAAGAAAGCATGTAACTTACTGCCTGGTAGAATAACTGACTGCCTGGTAAATATAGTATTTTTTTATAACTCCTTAAAGGTGAAAAACTTAAACATTGTTAAATATAGTATTTTTTATAACTCCTTTAAGGTGAAAATAACTTGAGATCTTTTTTCCATCATAAAAGAAATTTGATTTTTGTTTAAGGTTTAGTACTAAAGTGTATATGGTTTGACAGATTTTCGAATACATCTGACACTCTTTGAGATTGCATAGTTTAAGATGGTTAGACAACAATTTCAAAACTTGAAACAACATGAATATGCAATCTTAAAACACCTTAGTAAAACAACTTATATGTTTTAGACTCTTAAGCAAATTTGATAAAGTCAGCAAGTGTATATACCAGCTTTAGAAGGTAGTGAAAGCCATTGGCCTTCGCCAAAAGTTTCGATATGATTAGTAAATAGTAACAAGTTTATCTTCATCAGCAGACCATGCACCACGGTGCAAACCCGCCTTTGAACAGCATGGTGTTCTTCCCATTTTGGGTGGAGATGAGTGAGTGAGTGCGTGAAGTGACAGAGAGTTCAATAAAGTGATGTGTTGTGCTATGTGTTTGTGTGTTATATGAACAAGATCTTAGTCAAGTAGTGGCCTTTTAAATACCTTTTTTCCTAAATATGTGCACGTTTTTCTTTTGTTTGTGGTAATTTTCTATTCTTTTTCGTTTTTCTTAAGTCTTCTAAGACTAATGTGGTGTGTGAAAAATTATATCAGAAAAAGACATTTTATACTTTTTTTTACATGTGAAAACAAAAGCGTATGGTTACTTATACTGTATGTTTTATGACGATTTCTTAAAATATCTGATTACGTATCTTAGGTTAGTCATTGTTCGTGTCAAGATTAACAATATAATAAGATAGAGTTGAATAGATTATGTGAACTGTTATTTATTAAGATATAATGGAAGTCGTACGCTAATGTCTACTAAATCCCCTAAATCGTTACCTTTTCAATTGGTTTCACTGTTATTCTACCAACCAGTCAGTTACATGTTTTCTTTTTTCCATCTTTATTGTAGGTCGTACGCTACTCGCATATACCATTCTCAGGTGAAAAGTTATGTGGCCATTTTGTGTCTACTTGGAAGCATTTGAGGTGTTGTCGTTTTATCTTGGGGGGAGTGAACGGCAGTGGATTTTTTATACGGGGAGATTCAAGTTGATTCTGAAAGATCTTGATGTCAACCAATCAGATTACATTGTAAGGAAAAGAAATAAAACCCTTCTGTTTGGTTTTTGAGAAAGTTAAACCAGGTGTTGAGTTTACTCTTTTCATGTGGTGTGGTTGGATAGCAACAAAAGGTGTTCAAATGATTTGCGCTATTGATTTTTAGGGATATCATTTGATTATGTCAGTTTAGATTAATTTTAGGTTCTTATGGTTACAGGAGAGGTGTTGAGCTGTGCAATGATCGTGCGT
>BPTQ01000005.1:237069605-237184304 GCA_019973895.1 Chrysanthemum seticuspe
CAATGGAATGGCTTCACTGGATGACTATCATCATCAAAATTTATAGCATAGTTCTGCATCAATTATCAAAACATTAAACACACATGCTTAACCTTAAAACTCATTAGTTTAACAGGCCATGGCTCATGGTTACTTACCCAAATAACTCCTCCATAGCCTTCACATCTCTGGATGTGAAAAAAAAGCATGCTGCAAATTTGAAAATCAAACTTAATAGTCCAAAAATGTTTAAATTATTTCAGTAAAGTAGCTATAGCAAAAGTTCATGATAGTTCCTTTAACAATAACTTCATTATACTGTAATAACAAACAGGAAACTTAGAAAACCAATTATCAGAATGAGAAAGATTCCATGCATGTCTTTGCTAAAGTGACTGGAACCATTCAACATATAAGGCATGTTTGTTACACGAAAGTTTTTCTAAATTGTTACACAAAAGTTTTACATTCGTAATTTTTATTCACTCATATTCGTTTATCTATGAAAGAACTAATAAGTGGTTGCTCATATTACTGTTGTGGGGAATACAGGTCAAGCGGCTTCGTGTATAAAATCTGATATGGAGCCACAGTCTTTTAAGAATAGGAAGCAAAAATCATTCGTCAACCTGCAAGCTTTTCTGATACATTTTCTGATATGGATAATAATGCAATCATAAAGTTTGTTGAAAACTAACCCATGGTGAATGATCTCCGCTCTTTGGTGGTGGAATTCATTATCACATTTTATCTCAGGTTTTTCATCTCCAGTGTCGCCACGGATGATCGAACTATTAGTACCAAATTTCGAATTTAACCATTATCTGTATAATTTTAGATTCTTAACAGAGGTACCAAAATATGAAATTCATATACAATTAGCACTGACATTCTATTTTAGAATTAAAAAAGTCAATTATATATAGAGTAGGGTTCGGGTTATAAATTCGGGTTGAGTTAAACAATAATGATTGTAATAATTATTTTTGAATATGTGTTTGTCAACTAACTGTCTTTTTAATTTCAGGATTCAGGAGTATTCTTTAGCCTTCACATTTCTATTAATGTTGATGCAGATAGGAGAAGCAACAAAACTTGCCATTGGATCAACTATATTACTTAATTCCATATTTGCAGGGTACAATATTTTTTATTACTAAAATGTCTCACTTTTTTTGTTATTTATTTTCTTAAAAGTTCAAAACATTTTTTTCCTTGCTGTTGGTGAAGACCAATATTAGGTGCATCAATGAACCCAACCAGGATGCCATGGCCAGCCATCGTGTCAAACCCATCACTTTCTATTATTGCTAACACTTAGCTAATATGCATGCTTATTAAATATAAAAGTTCACAAACATATATCTGAGAACCACTGGAGGCACCCGCCCTAATCCACTCTTTTAAGGATAAATCTCTTAATCCCATTATGGTGTGCCATGTACACATGCTTAAACCTGAACCAATTAAATAACTAAAGATAAACTCTAAAGTATAACTACTGTAACAGTAGCAGCATTTACCTTATGTATCATAACTTATAGTTGCTTCCATTAACTGAGATATAGCTTGCACATCAATGATCAACCATATTTGCAAACGTTGTGGCAGATTCTCTAGGATCTTCTGCAATTCCAACAAATAACATATAGTTCAGCCTTTTTTCTGTTTTTTTGCATAAAACCATGGGTAGAACTTATGGTCATAAAGTAAAAGAGACAGATTCATCAAAATCTAAGATTGCAACACAAAAAACGTATTCATTAAAATCTATGATTCAAACTCCCCTAGCCCTGGGAACGGAGACGCAAAGGAAGTTGAAGGCGAAGGTACAAAAAATGGAAAATTTTCTGTTTTCATTTGTAATTTATCTTTTTAATTAATGAAACATTTTCTCTTAGCTTATCAGTCTACTTTTTCTACTTATATGCAAATAAGCACATAAGTCCTTATTTGCTTATTGCCCATTATTATTTGTTTTTAAGTTTCATTCCAAGTACAAAATTAGTTTTACAAAAGTAATTCTAGGTTCAGCTTTGAAAAAAATCAGTTTTTATAATGCTTTCCACCCATAAAGGGGTGTTTGGTTTAGGCTAAAACCTGAGTCAAAACCCATTTGTACCCATTTTAACTTTATAGGTCAAAGTTCACTTAAGGTTTCTAAGTTAGTTTTGTATGTCTAAATCTGATTTAGCAAGTTTTACACAAGTTGAGTTTGTATAAAAAAAACTTGGTCACCATTCTGTCTTGCACAAGAACATCAGCTATAGCTGCTGTTCCTACCCCTTTTTCATAGCTTATTTCTAATCAAAAAAATTTCAAAATTGTTTTTCTTGGGTCTTTATGCACCTATCTCAATATTTCTTTAGTTTGTATGCACTTAGGATTTCCTTAGATAGCTTAAAATTTCCCCACAAATCTGCACTTGGCCACTTTAGTCTGTTACAACAAAACAGTCACCAAATTGTCCCAATCACCTTTTATTTTTGATTTTTAATTTGCTTATTATTAGGCTTTGAAATCTGAAATTTGTTATGCTTGATCTTGGGTTGCCATTCTAGTTAATTCACATTTTTGTAAATTTTTTCTCTAGCTTATTAACAGCTTTTTCCCAGCCTCAAAAAGCCCCATTAGGACTGTTTTGCTGCACAATAGCAGCCTATGCATATCCTTAGTTTTAGCTTATTTAGAATCCCATTAGCTTATTTAGGATACTTTAGTGCTATTTAAGTCCCTTAAGTTAGAGTAATGTAGAAGCTCTAAGTAAAGATACCCGAACAACTGTACATAATCAGTAGTTTTAGTACCATGTACATCCACCACTGTAACCTCCATTTCCTAAAACACAGAGATAATCATGTGAGAATAGCAATAAAGAACACATCCTACAAATTTATAATAGCTATCAAAAACTATTCATGCCAAAAAAAAGATAATACTAAAATAAATATAACCACAATACTTCTGTAACCTTAAGAATCACCCCAATATTGTATCATAAAATACAATTAGATAATAATGTTACCCATTTAAAAACCCAAGAAACTATTGCCTCTTAGGCTGGTCCCAGTCGTGACCTGGGATGACCTGGGTCATCCAGCGCCACGTCAGCTTTCTCTCTCCAGCGACCTGACACGACCCGGATGCCCCAGTAGATGACCCAAGCTTTTTTTTTTTTTTTTTTTTTTTTTAACATTTTTAATATAAACTAAAACTTCATTAATAATTAAAATGTTACAATTCTAAATAAAAACAATACGAAATACATAAATAATAAATCTAATCTGAATGCTCCCCGCATGCAGAGTCATACGAGGGAGTACGAGAACCGGAAAATCCCTCGAAGCGAGCCAAATCTTCCTCGTCTAACAGAGGTTCCCCCGGTAGCTCGAAGTTGGTAGTCGAAGTTGATGCACCAACACCATCGTTTTTGTTCTCCCGATAGCTCCAATTGATTTTGGTGCTGACGTTGTTCATTATCTTCTGAACACACCGCCACAACTTGTCAGCAACCTCGCGATCTTTGCGGGCTTGATCTTTCAAAAATTTGTCTATCATAGCTTTTCGTTCATGAGTAATGTCGTTGCAACTCTTGTAGTTTTCTCTCATTTGTTCCTTCTCCGCCTTCGTCTGGTCAAACAATTCGATGACGCTTATAATAGCGTTTTTTCGAGCCTCATCGTCGTTATTGCATTGATTTTGAACGTACACTTGCATATCTTCAATGGAATGGGGGAGACGGCAAGCCATATTAAATCTTGTGTTGAGAAGTATTTTGAGTTTGAATTGTGTGTTAAGAAGTGTGTTTGAGGTGAAGTTGGTATTTATAGAGTGGTAAGATTGGTTTGAATTTTTTTTTTTTTTTTTTTTTTTTTTTTTTTTTTTTTTTTTACTTTAATGACCAAACGGTCATTTTCTTAAATATGTATTCAATGTATACGTTGGGAAGGGAATAGAAAGCGTTTAACATCGAGCGAAAATCCAACCGATATTCCAAATTTTTGGTCCACGACCGATGTGGCAACCGGGCACCACAATCGTGCCAACCGATGTTCAAATCGGTCGAAGGTGAAAAAAAATGATGCCCAACCGATTTGTAATGCACGAATGGGACCAGCCTTATTTCCTTATTCTCTTGGCATCTCAGGTAGGTAGATTTTTCAAGGTTTTGTACATGCATTTATCGTAACTACCAAGTTCAAGAAGTGCGCCAGAAAGGAATAATTTTACCCATTTAAAAACCCAAGAAACTATTGCCTCTTATTTCCTTGTTCTTTTGGCATCTCAGGTAGGTAGCTTTTTCAAGCTTTTGTACATGCATTTATCGTAACTACCAAGTTCAAGAAGTGCGCCTGAAAGGAGTTAAATATACAAATTCTTTTATATTTTTACAATATAAATATAATTTTATATTGTAACAAAGGTTTGGCAAATGAATTTTTTAACAAAGTGACACGGGCATAAACTAAGTTATATTGAGAGAAAATATAAACATAAACGATATTTGAAGATGCGTGTACATTAGCTTTAACTTGCTATGCGTATACCTGTTTGAATCGGTCAGTGCGTTTTTTGTGTGCGCAAATACAACTTCTCCAAGGAAGCAGATAACGGACATGTCTCAAGAAATTCGTTATGCTGGCTATGTTCCTATGTTCAGTGGTTGTATATGTATCCAACGAACTATTTTCACAAACCATATGCCTGTATGTTTTAGTATTTTGAAGCATCCGTGTAGAGCGACTAGAACTACCGACAAGAATTCGCGTCACCATATGAGTATGGACTGTCAAATACATAAGAGAATAAGAATTGACGCAACTGAACTGATATTCAAAACAATATAACTAAAGAGTAATGTGCTTACATGTAGGCCTACTTTCTAAGTATTATTCTTAACTGAGTTAGTCCATGTATCATCATCTTTTATCCTAGAACCAATAAAAAACATTGGTGACATTTTATTTTATTTTCAATCCACGCGATACTTGTATTGAGTCTTTCATCAGACAAGTCACAGTGCCTTAGGCTTATCTCAAATATCAAAATATGAGATGGATACGATAACTTACTTTTGAAGCCTCTTGTGAAGCATATAACACAAATATTGAGATGGCCATAAAACTATAACAACTGAATGATTTGGTAGCTTTTCTTTTAGATAAATCTTCTATAAAAGTTACCTACACAAACCTAATACATGAACAACAAAAAAAGTTGTTAGATGAGCATTAGAAGTGAACCATCTACAAACCGCATCAAGAGTCTAAATTAATCATAAAATATATAATAATTAATTAAACACCCAATCAAACAATCAATCAATTTATTTTTATAAAATAACAACTTCACAAACCTGGTTAATCGAAAGTGATGATGAAATTCGTTTAGTGCATATATATATGTGTATATATATACACATTATATATAAGAGGAGGCATGCCACATAAAATGCCACTTGGCATCCCATAATGCCATGTCATATTTCCATGTCATCATTCTATTTACGTGGCATTTTTTTTTATAAATGACATGTGGCGTTTTAATTAATATATGTACAATTTTTTTTTATAAATTTTAAAATTCGTTTTTGTTTTTGTTAAATTCGTTTTTGTTTTTGTCATCGAAATTAAAGCCACGTGAAGCCATGTCACCTAAGCAGCTATTAATCTTATTAAAATTTCGGAATAATTTTTTAAAAAATGATGCTAAGATGGTTCGAACTTGGGCTGTTTTAAAGGGTACATCTATCTTAACCACTGAACCAACCACATGATTTGTGATATATGTTGAAACTTCAAATCTATAAAGTCCTGCAATAGCACTAAATAAGAAAGAAAGACTTTCTATTGCAAAAATATTGATAGAGCCTTTCACCGGTTGTAACCCAAACCCAATATCATTCTAAAAAAACCCTAAGCCGGCATCATCATCATCGGATAATCGCCATCAAACAAGTAAGTATTTTTTTTCTAATCAGTTCTTAATCTTCTTAATTTATCCCGAGCTTTTTTTATTTGATTTTTGCTAGACAATTGATCAAATATGAGTTGTTTAATTTGTTCATGAATTGATTTAGGTAGATTGACATTTGTTCTTTAAAATAAGTGTTTTGCAATTTACCAAACCCTCTAAATATGGCATGTTCGTTTATACATGTCAAAAGCTATGCATATTTATCAATGGTTGTCATTGCCCTTCTGAACATTACATTTTCCATTAGTGGCCAAATCAGCTTTGATGTGAGTGATTTCTCAACTATAGAAAACATGAGGTAATGATTTATGCTATTTTACTAAATTCAGCTAATTTCTTTTGGATGATATGTTTAATTGGCCGCTGAGGATCTATACATACAGTTTGTTGCTTTCGAGAAACAGTACGGTGATCGAGAGGGCATTAAAGATGCAATTGTTGGGAAAAGAAAGTTTCAATAGGAGGAGGAAGTTAGAAGAATCTTGCGGAATTATGATTCATGGTTTGATTATATACGACTAGAGGAGAGTGTGGGGAACAAATAGAGGATCCGAGAGGTTTATGTGAGAGCAATTGGTAATGTACCTCCAGCGGATGAATTTTTTTTCTTGGCAATGATACGTTTACTTATGGATTAATTATGCTTTGTATGAAGAGCTTGATGCACAAGATGTTCAACAAACCAGGGATGTGTATAATGAGTGCTTAAAGCTAATTCCTCACAAGAAGTTCTCTTTTGCAAAAGTATGGTTATTGACTGCCCAGTTTGAAATCAGGCAGTTAAATCTCTCGGGTGCACGTGCAATTTTTGGGAATGCCGACAATACTGGAGGCATAACCGCCATTCAGTTGTCAAAGGAACATAATGCAAACCTTGATAATATTAGACGTGAGTTAAGAGATATGCATCCACTTGATCCTCAAATTGTTGTATTGAAACATGGAGTGTGGAGAGTCAAAGGCATTATTCAGGTATCGTACAATATCACTGATATGGAGTATATGAATGCTTTATATATGTGTCCGTTTTTCTCTGTTTATGGCCTTCTATGTTCAATGAGCTGTTTGGATGTGCTTTTCCGAAAGTGGTTTTGTGACTGAGAACTATCAGAATCAGATAATATTACGTGGTAAAACATGTCGGGGTAGATGGTGTTTGGTTGTGTTTTTGTGTTTTTTAAGATGTAATAATGAGAGTTAGATATATTTGGGTTTTGAAGCATGCACCTCCATATTTTAGTCAAAAAATTGCTAAACTCAATAAATGTATATCTTGTAGGTTTCTAGGTCCATTGGGGATGTTTATATGAAGCATGCACGATACAATAAAGAACCAATTGCAGCAAAATTTCGACTTCCAGAACAGACAATGATGTCAATCTTGTCTGCTAGCCCGTCTATCCTTGCTCACCCAATCCAGCCAAGTGATTCTTTTCTAATATTTGCTTCTGATGGTTTATGGGAACACTTGAGTAACGATGAAGCAGTTGATATTGTTCACAATAGCCCACGTGCGGTAAGTTTATCGATAATTTCCCATGTTTACACTTTTTTCTCATTAATAGAAGTGGCTAAGTGGGCTGGTCTCGGACGGTTTGGGTCCAAATGAGTATTTTTCGCCTGAAACATTGTTTTGTATATAATCAATGTGATATTATGATTGCAGAAAGGGTTAATAATGGCGTAGCCACTAAATTTTCAACTTTTTTGGCAGCTTAACCCTTAAACTGTTTCCGCATGGTTTAGCTATTTAACTTCTTTTTTTTGGCTCATATTTTTGTACACGGAAAATTTAAGGAATTACAACTAAACTTGTTTTAACCCATTTGATCACTTGAAGCACACCACCTCTACTTTTTAGTTTGCTACAACTAAGTATGCACAACATATTACTCAAACAATCCATTTACTACCAGAAATGTAGGGAGTATTAACCTCTTAAAAATGATGTCTTCATCTAAATGATTATGAGTTTTATACTTCAGGGAGTTGCCAAGAGGCTGGTGAAGGCTGCTCTACATTAAGCAGGAAAAAAGCGAGAAATGCGGTATTCAGATCTCCATAAGATTGATAAACGTGTCCGTCGACATTTCCACGATGATACAACTGTAATTGTATTGTTCTTAAACCATGATCTTATATCTAGAGGGTCACCAATAAGAGGAACGATAATTACATTGCGGTTATATTGCTGAAACGATGGCATATGACCTTGCCATGGAGGCTGCGATGAAGAAACATAATTTTCAACAAAGAAATTTGCAGCTGCATGATCCTTGGAAGTGGCTACTCACCGCGTTTGCATCATGTTATGGGGTTTCTGAAGCTTATACAAAGCCAAGGTACTGACTTGCTCTTCGAAAAATTCTTATTTTAATTTTCTCCTGTAGTTAGAATGTTTAATCCACACACTTACATGGTAAAATAATTTGCCTACGAAATGTTTATTATCTATGAATTTGGTAGTACACTTTTGGAGGAAGACTATCAGTTGGACCATTCTTTTACATCTGTAGACGGTGTACAGTCAACTACAGAACCATATCCGACAGCCCCTTTCAACCGTTTTTAAATGTTGTGGGCAAGAGGATGCGGGTTTGGGTAATGGGTCATTTTAGTACAAATCAGTTTTGTCTGATTTGGGTTGACCCAACATCACTTTTTACACATTTTCAGGATTTTAATGAATAAATGAGAGTTGCCGACATTGAATCTTCTAAACTTTTCTGGACCTGGTATGCCTTCGTTGCATCGTTTTGACCGCCTCCTTTCGCTACAGCTGCCCTCACATCTCCATGGAACAATAACGTCGCCAACATTCCAAGATGCTAGCACCGTTATTACCGTCGCCTGAATATTAGTCGCGGGCACGCCCCTTTTATGGATCCGGTTGATTCCATCAGGAAAAAGGTGATGACAGTTACTCTTAATCCCTAAAATTGTTTGTAATTACTTTTATGTTTCATTGATTGTTTTAATTTTAGTTTTGCTTTTAATGATTTTCGTTGCCAGGAACCCTTTATGAACAACAACAGGCTGATTAAAAGGTATGTGTTTTTTGAATTAGTTTACAACAATTTTTTTTGAATGGTGGGTGCTATTATGGCTGAAGTAGTGATATGTGGTGGTGGTCAGGCTGACGACATGGGTCTTGAGGATTGTGGTACCTGAGACGAAGGTGTTTCATATGGGTGAAGGTTTAACAGATATTAGGAGGTAACCAAATTAAATTGTTTCACAGTTTTTATAAATTTATAGATATAAATTGTACCTTTATTATGTTGCTGAGAAGATTTTACGCAGTTGCTGATTTTAGGTAATAAGGACGCTAATGTGATGTGAAGCAATTTATCCGAAAATAAACAGGTCAAATGCATATCAGTCAGTTAAAATGATTATTATTATTTTTTCTTGAATCTTAGACTGTTTTGAGCATCCTGAGCTACAACTGCTTGAGCTTTTGCGCGTATGATCTTATCAAATGGACCTAATGGAATTGGATGAGCCATATGCTCATCAACTTTTTTAGATTAAGATTAGCTCATGAGTCGGTTGAATAAGCTTGACCCAAACAGCCCCATAGATATCAGATGTCCATTTTCAGTACCTTCTATTACACATGGCTGCTTTCCATTTGAATACAGGTTTGTTACTTTGTGTGCCGTAGTTTGTTTAAGCTTATTGTTTTTGCAATAAAGATGGAAAAAGAAAGCATGTAACTTACTGCCTGGTAGAATAACTGACTGCCTGGTAAATATAGTATTTTTTTATAACTCCTTAAAGGTGAAAAACTTAAACATTGTTAAATATAGTATTTTTTATAACTCCTTTAAGGTGAAAATAACTTGAGATCTTTTTTCCATCATAAAAGAAATTTGATTTTTGTTTAAGGTTTAGTACTAAAGTGTATATGGTTTGACAGATTTTCGAATACATCTGACACTCTTTGAGATTGCATAGTTTAAGATGGTTAGACAACAATTTCAAAACTTGAAACAACATGAATATGCAATCTTAAAACACCTTAGTAAAACAACTTATATGTTTTAGACTCTTAAGCAAATTTGATAAAGTCAGCAAGTGTATATACCAGCTTTAGAAGGTAGTGAAAGCCATTGGCCTTCGCCAAAAGTTTCGATATGATTAGTAAATAGTAACAAGTTTATCTTCATCAGCAGACCATGCACCACGGTGCAAACCCGCCTTTGAACAGCATGGTGTTCTTCCCATTTTGGGTGGAGATGAGTGAGTGAGTGCGTGAAGTGACAGAGAGTTCAATAAAGTGATGTGTTGTGCTATGTGTTTGTGTGTTATATGAACAAGATCTTAGTCAAGTAGTGGCCTTTTAAATACCTTTTTTCCTAATATGTGCACGTTTTTCTTTTGTTTGTGGTAATTTTCTATTCTTTTTCGTTTTTCTTAAGTCTTCTAAGACTAATGTGGTGTGTGAAAAATTATATCAGAAAAAGACATTTTATACTTTTTTTTACATGTGAAAACAAAAGCGTATGGTTACTTATACTGTATGTTTTATGACGATTTCTTAAAATATCTGATTACGTATCTTAGGTTAGTCATTGTTCGTGTCAAGATTAACAATATAATAAGATAGAGTTGAATAGATTATGTGAACTGTTATTTATTAAGATATAATGGAAGTCGTACGCTAATGTCTACTAAATCCCCTAAATCGTTACCTTTTCAATTGGTTTCACTGTTATTCTACCAACCAGTCAGTTACATGTTTTCTTTTTTCCATCTTTATTGTAGGTCGTACGCTACTCGCATATACCATTCTCAGGTGAAAAGTTATGTGGCCATTTTGTGTCTACTTGGAAGCATTTGAGGTGTTGTCGTTTTATCTTGGGGGGAGTGAACGGCAGTGGATTTTTTATACGGGGAGATTCAAGTTGATTCTGAAAGATCTTGATGTCAACCAATCAGATTACATTGTAAGGAAAAGAAATAAAACCCTTCTGTTTGGTTTTTGAGAAAGTTAAACCAGGTGTTGAGTTTACTCTTTTCATGTGGTGTGGTTGGATAGCAACAAAAGGTGTTCAAATGATTTGCGCTATTGATTTTTAGGGATATCATTTGATTATGTCAGTTTAGATTAATTTTAGGTTCTTATGGTTACAGGAGAGGTGTTGAGCTGTGCAATGATCGTGCGTGATTACAATCTGCATTTGATACAGTTGAAAAAAGTGGCCAGCAGGTAACTTTTTTCTTTGCTAAATTGGTATTTGTCTTGATACAAAGAACTAAAAGGAACGGTTAGAATTTTTGGCTTATAATGGCGAAAATGAGGTTTTGTGTTCGAAGTGGTGTTCAGTCGTCTATTACGTTCGAATATTTAACAATTTTAAGGTGGTATTTATGATTCCAAAGATGGCCGAAAAGGACTGAAATCCAATTTTATGGCGACATTGACAGTTAAATAAATAGGGTTAAAGGTAGTGTTTAACCTTTATTTAGGTGGTGTAAGCTGAAAATATTTATAGTCGCGCCCTCTTTTTGCTAGGTTACTAACGGAGACTGTCACACAGCCTCAAGATAGACGCGGTAGTTCGACATACTGGCAAGAAGTTGCGTTATACTTCACTTAGGTAAACATATGACTTTTGACTCCTTTTGATATTTTTTTCGTCTTTGCTACAATGAACTACGATCATATATGAACAACATTTATTATATTCACTCTTACCGTCTCACGTTCATTACAGCCTATAAGTTAGTATGCATCACCAAACTTGGATAATGCTTATGCATATTGTATGCATACAACTGAGAATGGCAAAAGAAAGTCGGGCATTGGGTTGTTAAATTGATGAATCTTAATACGCGTTCTAATGGTTATATGGTTGTTTCAATGTGGATTTACAGCAATATTACAGCGTGCTTAAATAATTTGACATATGACATACCCAACCCGATAATACCCTAGTGACGCAATTAAGAATTACACATAACTTCCTAGATTATATTTAAAGAAAACTAAATGAGAAACCGACCTCATGAGATCGTTCACCAAGTTTAATTTTTTTTAATTGCAGGTGACAACAGTAGAGTTGGATTGTCATAAGGCGCTGAAGATCAAGAGCTAGGGCGGCATGGGAAAACTATTCAGCGATCAACCTTTTGCTTCACCGGATACGGTTGTAGAAATCGTGCATAAGGTATACATACTAATATGATTGCCATTAGTAGACACTAGCAGTTTGCCCAATCCATAGTTGATACGAATAGGATGAATGATCATCAAACAAATCGAGTCTCATATATCTAAGGAGAATATACAACTAAAAGTGGTTAATTAGTGAGGGCACAGATCGAGGGGAAATGACATATGTCTTTGAACTATATGGTAATAGTTGTTTCATAATCGAATTTTCTACCGTTTGTATCAGATATGGAAATAAATAATCATGTGTCATTGTTATTTTGGAAAACAAAAAATTACTGCAATCGAGAACGTGGAAAGTAAAGTATTAACTGATGTCATTGATCTTTAACGCGTAGGGGCAGGGAAACCATGCCTGTTTCTAAAAAGTTGCAAACAAGCATATTCTGTTTGGGAAACGTCATGTTGATTAAGGCTAACCTTTCGTTCATATCTGTTTGTCAGAAAAGCTATACCAGGACTCCCATGTACCCCGTTCTCTCCATCTAAGCCTATTGCTACTTCAACTACTGGGACTGCAATTTAAATACGCTACCTGTTGGTACTTCAACTACTGTTGATGTTGGGGCTGCAATTCCAGATGCATCTACGCCGACCACCTGATTTAACCCACCAGCGAATGGTAATTCGTAGTTGTTTTGTTCAGGTTCTTTTTGTGTTTGAAGAAGAATCAAAACGGTATTCCTTTTGTTCGGCCTTTTAGTTTTTATTTTCATTAAATTAAACACAGTTTTGTGGAACATATTTTTTTTTAAAGATGTTGGGTGTTATTCATTTGTGTGAGTTTCAAGATATTTAAAGTGTATTTTTTTTAGATAAATGTTTGATCTTATTAATTTTATGTCTTTGTAATTTTGTGGTATTCAGGTGACGATGAAGATTATTAGGTTCATATAAGTAGGAGGTTGGTTAATTCGAAGGATATGGTCAAAAACAGGCGAACCTACGCCACCTACAACTGGAACACATATGAGGGTCAGCACCATGTATTTGTTAAACCTTATGTTTCTTATTACTACCAGTTTTTGTTTATATTGCAAGTTACAAACCATTTTTGTCCACTTTATTCTCACTGATCCCCATACACAACAACAGCTTCCAATATGCCTATGACTTTCATTCTAATTTTCTGACTGTCTCACTTGAACCTCAGGTACGTCTCACTCTCATGTACCATCAAGCACCAGCCACACACCGGGAGTGCAAACATGCCACTTACGATAATTGAAAAATATAGCAAACACCCACGCCGCAACGCGGCGGGCTTCTGCTACTTGTTAAGATAATGGCTTGAGTAGTTTTATTTTATTTTAATTAAACTCATACTTGAGTTTGAAGCTCTGTTTGATGCTCTTGCATATTACATAATCCATTCCAAACGTACTAAGTATAAAACAACATTCATTTTCTAATTAATATTGATGCGTGTACCGAGTACAATAAGTTATATACAAGTTTGTTGATGTAATGTGATTTGCAAGAATATCTTACCTGTAATTTTTATTGTTCATTGTATGTTCTAGCCTTACTATTACTAATAGAACCATTTGGAATAATCTTTTTTTTTTTTTTGGCTTCTTCTCATATGACCGGTAACTAGATCTAATGAGATGTGCATGGATGTTGTGTGGATGACATGAAGTGATATCATGAGGGATGAAGTTGAAATATGAATTAATAGATATTGTGGAAAACAAAACATTTTCAAATCTTACAAAAAAATCATTTGCATTAGGCGCAAAGCAATAACAAAATTTGTACCAGTATGTTAGACTACAAGTTTACTGCAAAATGATGATAATAACCTACAAAGGTCTTTCACAATACAAATTTATAGGCTGGTATCCACATTTATTTTTGGACCGCCATATTAGATCAAGCACAATCAGTAGCACGTTCTGTTCAGATATCCCATTAGTCATGAACTTAAGACTTAAAGAGAGAACGAAACCTTAAGTGCGTAGTTGACACACTGATAGTCTAACGCAATCAAATTAGATCATGTGGTCCTATTGCCAGAGGAAATAAGCATTCCTAATGAAGGCCTAATCCAAATTCCTAATGCGCGCTTGCTTCAATCTGAAATTACAAAACTTCTATCACAACTTAGCAATTAAGTCTCTCTACCTTACTTATGTTACTTATCAGGTTCGTTACGTAAATTTTTTTATATAAATTATCTTGGTTACACTACGTACATCACACATGGATATTACACGGTGTCTGACGTTGGTTATACAACTTCACAAAGTAGTGATGGGAATCAAGTTTGGAAAATTAGGATAGTAGGAACTCCCGTTAAGGAAGTAATACATGGTACATGACAAAGAGGGAAACATTGTTATTGTGGTTGCCTGGTTAGCATGGAATTGTTGCGTTTGTGGTCATGCTGACTAGATGGGTGAATATCGGGAGTTAAACTTGCTTGATTGGATAGAGATCATTTAAAATGAATATGTCAATTGAATTTTACTCTTTCAAGTTATCCTAGGAATTAGTAGTCTAATCAAATACATTTTTCAAATACATGTATCCCATGTTCAACGTGCTACTATAAGTTATGTTTTTCCTCTTGCAATTTGCTTGCCAATATTTTTAAGTCTTTTACGTCAATTGATTTGCTATTATTAATTGTTTTGCAGTGGGCTTTGAACACTTTGGAGAGTTGGCTGCAACAGTGCTGGAAAGAGCATCATGTTGTTCCTCACGAGTCATACAGGGCTCCTTCATTTTCTGGATTGAAAAAAAGTGCCACCAAGGTCCCTCCAGGTTGATTAGCAGACATATGATTTTAGCATTGACAAACCTATGCTTTTATGCTAATTCTTAAGTTCGTAACATGTGTTGAGCTTGTCATATCCGACTTATTTTTTTTATAAGTTTTTAATTAAAGCTGAGCGGAAAGAGATAGAAAAGACCGTCATACATAATGGAAAGCACTCATTTGGTTTGTGATATATCCTTAATTTAAAGTTCCGCCTAAGAAGATCAATGAGATGCTTGCTATGGTCATTAAAACTTGCTATCTTGACAAGGGCTCTTTAGCCATGCTTATTATTTGAATTCCTGTCATTCCAGATCAAGTTTTATTACTGTATTTCTGCATCAATATATAATCTTAATATGGATTATTTCAAGTACTTTATTTTTCGAATTAGTGTCTCCTTAACTACAAACACGCCCCTGAAGGTGACAAATACAAGGTTGCAAAAAAATGGGGTCAACTTCATATTGTTACCAGGGTATGGTTTAACCATTCAGTTTCTAGAAGAGGTAATACTTTACTTCAAATCACACTATTTGTAGCTAATGCTCTTAAATTAGTTGACGGATAAACATCAAGTTATGATGTTTCTTCTTGATTCCTGACCATCATTATCTTTTGTTATACATATATAGCATGTCTGAATGAAGGGTCATATTCTGTCCAAATAGGCGTTGCTACCTCAGCAAATAGTCACAAGAATTCTTTAAAGGCGCAGCACAACCAGAGCAAGGTTGTTAGAAACTCACAGTGTGGTCCACATTCTACAACCCGTCAAGAGATTTCATGTGATGGGATCACAAATGCTGATGTGGAAACAACCCTCTCACAGAATATGGCTTCTATGTTCTCAGATCTCGAGCTGGGTTTGTAGGTAGTCAGAGGTATGTTGCCACATAGACAGGAGATAATCAATCTACTTGGGAACATCTACATATGACCATCTCTATGGTACTCCAACCGGTAAGCTTCTATATATGCTGCATGGAATGTCAATACATTATGGTATAATTATTTGTTAACATTATATATTTATGGTTTGAGAAAAAAAATTTTGGGATTCATATTAGGCCAACTGATGCCATTCCATTCAGGGGCTTAGTGGTCAGCCATTTTCAGGGCCTGCCATTGGTAGATTTATTGGCAATGCAACACCCAAATTATTTGCAAGATGGATGGGTATTGGAGCCATGTTTCCATTTTCTCGTGGGCATTCCGAGAAAGGAACTGTCGATCATGAGCTTTGGTCCTTTAGGGAGGAAGTGGGTTAAAGAGGCTTTGTCAAGATAGCAAGCTTTAATGACCATATCAAGCATCTCATTGATCTGCTTAGGCGGAACTTTAAATTAAGAATATATCACAAACCACTCATCTTGTAACTGCTCCTTTGAGCACCAAAAGCATTGAAGAGTTTGAGAAAACATTTCCTCGTGTCGATTTCATTCACCAGCTTTACACTAAGTTCACCACTATTAGTACTATCGAAGGTAATGGCTTTTGATTTTTTTAATATATATTTGTTCTACTAAAACCTAAAATTAAAAGCAACAAGTCATACCCGTCCATCGGACGGGTTTTGACACTAGTATATATATATATATATATATATATATATATATATATATATATATATATATATATATATATATATATATATATATATAATGTATCTTTATTTGGAAAACTCTGTTAAGTGCGAGAACTGCGAGAACTCTTCTCGTCCGATCATAATTTAGTAAACTCATTTTATTTTATTTTATTATGTTCAATTCGTAGGGGCATTAAAGGAATTTAACATATACAACATTTAATCTGATAATTCAAATTTTTCCTAAAATTATGGAAGAGGTTTTTATATTTTTTACTTTTATTTTACAGATCTTCTTCTCCAATCTAAACAATTATAATCAAACCCTAATTCAGTTTTAAGAATTTGATTCATCTTCTTTCTCGCTCCCAACCCTAGCCACCCCTCCTCTCTCAATCATTAATTCAAAACCTTTAATCAAGGATCGTGATTTACTGCCACAACAACCATAATCACGTCTCCTGGATCGATACCATCATCATTATTAGGCTTTTTTTTTTTTTTTTTTTTTTTTTGTTAAAAATGTTCCTCTCTTGTGATGGCCCTTATTTTATTTCGATCTAAAACTAGGTGTTGATGGAAGGTTTTTTTTGTTACTACAGATCTTGAGTTTTTCATCTTTGTTGATTTTGGTGATTTCATTAGTGTTGATGTTATAACAATCCGAAACACTATGGTTATATACTATGTATATAACTTCTAATGATTTTGGTGATTTCATTGGGGTTTTCAACACTATGTATATAACTTCTAATTTAACTTGCTGGAAATGGAGATATAACTTATTTCAAGGTTGGAGATATAACTTATTTCAAGGTTCATTGTTTATATTAGACCTACGCAGAAGTTAACAGATAGTAACTAAGTCATAAGTGTATCACTTTCTGTGCAAGAGCATTTTCTGACAAGGATTTAGTATGTCTTTGTTTCCTTCAAATGATGTTCTTTTTGCGGTTTATAATGAAGTTTACAGGGGTTACGGTGGGTTTGGTGCTCTTGGCCATAAAGTTTACACTAGAGAGCTCTCTCCAAAAAGAGTAGAAGGCAGTTGGGAGTGCCGAATTAGTGAAATTGCAACTAGTGGAACGCATACTGCTGCAATCACTGAAGCAGGTGTGATCTTTTTCTCCAACCTATCGTATCAAATAGTTTCTCATGTTAAATTATGAATATTTTTCTTCGGGTTACCTGGGTTTCTGACCCGTCATTGCGAGCCGACTAACTTATGAATATTAGCTTTTAAGTATTAGATAATTCGAGTATGCAACTGCTGCAATCACCTGCAACTTGGATAATTCGAGGATGCAACTTATCTAATAACACAGACTCCTTTGTGACTGTGAATATGTCAAATGATCCTTCTAAATAGTAGATAAGATGCATCCTTGAATTATCAAAGTTGCAAGATAACACTTGCTATTTTGTGCTTCCAGTTGTTATTTGAATACCTTAGATGGTTATGGTTAGCTTATATTGCATTGGGGGATAGATGAGAAACTATTTGACTCCAGTTATAGTAGATAAGATGTTTATATTGTTTTAATAATGTTCAATGTAGGTCAGCTATACACTTGGGGACGAGATGAAGGAGAAGGCAGACTTGGCCTGGGTCCTAGCCGTGGTCCGAATGAAGTTGGTGGACTTAGCTAGTATACCTACCAAAGTCAAAGCTTTAGAAGTACATGTGGTGGTTTCTTCACAACGGTGATAACCAATGATGGGAAATTGTGGAGCTGGGGTGGTAAGAACCTGACGATTCTTTGAGCTTTTCTAGTAATGGATATTGAAATAATAAGGGTTGCGATGTTTATTATTTAGAGGGCGTGTTGAGAGTTTATCAAAAAGTTTGTAGCTATAGCATAAAGTCATCTTCAAAGGACTTTGATTTTTTTTAGAAAGGCCAAAGGACTTCAAAATAAACCTGTTTTTTACACCATAGTGAAGCTGTTAAGCACTTTTTGAGAAGTGTTTGGGCCAGCTTATTGTATTTAACATATAATACAGTAAGCTGATAAGCCTTAAAAACTAGCTCCTCCGAACACCTCTTAGTGTGGCGTTTTATAAAATTCCTTCTCCTATTTACAATAATCATGAATCTGCTAACAAAAGGAAGTTACTAAATGTGTAAAAGTGATAACTGATAACATATTTCTTGTACAGCAAATTCAAACAATGAGCTTGGAAGAGGTAATAGAGTGGGCGGTTGGAAACCTCAACCTATTCCGAGCTTGGAGGGTGTTCGTATCATTCAAATAGCAAGTGGTGGATATCATTCTCTTGCTCTAACTGGTATGACAAACACAGAGTTATAAAAATTCAGCTAAGATATGAATTCAACTTTTCTTATTAATTGTTTGGAAGACGATGGTCGAGTACTATCTTGGGGATATGGTGGACATGGACAACTGGGTCTCTTTTCTACCCAAAATCAGGTTGTTCCCACAGTTATTGAGTCTCTAGCTTCTAAGAAAGCTGTCTATATTGCTTGTGGAGGTTCTTCATCAGCTGCTGTAACTGGTAAAATATGCCGACTCCTTTCCCACTCTTTACATTTCTTGGCGATTCAGATTTGTTTTGTTTACATTATTTATTATTATACCAAATAATACAAAAATGTGAAAAATGTTAACCAAAGCTTATAAAGTTATCAGCCACCTAAATATTTTATATTGAATCTTATAGATATGTGTCTTTAGTTTGATATAGTTCTAGATAGAAGTTGTACAAGCTGATGGTTGTGTGAGCTCTAAAGTTTTGAGTTATAAAACTAGCTATCGTAACATTCATATTATTCGAAAGTAACTACATTTTTTGTTGTTTTATTACATGTGCATTTTAAGCAATCTATTAAGCTTTACTAAAATTATGACTGTGTGTTCTAAGTTAAACAGGTTCTAAGTTAAACAGAGTTGAAGTTGTTTACAAAATAGTATTTAAGAATGTGTCAACCTACTAGCCTTGAAAATCAATGTATTTGAAGTCTTACGTAAACAGTTTAAGAGCATTAGGCTGTAATTGTATATTGTGAGTATGATTCCTTTAAGAAAGTTACATTTGGATAAGTAGAGTATATAAAATACATGTTTACGTATAAAACATATATGTTTTGTGTATGAATTATGAAACATATATGTTTTGTGATTGGATTATATATGTTTTGCGTACATAAAAAAAATCTCCTGTTTTTTTGTGTTGGTTAGCTTAAGCTTGTCCATGTGTGCTATGTTATCTTGAGTTTTACTTTAAAAGTATTTAATCTTGGCTATTATTTTTTCTAGGCGTGACGTTCTTTGAATGCGTGCACACATACTGAAAGTACATATATGTTCTTGGAAGGCGTGCATGCATGTTTTTGGAAGACATGCGCACATATTCATTTTTGGAAGGCGTGCACACATGAGAAACTTCAAACACATATGTTTTGTGCACATATGTCCGTTTACGTTAATTATTGTTAGTGCACAAGTGTAAAGATAAATTATATTCATGTATTTCTTCTTATTAAAATTTGTATGTTAATTGTATTTCAATCCATATCGAATTTTGTGTTTAACATTATGTTCTTGGTGGTTATAAATTTACATGATCTAAAAACACATATGCACCTTGTCATTTGAAAAACATGTATGTCGAAAAACTTATTCTAAAAACCAAAATAATAAAATTAATTCATAAAAACACGTATGCACTAAATCACTTTTAAAACATGCATGTTGAAAAAAAAAAAAAAAAAAAAAAAAAAGAAAAACCGAAAATTGAATGTTTACAAAAAACAAGATTTATTTTAAAAAATAAAAACTAATATAAAATTGACTTTTACTATTATACCCTTTTGGATTAAATAAAAAGGTTTAATAATTTGAAAATGCTATATTGCATTGATATGTTGCACAATATGCATTACTAAGAGTACATAAGGGGTTCTCGCAGTTCTCGCACTTAACATGGTTCTCAAAATAAAGGTCCCCTATATATATATATATATATATATATATATATATATATATATATATATATATATATATATATATATATGTAGTATGTATGTCGACTGAATAGAAACAAAGAGATCGATATACCTCAAGTCGGACATAAGAACGAAACAAAGAACACGAGAATCAAAACCTACACCCTTCGTACAAAACCCAACCCTTATTCGAAACGAGACCACACGAGCAAAACTAAGACGAATAATCCCCCGATCACCAAGACCACAGCTTGATCGCCACAACTGATTACTAACAAAACACCACTTCGTTACCTTGATCTTGAGAGAATGAGTTGTCGTTCTTTTTTTTTTTTTTTTTTTTTTTTTTTTTTTTTTTTGTAAGGGAAAAGTGAGGTTCAGTTGGAATTAAAGAGGTAAGGTGGAGAATGAATTGCCGAGTCTCATGGAGCAGTTGATGACTATCTCATTCCCAACTTTTTCAAACTTTCGAATATCTTTGGGCTCATAAGGTTGTGTACACAATTAAAAATGAATTGGTCTACATGTGACCTATATAAATGTAGAATTGTTGTCCAAGGCTAGTATATGTACGTGTAATATGATAAAGAAATGCGTCCCCATTTCATGATTCATTAAACCTTTTATATCGAATTAAAAAAAACATAGACTTTTATTCGTAGCTTAGGTTTAGTATCTTTTATTTGTGGTTTTAACTTATAGCATCAGTATATACGTTAGTCAAATGTTCAAAATTTTAGGTAATCTTCGTATCAAACTTTCAATTGATGTTTCGAATTTTAGGTCATTATAACTACAATGCTCAACTTGAGCTTGTTGCTTTTGTTTTTGAACAAAACTTGAGGTTGTTGCTGAAACTATGAAACTTGATTGTTTGATTTTTTTACTTTAGATTGAACCAATTCAATACTTCTATTAATAAAAGAGTAAACTACACCATTCGTCCTTGTGGTATACGTTGACCATCAAGGATCGTCCTTTGAGCAAAAAAATTGCACCGTTCGTCCTTAACTGCGAAACGTTACTCAGCGTTGGTCCTTCGCCCTAACGACACTCATTAACGTCCGTTATGTATTTATACTTAAGGGTATAATGGTCATTTCAGGTTCTTTTATTCTTCTCCTTAACATTAAATTTAAAAAAAAAATTAAAAACCACTTATATTATCCTTACTCACACCCCAACCTACCACCTTCTTTCTCTCTCTCTCTCTCTCTCTCTCTCTCCCTTCCTCTTCTCCATCATCATTATCATCATCTTCACCATCTGCCACCATCTCTCTGGTCAACATAATCCGGCCACCACCACCACCTAAATTTTGATCAATGTTATCCTTACCAACGACATCTCCAATAAGAAAGAAACCACCATCATCTTTACCAACACATTCAAAACCCACAACAATTCTTACACAACTAACTTCTTCAAATACCCAAAAAATAAACTAATCCACACTCTCATTTCTCAAAACACAAAAAACTACTGTCCTTTAAAATCTTGTCTATCTTTTTCTTAAACTACTCACACAAACAAGGAGTAATCTAGATAACCCTCCTTGCCTCCCAATTAAAACTGAAAACTATGCTTCACCTTTATCCCTATTCACTGCAATTTTTAATTTAGCATTACGTTTTGCTATAAACAGGTACAAGAGAAAAACCCAACAACAAAGACACCAATATCCTTTATGATAAAGCACAAAAGATCATATTAATTTTTGGTACTCGGTTTTGTGAGACAAGAATCACAAACACATACCCTTGTTCATTCTTGGTGGGTTTCGTCTTCCAGATCTTTGTTAAGGTCTCGGGTAGGTTTTTGTATTTGTTTTAAGTTTCAAGATCGATGATGTATCAAATGGAGATCGTTTTCTGAGTTTGAAATTTGGCTCGTCGTTTACGAAGGAACGGACTGTTGACCCGACGATTATTATTACGCCCATGTTTGTGTTTTGTGGTTTTGTGTGTGTTTTTGGAAGTGTTTTGAGTGTGTGTGTAAACGTGATGATGTTATTTATGTTGAGGAGATAGGATCTGTTTGTTTTTTTTGTTCAAAGATTTTCTACCGACGTAACATGTGTATGAGAAAACTTGGAGTAGAATCTGGTGGGAGGAAACTCAATAACTTCAGTCAAAAAGAGAACCCAAAAAAGTCAAAGTTAGTGGATGAGGAATTGACAACATGTGGACCATTTTGGTTTCAGATATTGATTGCAAGTTTACTTACAACGGATGGTTAATGGGTATAACTGTATAAGGTGTAAAATCGATTAATCTTGAAACAAAAAACTTACGTTAATTGTATGAAACTATACAAATGTAGGGTGATGATAAAGTTTGTGTAAGATAGAATGGGTGATTTTTGTAGAAAGAGAAGAAGAAATGGATGAGAGAGAAGCAGAAAAGAAAAAAGCAAAGGAAGATTGAATGGATGGGTTTTAAATGCTAGTGGGTGGGAAAAGACAAAAGTGGTGTAGGTATGAAAAGACAAAAATACCCTCGACTTAAATAGGCTTAACGCCAGTTACTCACGCCAGTTAGGGTGAGGGACCAACGCTGAGTAACGTTTCGCAGTTAAGGACTAACGGTGCAATTTTTTTGGTCAAAAGACGAAACTTGATGGTCAACGTATACCACAAGGACGAATCGTGTAGTTTACTCTTAATAAAATGTTTGTCATGCTTAAAATGCATGACTAAAATCACGCTTAAGAAAAAAATGATGACAAGTGAAAAATCAAAAGTGAAGATTTAGAGAGAACATGTACGGTTGTTTTAGGTAGCTTATTATGAGTAATGATGAGTGAAAACTAAGAGGGTATAAAGTCTTTAGCTACAAAACTTTTTATATAAACTCACTTCCTCAAATAAGCCACAAAATTTGATCTTATTAACACTTATAACACATAAGCTTATAAGCCCAACTATATAAGCTTATCCAAATAGTTACTTGGCTTTATGTTAATTATATAAACTAATAAGCAAATAAATCCTCTAAATAAGCTTAAACAAACACCCCATCATGTCCATATTCTAGATAACTTAATGTTACTGTGAGGTTAATACATTGATGCTTCGGGCTATTAGAACAAACCTTAAAAATCGAATATGGCAGAAAATGACTACTAGACTATCTATAACAACATGTATCTTGGGTGCCAAGTTGGAAAATAGCACGCGTCCTCCCTATTACACCTCAAGAATTGCACTCATTTCTCACGCATAAAATGCACAACTCGGCCTTGAAACCGAGTCTTGGTTCGTGTTTGTGTGTGTGATTTTGATCTTGTGGGGTATATTTATGTTTAATTGGGGTATATTTAGGTGGTGTGATGAGGTATAATTTTATACGTTTTTAAGGGGTCATTTAGCCTCTAGATCAGTACATATTTGATCATTTATTATCCTAAATCGTTTCTATTTGAGTTTTAGGTACTTGGAAAGCAAATGATGAAAATTGGCATATTTTGGAATCGATTGGACGATAAAACGAAGAAAAAAAAACATCGAAGAAAACGCCAGAAAAAGGGACTGGGACGGCGTCACAATTACTAAGTGACGGCGTCACTTGAAGTTTACGAAGATAATCAAGTTTCAGAATTTTCAAGTGATGGTTCAGGATGTGGAGACCGCCTTGATCTGATGACGTTATGACCAACATAATGAAGAGCGACGGCATCATAATCGATAAGGTGATACCGTCACAATAAGGCGGTTACAATTCTTGAAACCCTAATAACGGGGAGCTGACGACGTCACATTTACTAAGTGACGTTGTCACAACTATATTCCTATATATATTTTTTCGTATGGTTTTCATTGTAAAGATAGTACTTTTGGAGAAACATTGTGTGTAGTAGAAGGACTGAAATTTACAGCTTTTGTAGGTTTTTAGCCACCCAAAACTCCATGTTTAATTAAAGATAATGTGAAAACATAGAGGGGGGGGGGGGTGAATACGTTACCGCTTAAAATTTTTAGATCTTTTTGTTGGGAATTTAGCAAAGACAGTTTGTACTGCCAAGCTAAATTGTTAGTACTGTTAGCTTTGATTGTGAACTACGAAGAATATAACTAGCAGTACAAACTGCTAGTACATTTAGTTATTACTGCTTATCAGATTTATATAGTCGGTTAGATAATTATAGAAAAGTTTCTATAATATGTATCTTGTGTAGATAGTTATTGTAACCCTAGTAGGACTCCTTAGCCTATAAAAGGAGGTCCTAGGTAGATTTAGAGTACGAGTTATTCTAGAGTTGATCACTTCAAGGTTCTTGTAATCCTAATACTTTTGAGTATTCTTATTAATATATTGAAGTGTTTTGTGAGAAACAAGTTGTGTTTAAGTATTCTCTTAATCGTTAAACATTAGATTCCGCATATTGTTTAATCTTAGATTCAAGACAACTTACTATTGTTTATGTTAGATTTATCTAACTTAATCAACTTGATCAATTGCTCAACTGGGATCAACAAGTGGTATCAGAGTTTGTGATCTAGAAGTTGTGATATAAGAGAATTCGTGTTCAAAACTACTATTGAAGTTATGGAAGATTCAACACACATGGTTACTGCATCTAAGGTGCGTATGCTGTAGACAAGAGAGTATTAACTCTGGAGGTTAAGAATGCAGCAGTACCTCAAGATGTTGGATTTCTCTATGTGGGAAATCATCCTGAAGGGTGATTCTCTGCCTGCTAAGGGTGCTGATGGGAATGATCTACCCATCAAGAGTAATGAAGACAAAGCTCAGAGAAGATTGGAAATCAAGACTCATAGTATCCTCCTGATGGATTACCTAATGAGTATCAATTAAGCTTCTGTGAGAATGAAGATGCCAAGTCTTTGTAGGAAGCTATTGAACAAAGGTTTGGTGGGAATGATGTAACAAAGAAATCAAGGAAGAATCTTTTGAAGCATCAGTTTGAAAACTTTGCTGCTCTAAGCAATGAAGGTATTGATCAGACGCGTGACAGATTGCAGAAACGTGTTAGTCAATTGGCACTCATGAAAGCTGCAATTCCTCAAGAAGATGTGAATCTCAGGTTTCTAAGAAGTCTAGCACCTGAATGAAGCATGCATACTGTGGTCTGGAGGAACAAAGAAGGTCTTGATAAGCTGACCTTGGATGATTTATACAATAATCTCAAAGTGTACGAATCAGGGAACATCCAGTTCAATCCCAGGCATACAAAACCTAGCATTTGTGTCCTCAAAAGGGTCAGACAGTCATCAGGAAACTCATTCTACTGCTTTTGGAGTTTCTACTGTATCACAACAGTTTCTACTGCTAGTTATAACATAAGCGACGCTGCTATTTGTGCTTTCTTGGCTGATCTTACTACCAGTACACATGTAGTAAATCAGGATTTGGAGCAGATAGACTCTGATGATCTGGAAGAAATTGATATCAAGTGGCAGATGGCTATGCTGACTATGAGGGCAAGGAGATTCTTCAAGAAGACTGGAAGAGAGCTCAAGTTCAAGGCACATAGCACTGCAGGGTTTGACAAGTCAAAGATTGAGTGCTACAACTGTCAAAGAAAGGGACACTCTGCCAGAGAGTGTAGCGCTCCTAATAAGATTGGTGACACTCCAAGGAGAATTCCTATTGAAGTTGCTAAGACCATTACAGCTTTGGTGTCATGTGATGGTCTAGGTGAATATGACTGGAGTGATCAGATTGAAGATGGACCCAACTTTGCTTTGATGGCCTATGCTTCTTCATCATCTGGTTCTAACTCTGAGGTATCCAATGAATCTGGTTGTTCTTATAAATCATGTGTAGATACTTTAGAAGAGCTTAAGGCTAGGAATGAGTGTTTAAGAGATGAATTAGAGAAACTGAAATTAGATAACTTAGGTTATAAAGTTGGTCTAAAATCAGTTGAAGAAAAGCTAGAGGGTCATATTCTTAAGAAAGACTGTGAAATTAATTTTCTCAATAAAAAACTTGAAGAAGCTTCACAGGAAAAGGATGATGCATTAACTGAAAAAGAAAAACACATAGTCACAGTAGATAAACTTCAGTTTGCATATGATCTTGTAAACAAGTCTATTGAGAGTCATTTAATGAGAAAAGGTAATGTCTTAGGATATAATGAAGTATCTCCTCCACTTTTGAGTGCTTATGCCCTCCCCCCCCCCCCAAGAAAGAAATCTCCTTTATAGGAGCAGTAGGAAGAACAAATGTAGGAGAGTCTAGCCATGACACACCTAAGGTTAGAACACAGTCCTCTAATGCCCCAATCATTGAAGAATAGACATCAGACAATGAAGAGGAAAATGTTGAGTCAACACCTAAGCATGTTAAGGAAGATAAACCAAAAACTGTTAAACATGTTAGGTTTGTAAAACCTTTGTTAGGTGCAAGCATCTCTAGGAAAATGGCTGAGTATGATGAGAAACCTAGAGAGATGCCTAGAAGGGACAGTAATAGGCCTAGAGGAAATCCAAGAAATTGGAACTACCTAATATCTCAAAAATTAGGTGATGATTTTAAATTGGTTAAAAAGGCTTGTTATAATTGTGGTAGCTTTGAGCATTTACAGGAAAATTGTTTTTACCACAAGAAAACCTCATGGAACCATAACCGCAGGGTGAATCATAAAAAGTTTTCAAAACACTCTCACCCTTATGATAACAAGAAAATGGTTCCAAGGACAGTGTTAATGAGATCTGGCGCTACTAGAACCATTACTACTGTTTTTCCAAATAAGCAAAGGTCTTTTAAAAAACAAACAGATGTTTATACTGCTAAGGCAAAAGCATTTTCTACTGCTGAGCCAAAGGTGATAACAGACACTGTTTTGGGCAATCATTTTTATGTTGTAAAGGCCTCAACTTGCTTGGTCTGGAAACCAAAAATGAAAGTTTTAGATCATGTTTCTTGAAACAGCAGTGCATAAATGGAATTAAAACGCTTTGACTATGTTGATGCACAAGGCAGACCCAAGTCAGTAATGGCTTGGGTCTCCAAGAGAAACCGATTCTCTTCTTTTATGTGAAGGGCAACTTGCAGGTGGAGCTAAAGGATAAAGCAATTTTTGATAGTGGTTGCTCTGGACATATGACTGGTGCCATGTCCAATCTGGAAGACTTTTTGAAGCTATAGATGGTGGATATGTTGCTTTTGGGAATGACCCAAAATGAGGGAAGATTGCTGGCAGAGGTACAATAAAAACAAGAAAATTGGATTTTGAAAAAATGTATCTTGTAAATGGACTTAAGTTCAACCTCTTTAGTGTCTCACAAATGTGTGACAGAAAGAATTCTGTCCTTTTTACCAACACTGAATGTCTTGTCCTTTCTCCTGATTATAAGATGCCTGATGACAAATTTGTGCTTCTTAGAATCCCTAGAACAGACAACATATACAGTGTTGACATAAATAACATAATTCCCAAAAGAGCTTTAACTTGTCTATTTACAAAAGCCATTGTTGATGAATCCAAGCGTTGGCATAGGAGACTTGGTCACTTAAATTTCAAAACAATGAATAAATTGGTAAAAAGTAATCTTGTTAGAGGGTTACCTTCAAAAGTTTTTGAAAATCCTGAAACCTGTGTTGCATGTCAGATGGGGAAACAACACAGAGCTTCTTGTAAGACCAAAGTTGTAAATACTATTTTTGAGCCCCTTTATATGTTGCATATGGATCTATTTGGGCCAACCTTTGTGAGAAGTTTGAATAAAAAGATGTACTGCTTAGTGGTCACTGATGATTACACTAGATTCACTTGGATTTTCTTCATAGGAACTAAGGATGAAACATCATAAATCCTTAAGGATTTTATTATTAAGATAGAAAACTTAGTAAATCACAAGGTAAAAATAATCAGATGTGACAATGGAGCTGAATTTAAGAATAGTGTGATGAATCAGTTCTGTGTGGAAAAAGGTATTGTAAGACAGTTTAGTGTAGCTAGAACTCCTCGACAAAATGGAGTGGCTGAGAAGAGGAATAGGACATTAATTGAGGCTGCCATGACTATGTTGTGTGAATCCAAATTACCTACTAATTTTTGAGCTGAAGCAATTAGTACTGCTTGCTTTGTGCAAAATAGGAGTAAAGTAGTTAAGCCTCATAACAAGACCCCTTATGAACTTTTGCATGGTAGGAAGCCCTTGATATACTTCTTGAAACCATTTGGGTGTCCTGTTACTATCTTAAATACCATAGACCACCTAGGAAAATTTGATGAAAAGGCAGACAAAGGGTTCTTTGTTAGGTACTCTAAAAATAGCACGGCCTTTAGGGTGTTCAACAGTAGAACTAGGCATGTGGAAGAAAACTTGCATGTTAGGTTTAGTGAGAGTTCACCTAATGTTGCAGGAAGTGGGCCTGACTGGTTGTTTGACATTGATTCCTTAACCAGAACCATGAATTATGAGCCAGTGTCTACAGGTACAACTAATAAGTCTGCAGGTACACAAGGGGATTATAATGTAGGTACACAAGATTAGAAGGATGAATCTGCAGAAGAATTTTTGTTGATTGAAAAGTGGAAACTGGACAAGCTTCTCATGCCCAAAGAGTTGAAGAAAAAGAGCCCAGAAGTTGATCCTTTGGAAAGTGTGGCAAAGGGTGATACATAAGGTGGGACTAAACCTTCTAATGTGAATAAGGTGGTTACTGAAGGACGATAATTTGAAGATGAAGTTCAGGATAGTCCATCAGCAAATTCTTCAAAGGGAGGAAGGAAAACTGGCACTAGTCCATCAGTTCCTACTGATACGTTTATCATTAGCTCACCAGTTGATACTGATACGCCAATCTTTAGGCTAGCAGTTTCTCCTGCTAAGCCTAACAACTTTCCATATCTAAGGTTTCCTATAGTGGACAAAGATGGGAAGTCCTATGCTGATGCTGATTATCCAGATGATCCAAATATGCCAGGTTTGGAGTATATTTATGAAGATACTGATGATGAGGTTGTGGATAGTTTTACTATAGAGGCTGATTTGCATAATATGGAGTCTTCTTATGCTACCAGTCCTACACACACTACAAGAATCCACAAAGAACATCCTAAAGATCAAATTCTTGGAGATTCTCAGTCTACTGTTCAAACAAGAAGTAAACTTAAAGGATTGAAGAATCAAGGTTTATTTGCTCAAACCCTTCATCAGAGGAATAGCCACAAAGATCTGCAAAATTGTATGTTTGCTTGTTTTCTGCCACAAATGGAACCCAAGAATGCCTATAAAGCATTACAAGATTCAAGCTGGGTGGAAGCTATGCAAGAGGAGTTGTTACAATTCAAGCTTCAGGAGGTTTGGACCTTGGTAGATTTGCCTAGTGGGAAGAAGGAAATAGGGACAAAATGGGTATTCAGATGCAAGAGAGATTAAAGAGGTATAGTTGTCAGAAACAAGGCAAAGTTAGTGGCTCAGGTATACTGTTAATACAAATAAACCATAAAAACGTTTATTAATATTTAGCGATCTCTTTGTGTTTTGTTGATAACAAATATAATGTTATCTTAAGTAAAATTATAAGGATACATGTTATTTTTGTAAAGCATCTACATATATAGTCATTTAATACAAATTGTTGTAATAAATCATTTGTTGTAATAGTTTATTAGGATGGGTAAAAACCACAACTCATGACCCATACCCATGGAGCATATCCATAACCCATGGAGTTAACCCATAACCCATTGTCTATATGCATTGCATCTCTTAGATACATTGTATCTACTTAGATACCCATGGTCCAAAGTCTAGGACCCATGACCCATGACCCATAACCCAAAAACCCATGGGCAAATAGGAGCGTCTCACGGATCCCTCAAGTTACACTAGACGGATCCATCAGGCAAGGGATCCATGGGATCCGTGCAACAGTGGCAAGAATTTGTCTATAAATAAAGAGCCATTTCTTCATTGTAAACCACCCCTCTTCTTACAAACTCTCTCATATATTCTTACATTCTTCTAACCCAAGATCACTTGATCTAGAGAGTAGTTTTTCTTTCTTTTGTTGTGATTCTCATATAGGTCCTTCTCTAAGGTGAGATCACGAGCATTCTACAAGTCATCCAAGCAAGGGGTCCTTGATTGATTTGTTTCTCCACAAGATTTCTGTAGCAAAGATCTTGTATTTCATATTTCACATATTTGTTATGTTATAGTAGTGTTGGTTTGGTCCTCCATGTTACGGACTCGGTATTTAGCTTTGTACCAAAAAAATGTGTAAGCGACTGATTTAGGAAAACCAATAATAGTATTTGTAGTATTTGGGAAACTCAAATGTACTAGATTTGAATCCCCGGATCGTTCCTAGCGAGGGATGAATGGAATTTAAAACTCACATCGCGTTATTCGGGGATTTGAATTGTTTTAAAAGGGATTTTGGAGATTTCTAAACTACGGGGCAAGCAACTATAATAAGGGAAAGAAATTAAAATCACTAAATATATGGTGCAAAGAAAGAAACTCAACTAATTATGCAAATGTAAACTACAAACGCAAATTACGATATTACTAAAACGTATATTAAAATGCAAACTAATCTAATTTTACTCCTAGAAGTGATCTAATATTTTTGTATAGCTAAAAATGTGATCTAAAATTTAAAACTAAATTTTTTGGTTTTTCTTGATTTTATTTGAATTAAAAAATATTTTTGAATTTTTAAAATTGAATTTAAAAGCTAAAAATTATGAAAACTTGCAAGAAAATTTCAAAACTAATTTTCAAAAATCTAAACTAACTAAAAACAATTTTCAAAACTAAAATTATATTTTTCTGACTTTTTCTCTGTTTTTTTAGGAATTTAAAACTAATTAAATGTCTAGAAAATACTATTTTAACTAGGAAAAATCTGGAAAAATATTTTTTCTGACTTTTTGATTTTTCTAAACCTAAGAAAATTGAAATTATATTTTTGTGAGCCTTTTCTGATTTATTTCAATTAAAAGCTATTTAAAAATACTAAAAACTATTTTTAAAACCAGAAAAATAGTAAATAACCTAGGAAAATTATGAAAAATATAAATAAGTTATAAATGCTACTGAGAAGCTATGAAAATTATAAAAAACAACTAATGAACACAGATTAAGCTACTTGCTATGGAACTGTTGTGATTAAGTTAATGTAAAATAAGCCAAAAAGCTTTAAAAGTCTACTAGAAGCTACAATAAGATCAACTAAGCCTAAACTAACTTAAAACAACCCAATGCAACTGAATATGGTCAAATAAGCACCAATTAAAAGCTGAAAAGCTCTAACCCAAACCTAAGAACAATCAGCAATTCAGTTCTGAAAACCTCACTTTGAACCCACCTACAAGCATGTAAACTTGGACAAATGGAAAAGTGTAAATTGGAAGTTCAAGTTGATCTGGCCAAATGCTTATCTACCAAATTTCAGCTAAAGAGGAGCTGTTATAAGCTCTAGAGAAGCTTATGAATTAACTGAGTTAAGCTCAGTGAATGCTGATGTTGTGTGCACAGGGCACCATTTAGAAAACTGGCCAACTTTGAGCTCTGATTTCAATGATTTAGAAAATTTATAAAATTAATCTAAAAGTACTTTCATAAAATCCACCAACCAGAGATGATAATTCCAGAATTTCACTTGTTTGGAACTAAGATTGAGTGAATTAAAAATTCAGAAATGACAGCACTTAGAACTGAAATCAGATTTTTGACTTTTTTAAGAAACCTTGCAATTTGACTTTGATGAGCTTAGATACTTTCTATATGATCCTAAATGATGTTTAGAACTGAACTAATACCTAATTAAGCTGTCTTAGCTAACTCTAAACCTATATGCAAGTTTATGCTATTCTAATCTAACGGATGTGAAAATGAAAACAGATTAAAAAGGATTTTGACTTTTTATTAATGCAAAACTATGACCTAACTGTTAATACAAATAAGCCGTAAAAACGTTTATTTATATTTTACGATCTTCTAATGTTTTGTCGATAACAAAAGTAAAATCATATTAACGAAACAAATAAAATACGTAAATGGTTTGAACTAATAGTTTTCTAACATATTCACATTTCCACATAAAACACTAAAACAAGTATAAGTGATTTTATGATCTAGAAATATATGTACAACAACTAGTGTTTACATATTGGCTTAACAAGTATAAGTGATTTTATAATCTAGATATATATGTACAACAACTAGTGTTTACATATTGAGTTAACACATACTTAAGCTAAGTATACTAAAATGGGTAAAAACAAGTATATACTAAAATGGGTAAAAAACAAGTATATACTAAATAGATAAAAACTAGCAAATGGTTTTGACCCATAACCCATGGTTTTATATATACCACTTATACAAGTTCAATGTATC
Source organism: Chrysanthemum seticuspe (assembly GCA_019973895.1). Taxonomy (NCBI): domain Eukaryota; kingdom Viridiplantae; phylum Streptophyta; class Magnoliopsida; order Asterales; family Asteraceae; genus Chrysanthemum; species Chrysanthemum seticuspe. Next base: position 237,102,389 of record BPTQ01000005.1, read on the forward strand.
CTTAAGGTACATTGTATCTAGAAAGAAAACCATGGATCAACCCATGACCCATGACCCATAACCAAAAATACCCATGGGCAAAGAGGAGCGGACCACGGATCCCTAGCTTTGTGCTAGCCGGATCCCAAGTGGAAGGGATCTGTGGGATCCGGGGAAACATTAGGTTTTTCCTCTATAAATAGTGAGCCATTTCTTCATTATATCTCACCCCTCTCTAACATACTTTCTCCCCTGAGTTAAATCTCACTAACCATAGATCCAAGAGATCTATGTTTGTAGTTTTGTTTTTGTGTGATCTTTTAGGTTCCTCTTAAAGGGAAGATCACCACCTTTGAAGTCGAGCAAGCTCAAGTCCATGAGTTGCCAAGCTTCCTCATAATCAAGGCTATTGAAGTCCTCTTGTTGATGATCCTTTTCTTTCTTCAAAGAAGCGTAGTGTTAAAGACATTAGTGAAAGATGTCTCAAGTGTCAAGACGAAGATATTAGTGAAGGGTATCTATCGTCTATAAGATAAGCACTTGTGGTAGGTGCTTAGAAGTCAAGACAAGAAGCATTAGTGAAAGGTGCTTAGAAGTGAAGACACAAGACATTAGTGAAAGGTGTCTTGTAGATCTAATCAAAGACATTAGTGAAAGGTGTCTTGTAGATCTAATCAAAGGCATTAGTGAAAGGTGCCTTAGATGTACATTCGATATGGTGTGTTTCGATGTACTAGATAGACTAGCATTAGATCCAAGGATATTGATGTCCTTGATGATGTTGTAAAGGAGTAGATCTCCTTTGGGATTAGTCGTTGGTGTAGTGTGGTAGTAGTTCCTCCATTGCAATGGAACTAGGTACTTAGCCTAGTACCTAATAAAGGGTAGGCGACGTTGTGAAGGTGTAGTTCACCTAAGGTGTGAAAGAACTCGGTGGTTAGCCTAGCACCGTATAAAGGGTAGGCGACGTTGTGTTAGGTGTGGTTCGCCTTGGTGTGAAAGAACTCGGTATTTAGCTTTGTACCGGAAAAAGATTAAGCGACGTTGTGAAGGCTTCTCCGCCATAAGGAGATTGGTGTAGTGATTACAAACTCTCGAGTAGGTGACTCGGGGAGTGGAGTAGGGCAAGGAAGGTGTCCTTGTAGCCGAACCACTATAAATACTCGCGTTGTGGTTTTGTGCTTCTTACTCTTATCTTTTCATTACATATCTTTATATGCTTGTTTATCAACATCCAACACACACAACCAAATAGATTGACATAAGTCGATCTAAATAGTTTAAAAGGAAGTTTTAATTGGTAAAACTATTCAACCCCCCCTTCTAGTTTTCCAAAATTGGCATCAGAGCTTCGTTACCAAGTTTCTTGAAGTATATTGTACTTTAAAAACTTGATACGATCCATAGTTAATTGAAAACTACAAAGAAGGTTTTTCATAAAAACAAACACCATGTTTTTCAAAAACTATATGTTTGGATGTTGAGTTGATAACAATATTTTTTTATATATATATTTTTTCATTTAATTGCACTAATCTTCTTTGTGATATTGATTAGTCAAAGCTCATACCTACCAAGCTTTAGGAGTTGCTTGGTAACAAGAATACCTTCCTTAAGAAGGTATCTTAGACGCAAAGGAGCGGGAATCGTCTAAGTGACATTTGTCATTTGTAAAAGACATTCCTAAGTGCATTCGAGGTATGACTTTCTACTTATATCTAAATAATTTGTGTTTAGTATATAAGTGTTATTTGCTAGGCTTTTATTTGAGTAGATTTTTGTGTTTACACATGATTTACATGTAGCTTCGTTAGGAAGCCTGTTTCTCACATATGTGTTATTTTTCTCGTCTATAGTCATAGTATATAGAGCTTATGCTTTACTTCTTCTAATAAAACAAAAAACACGAATTTCAAAAATTCCTCCTTCCCTATTAATAAACCCACTCGACGACCATTTTTTTTTCAATTTCAAAAATTCCCTCTCATTCAAAAACTTCATCTTCCTCCTCATTCCATCTCTTCCTAAACCAAGAAGATCCGTCATCAACATGGTTTACATCGCACTCGTGCTCATCGCCCTAACACTCATCGCACTTGTGTTCCCTATGATGAAGTTCACATACGGAGACATTTACTTTGTGTTGTTAATCTATATTGGGGTCATTTACCCAATCCTTTGTATCATCCTTAGCATTGAAATGCAATATTATTGATAATCTATTTTATCCAGGATGTTTGTGTTATTATGTGTGTTTCATTCCTTTTGATCTATATGTGTTATATTCTTTCGTGATATATTAGATGTCATGTATGCATGCTAAAAGAAAATGTAGGATAAAACATACTTCATGGTACAATAACCGTAAAACCTATGTTTTTATTAAAACTGGTTCTGTTACTACAGATCCACGGATCCCGAAAGTTACACTAGCCGGATCCCTTTTGAAAAGGAACCGTGGGATCCGTCCTACTGGAAAACAGTTTTCATGCAAGATTAAAAACCACTATCTTTCTAAAAGTAATAATCCACTAGAGCTTCAAAACCATGAGTTAGCTAAATACTAATTGTTAATAGAATACCTAGTAAAAACGTTAGATTATTATAGGTTGACCATAAACGTCTTCCCTTATTAACCCATCACTTCTATAGGTTCAACTATGACGCATGAATACGAGTTTGATTTTTCACTCACTAGCGTCTACACCCCGAACATTTCCCTTGAGCCCAACACACCTGGCAATCATGTCCGTGGGTTCAATAATCTCGAAAACCGTCACTTCCATGAAGGACGTATTGTAGACACCTCTCTACAATTCGAAGAAGGTATCAATACCTCCTTCCAAGCCATAGGACTAGAATGTCTTCTTGAAATCAACGAGAAGATATGTCCAAGGTTCATAATGGAATTCTTCCGTCAAGTGGAACTCGTTCGTAACGAGGATCGCTCTCTATCTCTTTGGTTTTATATCAAAAACCAAAAATTCACTTTAAGCCTTGGGCATTTTGCTCACATCCTCCGAATTCCAAACCATGGACAATGTGCCTTCACCGAAGATTGGTCTCTTGATTCTCTCTTCAACTTTCGTGAAGAAAATAGTCCATATTGTTCACACATACCCTCTCCGGAAGATTTAACACGCATGATATGCAAACCTCAACCATATTACTCCAATCCAAACATTATCCATACACGGGATATCCGAGAAGAGTATAAGCCTATTGCTCTCATTCTACGTGAAAATGTTTGGAGTCTTAGGGGAAATCGAGATATTCTTCCTGCTTGTTGTGCTCACATGTTGTACTGTTTGCTAACACAACAACCATACAATCTCGCCTACTTCTTCGCAAGGCGAATTGCAAATCTTCAAGGCTCCAAGAATAAACTCATCCCTTATGGAATGTTCTTGACACGCCTCTATCACAATGTTATGCACTTCCATCCTCAATTTCAAAGTCCGTTGTACGTACTTGTGAACAAGATGATGGAACCGCTAAACATATCTCTCATGAAAACTTTCTTCATTCATGATTCCACCAATACCCATCAATCACATAATGATCCTCCTAGTGAAGACACTCAAGGAACCTAGAATAGTCAAATAGGATCAATTCTACTCTGTAATCCTATCTCTTCCATGAAATAAAACATCTTACATTTGATTTCCTAGTTTTAGAACTCACTTAAACAAAACTTGGAATATAATGCATTGTCAAAGATCATTGCATACCTTTAGTAAAGGTTCTGTCTAACAGATAGACGGATCCCAAATGTTGTACTAAACGGATCCCTACTTCTAGGGAACCGTGGGATCCAGCAAAACAGAAAATGCAATTGCAAGCATTATATGTCAAACACATCCCTTAGAACACCTCACACTAAGCTAAACATAGTGTCTTAAGATTGATTAAGACTTTATCAAGATAGGTTGACCTTTCCTACTCTTTCCAACTCACATAGATCACACTCTAAGGCTTTGTTAGATCTACCATTTCAATCCATCACTCTTCCGCTCCCAAAACTCACACCTTATTCTTCTTATATGATCTCTCACAACTAGGTTAGAAGTCCTTCGATTATGACAATATTGATCATTAGTGAAAGGTGCTTAGAAGTGAAGACACAAGACATTAGTGAAAGGTGTCTTGTAGATCTAATCAAAGACATTAGTGAAAGGTGTCTTGTAGATCTAATCAAAGGCATTAGTGAAAGGTGCCTTAGATGTACATTCGATATGGTGTGTTTCGATGTACTAGATAGACTAGCATTAGATCCAAGGATATTGATGTCCTTGATGATGTTGTAAAGGAGTAGATCTCCTTTGGGATTAGTCGTTGGTGTAGTGTGGTAGTAGTTCCTCCATTGCAATGGAACTAGGTACTTAGCCTAGTACCTAATAAAGGGTAGGCGATGTTATGAAGGTGTAGTTCACCTAAGGTGTGAAAGAACTCGGTGGTTAGCCTAGCACCGTATAAAGGGTAGGCGACGTTGTGTTAGGTGTGGTTCGCCTTGGTGTGAAAGAACTCGATATTTAGCTTTGTACCGGAAAAAGATTAAGCGACGTTGTGAAGGCTTCTCCGCCATAAGGAGATTGGTGTAGTGATTACAAACTCTCGAGTAGGTGACTCGGGGAGTGGAGTAGGGCAAGGAAGGTGTCCTTGTAGCCGAACCACTATAAATACTAGCGTTGTGGTTTTGTGCTTCTTACTCTTATCTTTTCATTACATATCTTTATATGCTTGTTTATCAACATCCAACACACACAACCAAATAGATTGACATAAGTCGATCTAAATAGTTTAAAAGGAAGTTTTAATTGGTAAAACTATTCAACCCCCCCTTCTAGTTTTCCACACTAACTATCCTACTTATATCTAAGTGAAGCTGATGCAACTACAAATGATCAATTTAACTACCTCTAACTCAATTTTAGCCTCTGATCCAAACACACCTATTTCAAACTGTTTTGAGATTTTACACAACAAATCACCAAACTAAGCCATACCAAGACTTAAAACAGATTCTAACACTAATATAAAGACTAATTTAAGCAGGGAGACAGATCAAATCAGTCTCAAACAACACTATCCAAATTATGACAAATTCAACAATTATGTGTATGCAAATATGATAAGTGAAACAAAACAGGTTCTAATCTATCAAATTAAGCTACTAGAGATCTAATTAAGCTATTCTAACAGTAATAAGCTATACTAACAGATTTATACTAATCAAGCCAATAAATGCAAGTTTAAGCTAAAAATTGAAATTACACTTACTTAAACCTCAGCTAAACAGAGGTTACCAACTAAATGGCAGCTACAAGCTCCAGCTTTTTCAGAGAATAAGCTGGTAAAAGTCCCTCTAGCCAATCCCTTACGACCACTTCCTTAGCTTTCCACAAAATTGCATAGGTATTTGAGCTTTTGTTGAATGTTTTATGTGATTTTTAATATGAAGTGATTATAGAACTGTCCAGAGATTAGGATAAGCTATATTCAGCTTATCTTAACCTTAATACACAGAAAATCAAGCTTATTGAAGCTTGTTATAAAACTTGGACATATTTTTTATTTTTCAAAGTATTTTTTATATTTTTTTTGTGATTTTTAATTTGGAAGAATAGCAAACTGAGATAAGAATGAAATAAGCTAAATGTTTTAAAACAACTATTAATAAACACTTGAGAATGATTCAAACAGTAAATAAGAGATTATAAGAAATTGAGCTTAAAAATAAACTTTTATTAAATTGAAAAAGGAGTACAAGCTGAATAATACAAAGTGACAATTATCAGAAATTTAGAAAAGTATTAAAAGTAAAATTAAAAACTACAATTAACTACTATGTGAAAAACGGGGGTATTTATAGCACAGCTTGAGCCTTGGAAGCTTCAGGAAGAGATGAATCTGTGCTTCTTCTGCTTGATTCTCAACCCTTGATCAAATCCCATCAATCAATCTCCCTATCTCAGCCCTTGGATTGCTTTGATGATATCTCAGGAACCAATAGGAGCGCACCTTGGCACACGGATTGCCAAGGTGGCATTCTTGTGTCAGCTTGTGTCAGACGAAGTACCAATCATGCCCTTAATTATAGTAATTTTGTTCAATTGCACGAAGGGTATTTTAGGGTTCTTAGGATCTGGGTAAAAGGGGGATTTATTTGGCTGTAAAGATTTTGGGGATTTTTTATGTTTGTTTGACCGGATTTTGACCAAGGAGTAAAAGTGACGGGTCATTGGTTAATTTTCAAGGGTCATCTAATAGGAAAGGGTTCAAAGGGGTTTTAATGTGACTGGTCAGCTTGCAATATGAATGGGTTAAATGATATTTTGAACTATTGGTTTTATATTAAAAGTTAAAAGGTTTAAAGGTTCAATTCAAAGGGTTTATTTTGTAATTTTGTGAAAGTTAAAGGATGTTTTTGGGAAATTGGGTACAAGGGTATATTTTGCCAATCTAGGAAAGATGAGGGACAATTTTTGTCAATTCTGAAACTTCAAGGGTAGATTCTGCCAATCTTTGAAACTTGAAGGACTAAATCTGTAATTTCTTCAAAGTTGATCAAAACTTTCAAAAATCATCCTTTAAGCATCAAAATCTTCAAATTCACTCAATTCTGATTTCCCGGCTTCAGCTTTTGCACTATCTTCCTTCTCGTGCTCGGTTTTTGTCTGATTTGTCTTTCTTTTGTATGTTTTGTCATATCCGTACCTGCACATGCATATACTCAAGAAACCAACAAATATTAGGCATAAACGGCTCTTTTCTGGTTATTTTGGGTCTATTTTGGTAAAGAAATGGTATGTGTTTTTGCACATACCAAAATACCCCAGAGTAGAAGATTGTCGTGTCCTCACGCAATGTCATCAACTCACGCTTCTAAAACCAAGGATTTCAACATATTGCTACTAAATTTATGAAAAGTAGCAAAGATTCCTCAAAAGAGATTAAGAAACCCTTAATTCTAAAAATGCCCCGTTTACCTTTTATTTCACATATAGATATTACGATTAAGCACTTATCATTATGAGTGACGGTTTGTTGAACTTTCATGTCGATCAATAACTCCAACATTTTTCAAACAACATTTTTAGGATCACGGAGTAGGAAACACAACTCAGCGAGGAGTGACCATACATATAGAATACATCGTCCCTGATTTTTCACAAGTCCCCAAACTAAGCGTAAAATTGAAATCATTGTTAAATATGATTTTAGATGCTAACACTACCCATGGAAGTTACTTGTATAATTACCTCTTTCTTCCATTTTCCTATTTTCCTCTACTTATTTTATTTTTGGTGAGAAATGAATTTCTTCATATTTCTCTTTTCGATAAGTTTTATTCCGATAAAGATATGAAGCTAAGACGCTAATTAGTTTTCCATCTTCCCTCGAAAACCGTTGCATACAAGAATGAGGTCCACATCAAGGTCCTAATTTCGCACGATTTAGGGAGATATCCTTTTTATTACGACCGAAACAACTCCTCTACGATTCCAGAAACATAAGCTTTTATTTAGATATCTCCCGGAGTCAAAGTTTGGCTTAACACTTATTTCAGCACATTTGCATTTTTGCAATTCAGGCCTCGGTCTTTTTCAACCACTAATTCAACGGGATTACCGTTTTATCAGAAGTCTTATTATGACTTTGGAATTTTCCTCAACCTTTTTGAAGTCCATGACAACGGGGGTACCGTCAGACATAGAAAACTTTTATGGCTTTGGATTTTCACTTTAATACATTTGGGCTTTATTTCATGTTAATTTTTGCCAAACTCCGAATCCCACGACTTTTATAACAATAGAAACAATAGCAGCAAACTATCAAGAATCAGTTGTCTATTACACCGCAACACTGACAGTACCTTGATGTGTACCCAACTCTCATGGGCAAGGATTCTCTAAAGAAGATAAAAAGCTAAATATCGCCAAAACCTAACATCTTTAATTATTATTACACAAATATGGGGTGAGACAATTTTGTGGGAGCAAAAAGTCACAAGTACCTTCGATGAGATCTAAAGAGAACCATCTACTCCACGCTTAGCATCTAAACTCATAAGTAACTCTATCATGTCTCGATCTCTGCAAATTAAAAATCTCAAATAATGAGATCCGCGAATTTTTAGCCGATAATTTAAATTATCTATGGTTAAAGGAACAAGCTAGGGCTCAACACGCCCGGTCAAGTCAGAATTCTATTCCTACTCTCACCAGCGGAAAGTCAACAAGGTGTCAAAACATATAATTAACTTAGCAAATGCTTCGTCAAATAATCTCAAGTCTCGCATTTTTAAAGTCACTTATTAGAAACTAGCAAATCTTTCAAAGCTTCGCATATTTAAAATCACTTAGGGAAGCTTGCAAATTCTTGGCCTTGTGAGCTAGAATCGCATTTTATAGCCTCTTGTTTAAGCAATTAGAAAAGACATTTTCAAGAAAACGCATATTTAAAGTAACTTCTAAGAGACTCGCAAAGACTTTTCAATCATAAAACTAGCAAAAGCTTACAAAATTTTTTAAATTTTCACATTTTTGCATAATTTTTTCATTTTCTAAGGAAAAACGGGGTTGCGAGAGTACACTGCAGAGAATAAGCAAGTGCGATCCAATCAAATCGAAGATTACCCACCCCAGACTAAAACGAAACATTGTCCTCAATGTTTAAAGGCAAGGGTATCAACGAAAATCTAAAAGTTGTTTATTAAGTATGGTTAAAGATAAACGTTAGTCGATAAGATTAGGATATCGGATTTCCATCAGCATCGATCATGAAACTCGAGTGAAGAAAAGAAAAACTTCGAGCACGAGAGTCTTCATATCGGGAAATCCTAGACAAAACATCACAAACAACCAAACACAAGAAATCGAAGAGGCTAACCCCTTCATGTCACTTATTAGAATAAAATAGAAAGAAGATAGAGATAAGCATGAGGTGCCTCCCACGAAGCGCTACTGTTTTTGTTCACCGAGTCGCTAGCCTGACTCGTCCCCGAATTCATTTATCCTTGGGGAAGAACAGGGTAAAGATACCAGGATCAAAGATGGTATCCTCACTCTGAAGAGAAAGAGAATGGGTGGGGAAGAAAATGCCGGGCTCAAGCACATAAGGGTCAAAAATAACACCCCCCCAAACTCTCAATGGTTATATCATGAAAGAACGATCCATCATCCGGCGGTTTAGCGGAAGGACGACGGGATGATGGATCAAAACGATAAAACACCATAGAAGACGGGAATCCATGGTACAGAGAAATGCTACTTGAAGGCTCAACAACGAAGGCATCCATGATAGGATCCTTTTTCCGGATAACTTTGGTGATATGAAGTGCATCTAAGACGAGTATCCCAGGGTTAAAAGTCTTGTCCTCGGAGAGGAATGAAATCAAAGTATCATCCACGAGAAAATCCTCATGAGAAGAGGAATCACTCTAGGATAAAAAAATATTGTAGGACCTCTGGATCAACAAGCTCATCAATAGAAGTTTTCACTTTTTTTTCTTTCTTAGGATAAAATGGATCATAATATTCTAGTTCTTCCAAAAGATCATTCTCTGAAGGAATCGAGTCTGTGGGAGCAAGTTCATCGGCGAAATCCTCGAAATAAATTGACGGATCTCGATTCAAAAAATATTCGATTTCTCGTAAATCGGCTCTAAAATCAAAGACGTCGTTCTCACTTCCCGGTGGAAGAGGATCAATGCGAGCGAGTTCATCGGCGAACTCCTCGAGAAGTAAATCAATAGAAGAATCCGTAAGCTCAGGCTCCGGAGGATTAGTAAACGGCTCTACTTCTTTAATAACTTAACTTTCTTTTTCTTTCGGAGGGAGTGAAGAGTCCATTTTAAGCATTTCTTCAATTAAACGAATATCTCCCTCGATGTCAATATCGGCATTATCAATTTCCGGTGAAACTGAATTGCTTTTTAAATAAGCCTCAATCTCTTCCATGATGGAATCACTCCCCTCAAATGGAGTGAGGGAAGAGGAAGAATCAGAAATGACTTGTTTAGAAGAAAGTTCCATAATTTCAGAAGAAGGAGTGGGATTGCCACTCAAAGAAAGCTCGACATTCTTAGGAACAAGATTAATACGATAAACAGAAAGCGGAGGTAGGACAAGTGGTGTGCTCTGAGAGCTAGCATTTTCCACCACTACCGTTGTGGTCTCCTTTTCTTGTTTCTTCATTCGCTCAGCACGTATGGTCGATAAACTCTTAACCGTAAAACGTGAAAGACTCGGATCAATTCTAGACGGTTCAGGCTCAACTTTTTGGACAACCGTAGGTTGAACGTTTTCTGTACTTCCGTTATTAGTAGGAATTACCGGGTCCTTTGTTATCTCGGTGTCACTAATTTTGGCCACATCACATTGGTTGGTTAGAGATTTAGAAGTATGGTTAACATTGAATGTGAAAGCTTCTTTATCCACTCTTAAAGTGATCTCTCCCTCATACACATCAATAAACGCATGGCCCGTCCTCAAGAAACACCTTCCAAGAATGAGGGTTACTCAAGGATCGGCATCGAAATCGACTACAACAAAATCAGTGGGGAAATTGAACTTCCCCACTTTAACAAAAACATCCTGGGCTATACCGATTGGTTTCGTTGTAGTACGATCGGCTAGCTCGAGGGTCATACACATTAGGGTTAGTTCGGGCAATGAAAGCTTCTTGTAAATCGATAACGGCATCAAATTTATACTCGCGCCAAGATCGGCCAAGGCGGAGCACTGAACGATTCCTTGAAAATCACAAGGAATGAGAAAGTTGCCGGGGTCACCTAACTTTTTGGGAAGTTTCTTGAGGATAACCGCCGAAAAATTCTCATTCAAAGACGTTCTTGCCAAATCCAAGAGTTTCTCTTTGTTACTTAACAATCCTTTTAGTGTCGAAACAAATTTAGGCATGAGAAGAAGAGCATCCGCAAAGCTAATTTCGAAGTTAAGATCTTGAAAATTTTCAAAGAATTTCTCCACTTGAAGATTTGCTTGTTCACGTTGCTTCTGATCATTCATTCTTGACGGGTACGGAAGTGTTGTTTTTGGATTAGGCTTTGTAGCACTAACGGGAGCATCCTTGGGCTCAGAAGTCGGGACAACCGTGGGTTAGACATTCTCGGTACTCCCCTTATTAGTAGGAAGCACCGGGTCCTTTGTCACCCCGGTCTCACGGTCTACCACACGAGAAGGAGAAGAAAAAGTAGTGGTAGGAACCGTGGGTCCATCATAAGCTACACCACTTCGGTTGGTGATCGCTTTCATGTCACCTCTCTGGTTGGGAATCGTGTTACTCGGAACACTACCGGAACCCGAGGGCTGAAAAAAGAGGTAGAAGGTTGATTTGACTGTAACAAACTGGTTATCATGTTCCTTAATTCATTTGTTTGCTTATAATTGGAAGTATCCATTTCCTTTTTGAATTCAACCCTCATGTTGTTGATTTGAGTCTGCAACGTTTTAATGGTGTTATCGGTGTTCTTCATGTAAGTTGCAAACTCGTGATTTGGAGCAACTTGATGAGGTGGTTGATAAGGTTGTTGAGGAGGTTGTTGGTAAACTTGAAGTGGAGGAGCTTGGTAGTTATGATTACCATTATTAACATTAGCTCCTCGGTTTTGATTATAAGATTGGTTTTGATAACGATTTTGGTTTTGTTGTGGAATGGGTGCAAAACCGGGTGGTCCCATTTGGTTGGCACGAAATCCTTGATTCTGATTTTGAATTGGATTAGCGGTGGCTACGGAAGCATTTCGGATATCACCATCCGTGGCTTGACAATTGTAGTACGGATGAGGACCACCACAAATAACACAAGTTTCGGTAACAACTTTGACTGGCTCAGATTTTTGATTCTTGAATTCTTTCATCATAGAATGAATAGCATGAGTGAGCTCAGTCAACTCACTCTTCTGAACGTAATTGTCGTTGGTAGCGATCCTAGAAACAACCGGTTTGTTTCTAGACGAATTTTTTTTGACTTGTTCTCAATAATCGTTCTAATATTGGCGGGCATACGACTCAAGATATTGCCACCGGCGGCCACGTTAAGCAAATCTTTGTCGGTCAGTATTAGAGCATTATAGAACGTATCATTCTGATGAAGATCGGAAAAACCGTGATTTGGGCATTTTCGCAAAAGTTCCTTGAATCTATCCCATGCTTCACCAAAACTTTCGTCAAATTTTTGTTGAAAATTTTTATTTGATTTCTTAAACTCGTAATTCTTGACGGACGGAAGAATTGGTTCACAAATTTCTTAGAAAGGTCTTCCCATTTTGTGATTGAATGAGGGGGTTCTTTCTCTAGCCAAGTCCGGGCTGCCCCCAAGGGAAAACGGGAATAATCTTAACTATCGACTCATGAGAGACGCCCCGAAAGTTTATAGTAGAAGCTACTTGATTAAACCAATGGATATGTGCGTGGGGCTCCTCTCTCTCAAAACCACAAAAAGGTTTAGATGAAACAAATTGTATCAAATTCGTTTTGACTTCGAAATTTTTGGAATCAATTGGTGGAACAACGATAGCATCACCGTAGCCGTCTATGGGAGCTTGAAGTAACTCGGAGATTGTTCGAGTATCCGCCATGACGGGTTGTTCAATGATAGTACGTAACTCGGGTACGTCTATTCTTCGATTACGATTACGTCGTGACTGAGAACGAGTGCGCATGCACTAAAAAATCAAAATCAAAAAAGTAAAAAGGAAAAATAATTTTGAAAAAGGAAAATACTTTTGGTTTTTATATTAAGAAAACTTTTGAAAAACAATCTTTTTGGTAACCGTCCCGTCAACCGGTGCTCGGTAGCTCTCAAAAGTACGCGTAGCGGAGCGGGAAAGAAGAGTGGATCTTTATTCAGTCTGCAATTTAATGTCAAGACTTCCTTATACCCCGTGTATAGGTTGTACTTTCAAGGTGATCCGATGTAACAATTGACGTTTCGATTTCTTTTGTTGGCTTTTTTAATTTTTTTATGGTTTTGTAAACACTCTAGGAAGAATGTTTTGGTTTTTTAGATGTTTTTGGGTTTTTGAAAAAGAAATATTCACAAAAACAAAACAATAACTTCACTCGGGGAAGAATCTTCAAATACACGCGAATCGAGACGGAATTGAAAACTCACTACATGCCCTCCCCGACAGCGGCGCCAAAAATTGATTTTTAGGAAAGAGATCAATTATAGTATTTGTAGTATTTGGGAAACTCAAATGTATTATATTTGAATCACCGGATCGTTCCTAGCGAGGGATGAATGGAATTTTAAACTCACGTCGCGTTATTCGGGATTTGAATAGGTAAAAAGGATTTATGAGTGATTTCTAAACTACGGGGCAAGCAATAATAAGGGAAAGCAATTAAAAGTACTAAATCTATGGTGCAAACAAGTAACTACAACTAATTATGCAAATGTAAACTACAAACGCAAATTAATTGATTTAGGAAAGCCAATTATAGTATTTGTAGTATTTGAGAAACTCAAATGTATTAGATTTGAATCCCCGGATCGTTCCTAGCGAGGGATGAATGGAATTTAAAACTCACGTCGCGTTATTCGTGATTTGAATTGTTTTAAAAGGGATTTTGGAGATTTCTAAACTACGGGGCAAGCAATTATAATAAGGGAAAGAAATTAAAATCACTAAATATATGGTGCAAAGAAAGAAACTCAACTAATTATGCAAATGTAAACTACAAAGGCAAATTACGATATTACTAAAACGTATATTAAAATGCAAACTAATCTAATTTTACTCCTAGAAGTGATCTAATATTTTTGTATAGCTAAAAATGTGATCTAAAATTTAAAACTAAATTTTTTGGTTTTTCTTGATTTTATTTGAATTAAAAAATATTTTTGAATTTTTAAAATTGAATTTAAAAGCTAAAAATTATGAAAACTTGCAAGAAAATTTCAAAACTAATTTTCAAAAATCTAAACTAACTAAAAACAATTTTCAAAACTGAAATTATATTTTTCTGACTTTTTCTCTGTTTTTTAGGAATTTAAAACTAATAAAACTAATTAAATGTCTAGAAAATACTATTTTAACTAGGAAAAATCTGGAAAAATATTTTTTCTGACTTTTTGATTTTTCTAAACCTAAGAAAATTGAAATTATATTTTTGTGAGCCTTTTCTGATTTATTTCAATTAAAAGCTATTTAAAAATACTAAAAACTGTTTTTAAAACCAGAAAAATAGTAAATAAGCTAGGAAAATTATGAAAAATATAAATAAGTTATAAATGCTACTGAGAAGCTATGAAAATTATAAAAAACAACTAATGAACACAGATTAAGCTATTTGCTATGGAACTGTTGTGATTAAGTTAATGTAAAATAAGCCAAAAAGCTTTAAAAGTCTACTAGAAGCTACAATAAGATCAACTAAGCCTAAACTAACTTAAAACAACCCAATGCAACTGAATATGGTCAAATAAGCACCAATTAAAAGCTGAAAAGCTCTAACCCAAACCTAAGAACAATCAGCAATTCAGTTCTGACAACCTCACTTTGAACCCACCTACAAGCATGTAAACTTGGACAAATGGAAAAGTGTAAATTGGAAGTTCAAGTTGATCTGGCCAAATGCTTATCTACCAAATTTCAGCTAAAGAGGAGCTGTTATAAGCTCTAGAGAAGCTTATGAATTAACTGAGTTAAGCTCAGTGAATGCTGATGTTCTGTGCACAGGGCACCATTTAGAAAACTGGCCAACTTTGAGCTCTGATTTCAATGATTTAGAAAATTTATAAAATTAATCTAAAAGTACTTTCATAAAATCCACCAACCAGAGATGATAATTCCAGAATTTCACTTGTTTGGAACTAAGATTGAGTGAATTAAAAATTCAGAAATGACAACACTCAGAACTGAAAACAGATTTTTGACTTTTTTAAGAAACCTTGCAATTTGACTTTGATGAACTTAGATACTTTCTATATGATCCTAAATGATGTTTAGAACTGAAGTAATACCTAATTAAGCTGTCTTAGCTAACTCTAAACCTATATGCAAGTTTATGCTATTCTAATCTAACTGATGTGAAAATGAAAACAGATTAAAAAGGATTTTGACTTTTTATTGAATGCAATGCAAACTATGACCTAACTATCCTATTTATATCTAAGTGAAGCTGATGCAACTACAAATGATCAATTTAACTACCTCTAACTCAATTTTAGCCTCTGATCCAAACACACCTATTTCAAACTGTTTTGAGATTTTACACAGCAAATCACCAAACTAAGCCATACCAAGACTTAAAACAGATTCTAACACTAATATAAGGACTAATTTAAGCAGGGAGACAGATCAAATTAGTCTCAAACAACACTATCCAAATTATGACAAATTCAACAGTTATGTGTTTGCAAATATGATAAGTGGAACAAAACAAGTTCTAATCTATCTAATTAAGCTACTAGAGATCTAGTTAAGCTATTCTAATAGTAATAAGCTAATATTAACATATTTATACTAATCAAGCCAATAAATGCAAGTCTAAGCTAAAAATTGAAATTACACTTACTTAAACCTCAGCTAAACAGAGGTTACCAACTAAATGGCAGCTACAAGCTCCAGCTTATTCAGAGAATAAGCTGGTAAAAATCCCTCTAGCCAATCCCTTACGACCACTTCCTTAGCTTTCCACAAAATTGCATAGGTATTTGTGCTTTTGTTGAACGTTTTAAGTGATTTTTAATATGAACTTATTCGAGAACTATCCAGAGATTAGGATAAGCTATATTCAGCTTATCTTAACCTTAATACACAGAAACTCAAGCTTATTGAAGCTTGTTATAAAACTTGGGCATATTTTTTAGTTTTCAAATTATTTTTTATATTTTTTTTGTGATTTTTAATTTGGAAGAATAACAAACTGAGATAAGAATGAAATAAGCTAAATGATTCAAAATAACTATTAATAAACACTTGAGAATGATTCAAACAGTAAATAAGAGATTATGAGAAATTGAGCTTAAAAATAAACTTTTATTAAATTGAAAAAGGAGTACAAGCTGAATAATACAAAGTGACAATTATCATAAATTTAGAAAAGTATTAAAAGTAAAATTAAAAACTACAATTAACTACTAAAATTCTACACACTAACTATGTGAAAAACGGTTGTATTTATAGCACAGCTTGAGCCTTGGAAGCTTCAGGAAGAGATGAATCTGTGCTTCTTCTGCTTGATTCTCCACCCTTGATCAAATCCCATCAATCAATCAATCTCTCTATCTCAGCCCTTGGATTGCTTTGATGACATCTCAGGAACCAATAGGAGCGCACCTTGGCACCCGGATTGCCAAGGTGGCATTCTTGTGTCAGCTTGTGTCAGACGAAGTACCAATCATGCCCTTAATTATAGTAATTTTGTTCAATTGCACGAAGGGTATTTTAGGGTTCTTAGGATCTGGGTAAAAGGGGGATTTATTTGGCGGAAAAGATTGTGGGGATTTTTTATGTTTGTTTGACCGGATTTTGACCAACGAGTAAAAGTGACAGGTCATTGGTTAATTTTCAAGGGTCATGTGATAGGAAAGGGTTCAAAGGGGTTTTAATGTGACTGGTCAACTTGCAATATGAAAGGGTTAAATGATATTTTGAACTCTTGGTTTTATATTAAAAGTTAAAAGGTTTAAAGGTTCAATTCAAAGGGTTTATTTTGTAATTTTGTGAAAGTTAAAGGGTGTCTTTGGGAAATTGGGTACAAGGGTATATTTTGCCAATATGGGAAAGATGAGGGACCATTTTTGTCAATTCTGAAACTTCAAGGGTAGATTCTGCCAATCTTTAAAACTTAAAGGACTAAATATGTAATTTCTTCTAAGTTGATCCAAACTTTCAAAAATCATCCTTTAAGCATCAAAATCTTCAAATTCACTCAATTCTGATTTCCCGGCTTCAGGTTTTGCACTTTCTTCCTTTTCGTGCTCGGTTTTTGTCTGATTTGTCTTTTTTTTGCGTGTTTTGTCATATCTATACCTGCACATGCATAAAATCAAGAAACCAACAAATATTAGGCATAAACGGCCCTTTTCTGGTTATTTTGGGTCTATTTTGGTAAAGAAATGGTGTGTGTTTTTGCACATACCAATATGCTTTGACTTTGAGTGTTGACAGTGTTGCACGAGATCGCAATAGCACTTTTTTTGTCACACTACACCGGAATCTTGTCAAATACATAACCATAATCCTTGAGTTGTGTTCTCATCCAAATGACTTGAGCACAACACGCAGACATGGCAACATATTCTGCTTTAGTTGATGACAAAGATGTACAGTCTTGTTTTCTTCGATTGCCATGACACCAATTTATCACCAAGGATTTGTAAACCTCCAGAAGTACTTTTCCGTGAATCTAAGCATCCTGCATGATCAGCGTCTGAAAAAGATATTAGTTCAAAACCAGAATCCTTCATATACCAGATCCTCAAGTTAATGGTTCCCTTGACGTATCGGAGGATTCTTTTAGCCTCAGAGAGGTGTTTTCAGTTGGTCTTGACTGATAACGGGAGCAAAGATATACAACAAATACTATGTCGGGTCTACTGGCTATTAGATACATGAGAGACCCAATAATACTATGGTATTTGGTAGGGTCAACCAGTTTCTCATGTAAATCAGCATCTAGTTTGTTGGTATGTACCATTAGTGTATTGTAGGTGTCACAGGTTTACATTCCATGTTTATTCAATATTTCAAGAGCATATTTGGACTGACTAAGGAAAATACCACGGGGTGATTGATGAACTTGTAGTCCTAAAAAGAACGTAAGTTCACCCATCATTGACATTTCAAAATTTGTTTTCATTAGTCTTGAAAAAGCATTTGAGTACTTTTTGAGGGTAGAACCAAAGATGATATCATCAATATAAATCTAAACAATTAAAATGTGTGCCCCATGATATTGAATAAACAGTGTTGGGTCGACCGATCCTTAGATAAAATTATGAGCAAAGAGGAAGGATGACAACTTATCATACCACGCCCGAGGGGCTTGTTTGAGACCATAGAGAGCCTTGTTCAGTTTGTAGACATGATTAGGGAACTCTAGATCAATGAATCCTTCCGGCTGGCTAACATACACTGTCTCCTTGAGTTGACCATTCAGAAAAGCTGTTTTGACATCCATTTGGTAGACGGTGATGTTCATGTGAGCCGCGAATGCCAGAAAAATCTGTACAGCCTCAAGTCTAGAAAATGTTGCTAATGATTCTTCAAAGTCGATACCCTCTTCCTGTCTGTAACCCTTAGCCACCAGACGTGACTTGTTTTGAATAACCGTACCTTCAGCATCTAACTTATTCTTCCAAATCAATTTTAGACCGATGACGTAGACCCCTGTCGGTCTTTCAACCAATTCCCATACTTCTAAATGTTTGAACTGGTTCAGCTCTTCTTGCATGTATTCAATCTAGTTGTCATGAGTCATTGCATCCTTAATGTTTTTGGGTTCGGTTTGACTGACAGTGAGTGCATAAATGCAATGTTCTCCGTCAGTCTGAAGGCGTTGTCTAGTTACGACTGGTTGGTTTGGTTACCAATAATATTGACAAGAGGATGATCTTTGGTCCATCAGTGTGTGGAAGGTTGGTGTTGGTATACATTGTGCAGATTAGGTGGATTCAGATGGCTGGTAGAATATTCATCGACATCTGGATTTGCCGTTTCTGTTGAGAAAGGGTTGAAAAACACATTTCCATTATAATTCGCAAGTGTAGGTTAATTTTGATTAAAAGGATCATCAGGTGGTTCAGTGTCATTAGAAGCAGTTTGTTCAGCTGTTGTTGGAGATTCAATAGGGGGTGCATCAGCAATAGTTATTTGTTTCAGGTGTATCATATATTAGAGTATTATCAGGTTGAGCATCGGAAACAGTTTATATATGTGGAGCACTTTGATCGAAGTCTTCATAGATTAGAGGAGCAAACAATGTTTCCATCTGATGACGAGTGAGTTGAAGGGTTTGATCAGCTGATGATTGAGGAAAGTTGAGACGATTATGTCTGAGTTCTAAGCTGTTTTGCTCAGAAGCCATTTACTTGTAATAAAATAATCACTTGTAACTAGTATTATCAAGTGTTAGTCATTTACTTGTAATGGGTTGCTTAAATTAGGCTTATAAGAGAACAACATCTTCATGTTAGAGAGAGAAAGTAGAGAGAGAAGGGAAATACTATGTGTTTTATTAATAGGAGGGTATTTATAGCCTACCACAATGCAACTATTACAATATTACGTATCTAGTCCATGTGTTTTGGCTAAACAAGATAGATAATGTAATCCCGTGAATGTAATTCCATTTACGTGTTAGGAGCGATCCCAACACTTAGTGTTATTTGATTTAATTGTCCTATGACCTTTTCTAAAGGGTGACTTTTGGATTCCTTGATATTTATAATTTCTTTATTTAGTACTTCATCTTCCTTGTTATTATCATTGTTTTCTTGACTTTCAACTAAGTCATCATCTACCAAAGGTGATGTCTTAGAGGGAGGTGGACTTTCGTCAAATGTTATGTTCAACGATTCCTCGACTCTCATTGTTTCTTTGTTAAAAACTATGTATGCTTTGCTAGTTTGTGAGTAACCAAGAAACACACCTTCATAAGACTTTGAGTCAAATTTGGTGAGATAGTCTTTGGTATTTAAAATAAAACATTTACATCCAAACACTCTAAAGTATCCTAAAGTAGGCTTTTTGCCTTTATAGATTTCATAAGATGTTTTGTTCAAGAAGGGACGTATTAAGACTATATTTAAAATGTATGTGGAAGTGTCAACGGCGTTACACCAAAACTTTTGGGGTATGTTTTGTTCATTAAGCATTTTTCTACTCATTTCTTGAATAGTTCTATCTTACGTTCTACAACACCATTAGATTGGGGTGTTCGAGGAGCCGAAAAGTTATGTGTTATACCATTTGTATCACAAAAGTTTCCAAATTGTGTTTCATTATCGAACTCGCGACCGTGATCCGTTCGGATCAACACAATGTTAACACCTAGTTGATTTTGAATTTTCTTACTAAGTACCTCAAATTTGTCAAAGGCTTCGTTTTTAGTTTTCAAAAACATTGTCCAAGTGAACCTTAAGTAGTCATCTACTATGACCAAAGTGTAGAAGTTGACTCCATAACTTTGTATAGCGGATGGACCAAACAAGTACATATGCAAAAGCTCTAGACACCTAGATGTGGAAACCATGTTTTTAGCCTTATGGCTACTATGAACTTGTTTCCCAATTTTGCAAGCATCACAAAAGTGTTGGTCATATTTTAATTTGGGTAGGTTTCTAACTAGCTCTTTTGAAGATAGGGATTGAATAAGTCTCATATTAGCGTGACCTAAGCGTCTATGCCAAAAGGTAGAGTTACCATCTAAGCTTGTTAGGAAAAGTTTGTCTTTAGATGTTCTATCTATTTTCATGACGTATATGTTATTTTTCCTAACTCCTTTTGCTATGGTGATACCATTTTTTAGTATTTTACTACCATTTTTTTCAAATAGTACTTTATACTTTTTATCACATCGTTGGCTAATACTAAGTAGATTAAAACCTAATCTATCAACATGTGCAACATTGTCAATAGTTAAAGAGTTATGAACGATCGTACCTTTGCCAATGATTTTGCTTTTGAGATTGCTACCAAAAGTGACATTACCTCCGTCATACTATTGGTATGTTGAGAAGAGGATTTTGTACACCCGTCATGTGTCTTGAGCATCCGCTATCTTTTATCCATTTATCAGGTTCCAACCGACTTTCAAGCATACTTATGACACAAATAACTCGAGCGTTTGGTCCCCAATATCTCATGGGTCCGTTTGGGTTAAACATACCGTTTACTTGGTTTATGTATGGAAATGATGGGTATGGGTTCTATGGCATGTAATTAGGAGTTTGATATGGTCTAGGGTAGTTTTGATTCCAACCGGTATGTTGATAGTTGGGTTGTATGTTGTAGTTGCTTTTAGGAAAGGGGCTTTTGGCAATGGGTGTTTTAGGCCGTTGTTGAGTAGTTTTAGATCTAAATTCATTTTGAGCAAGTCCTACTCCTATTGTAACAGTAGGTTTTTGTTTAATAACATCTTTAGATTTCTTAGTTACTTTGAAAAATTCATTACGGTCCGTTTTGCAAACTTGTTGTCCTTCTGCAGACACCACGGAGCCAAATTTTACAACGGACGGACCCAAATTTTTGGTTCCGTCTGGTCTATGGTGAACAGTTGCAGTTGGGACAGTTTGTTTGTTTTTTCCGGCCGTTTTGGTTTGATTACATGGATTCATTACTTCATTAAAAACTAGTCCACTTGTATTTCCTGGTACTTTTTGAATTCTTACTATTTCATCGGCACAAGAAATGTTTTTGTTAAATCTTTTGAACTTAGAGTTATGTTCAATGAGAACTTTCTGTGTGAGTTTTAGCTTTTCTATTTCAAAACCAAGCTCTTGACATGATTTGCAACCATCATCATTAGCCTTGCCTTTTTCTAAACGTTGTGCCTTTTCTTTTAGCTCATAAACTTCGTTTTCTAAAAATTCCTTTTTAGTTTTTAAAAACTTGTTTTTAGTTATGATTTTTAAGCTAAGCTCACATAATTGATTATATTGTTTTAGGAAAGTGTCAACATCAATAGAGGAGTAAGATGAGTCGGTATGTACCTCGTTTGATTCATGTGCCATGAGAGTGATCTCATCCTTACTTGGTTCTTCGTCATCGTCACTTTCACTCCAAGCACCGCTTACAAAAGCTCGTTGAGTTTTTCTTTTAGGTGGCTTGAGGAAATCTCGTATTAGATGACTTGTATCACCGCATCTGAAGCACTTCCTTTCACTTTTTACCTTTTTGTCATCTCAGTCTTTCTGGAATGACTTCTTTGCATCTCGCGTTGCCTTACAAATTTTCCTCTTCTTCTAAAGAACTTTTTGAAATCTCTTACGGTCATGGCATACTCCTCGTCTTCACTATCCGAGCAATATTCTTCATCATCACTAGATTTTGTTCTTGCCTAAGAGCAACGGATTTGATTTTTCTCTCTTTTGCCTTTGATGATTTCCGAATCTTTCTCCATCACCATTTCATGTACTTTGAAATTTCCAATTAGCTCGTCAAGTGACATTATTGAGAGTTCCTTTGATTCCTCAATAGCCGTTACTTTTGCTCTTCACTTCGGATGAAGTGCTCTAAGAAATTTCGTGACAAAGTTCTTGCTACGAAAAGATTCATCAAGTGCTTTAAGAGAAGTAACAATAGTATTAAAGCGAGCAAATCCAAAATCAATGGTTTCATCTTCAGGGATAACAAATTTTTCATATTGTTGAACAAGAAGATCAATTTGGTTATCCTTGACTTGTGAATTTCCCTGATGTTTAATTATTAAAGATTCCCAAATATCTTTGGTGGTTTCACACATAAAAATTCTTTCATATTCTTTTCTAGGCAGAGCATTATAACGCATCATTTTAGCTTCATTATTTTTAGGTATTAATTTTTTTTGTTCATTATTTGAAATATCTTTTGTTGTAGGATTAAAATAACCTTTAATGATAACAAACCAAAGATCTATATCTTTTGATTTCACGTATATTTCAAAATGGTTTTTCCAATAGATAAATCCATTGGTTTCAAAGAGTGGTGGTCTTTGCATAGATTACCCTTCTTTAAAGTTTTCAGAGTCCATGGTGTTGGGTTTTTGGTTCCTTGGGATTAAGAATTATTCTAAGTGTTGGAACCACGAACATAATTGATAAAACCACATATAGAAGAATGGAACCACTGATGAAGACAAAACGCGGCTAGTAGTATTGTGTAACCACGGATAATGTATTGTAACCACTGCTAGTCTTGTATAGTCGGTTTAGTATTATGTATTAGATAAATATGGAAAAGATATTTATCTTGTAGGTTACGTATTGTATTATGTAAAGGACTCCTTAGCCTATAAAAGGAGGTCCTAGGTTAGATTAGATATACGTATGTTTTATATCTAAGGTCAATACACTTCAAGGTTGTAAAACCCTAATACTGTTTAGAGTATTCGTATTAATAATAACATTGAGGTGTTGAATGTTTATTGTTCTTCTTCTTAAGATTAAGTATTAAATTCCGCGTGATACTTAATAAGTATTTGTTTAAAGTCAGTTTCTATATTAGATCGTTTGCTCAACTGGGATCAACAAGTGGTATCAGAGGTTGTGATCGAGAAAATTTAACCAAGAAGAAGTCAAGTTAAGTTCTGTTCAAGCAAGTTAAGATGTCTGACGAAACTCATATGGTTACTGCATCAAAGGTACCCATGCTGAAGCAGGGTGAGTACCAAATTTGGAGAATGAGAATGAGGCAATACATTCGTATGATTGACTATGCCATCTGGGATGTTGTTGAAAAGGGAGATACTCTTCCTAAGAAGAGTGCAGATGGTACTGCAATAGCCATTAATAGTGAGATTGACAAGGAAAAAAGGAAACTGGAGATTAAAGCACTTAGTATTCTCTCCATGGGAATACCTAATGAGTTTGCACTAGACTTTGATCATTATGAGTCTGCTAAAGAATTAATGGATGCTATTGAAACAAGGTTTGCTGGTAATGAAGCTACAAAGAAATCAAGGAAGAATATGCTAAAGCATCAGCTTGAGAACTTCACTGCTCTAAGTGGAGAAAAACTTGATGGCACTTATAACAGACTTCAAAAACTTATCAGTCAACTGAATTCTGTGGACTACAAAGTTGCTCAAGAATATATCAATCTTAAGTTTATTAGAAGTTTGTCACCTGACTGGGCTATGCATACTGTTGTGTGGAGAAACAAAGACGACTTTGATCAGATGACTCTGGACAATCTCTACAACAATTTGAAGGTTTATGAGTCTGAAAATAATATTGCTGGTTCATCTTCCTCTACACAAAACATTGCTTTTGTTTCAAAAAACCACATGAGTTCTCAAGATGCATCCACTGCTGCTTATGGTATAACCACTGCTATTGCTAACAATACCACTGTTAGTGACAATGTCAGTGATGGTGCAATCTGTGCTTTTCTGGCTGATTTAACTACCAGTGTTACTGTTTTGAATCAAGATCTAGATCAAATTGATCCTGATGATCTTGAAGAGATAAATCTGCAATGGCAAATGGCTATGTTGACTCTTGAAGCAAGGAAGTTTCTGAGCAGGACTGGAAGATAAGTTAAGTATGATGGTCAAAGGAGAGCTGGATTAGACAAAAGCAAGATGGAGTGCTTTAACTGCAAAAAGAAGGGTCACTTTGCTAGGGAATGCCGAGCTCCTAAGAGAATTGAAGGCATTAAAAAGACCACTGAAGAGCTTGCTTCTTCTTCAGCTTTGGTTTCTCAAGATGGCATTGGTGATTATGACTGGAGTGATCAGATTGAAGAAGGTCCCAATGCAGCTTTTCTTGCTAGTGAAGCTTCTAAAGAGCATAACTTTGCTCTTATGGCTTATGCTTCATCTTCTGGTTCAGATTCTGAGGTATCTAATGATTCTAATAATTCTACTTGTTCCTTTAAATCATGTCAAGATAACTTAGAATCTTAAAAAGCTATCACTGAGAGTATGAGGAAAGAAGTAGAAAGACTGTCTCTAGATAACTTAGGTTATAGAGTTACTCTAGAAAGTGTTGAAGAAAAGCTTAATTACTGTATTGAATGTGAGTTTGAGTATGTTGATAAAATTAATATACTAGGTGGTGAAATTGATCTTAAGGATAGAGAGATTAAAATGCTTAAAGAAAAACTAGAATTGGCAGAGAGTGTAAAACAAGAAGCTTTAGAAGACAAAGAAAAACATATTGTTAGGGTTGCTAAAACACAATATGCTTCTGATTTAGTAAATAAACCAATAGGTCAAAAACTATTCAAGGAGGGTACTGGTCTTGGATACAACAATATGCCACCACCCTCTCTGATGAAACATGCACCACCAGCAAAAGAACTGTCATTTAGTAGTGAATTCGGTTTTAACAAACCTGTAGAAGAGATTAGTAAGACTGAAACACTTAAGATAGGTTCTGATAAGTCATCTGATGCTCCCACAATTGAAGACTGGGAATCAGATTCTGAGGATGATAGATCTGAATCAACTAAGCCTGAGAAGATAGAAAAAGTTAAGAAAGTTGATTCTGAACAAGCCAACCTTGTGCCTAGATTTGGAGCTCAAATTACTAAGAAAGTTGTAGAATACAAGGAAGTAACTAGGGAACAGATGAAAAGATTCATACCTAGGGGAAACCAGAGGAACTTTAATGGACTAATTTCAAACAGATTAGGAGATGAGTTTCAATGTGTTAAAAAGGCTTGTTTTACATGTGGTAGTTTTGAACACTTACAGAGAAATTGTTATAAAAACAGACCACAAGTTTGGAATCATTGGAGAAGGGTAAATCATCAAAACTTTTCAAGGAAAACAAACCCTCATCCTAACAAAAACATGATTCCTAGAGCAGTTTTAATGAGGAATGGTAATACAAAGTCAATTGTTACTGCTGCACCCAAATGGGTTCCAACCACTGCTAAGCAAAATGTAAGCACGGCTAAGCAAAATCAAACCACTGCTAAGCAAAATATCACCATTGATTCAAATGAAGTTTTAAAAATTCCAAAGGTGATAACTGACACAGTATTTGGAAACCATTTTTATACTGTTAAGGCCTCAACTAGTTGGCAATGGAAGCCTAAGACCAAGGTTTTACATCATGTCAACTGTGCATCAATGGACCTAAAGAAATACGATTATGTTGATGCACAGGGCAGACCCAAGTCAGTATTGGCTTGGGTCCATAAAAGGAACTAATTTGTCTAATTTCATGTGCAGGACAATATACAAGATGAGCTAAAAGACAAAAGAATTTTTGATAGTGGTTGTTCTGGGCACATGACTTGGGATGGGAGAAACCTGGAGGATTTTGAAGCTTTTGATGGAGGATATGTGGCATTTGGCAATGATCCAAAGGGAGGAAAGATACTTGGCAGAGGCACAATCAGAACAGGGAATTTAGACTTTGAAAAAGTCTATCTGGTACGGGGACTTAAGTATAATCTATTCAGTGTTTCTCAAATGTGTGATAAGAAAAACTGGGTACTTTTTGGTGAAACTGAGTGTGTGGTGTTGTCTCCTGAGTTTAAGATGCCCGATGAGAAGTTTATACAACTTAGGGTACCTAGGAAGGAAAACATATATTGTTTTGATCATAAATATGTTCTTCCAAATAGGTCCTTAACATGTTTGTTTGCTAAAGCATCTGTAGATGAGTCAAAATTGTGGCATAGAAGGCTAGGTCACCTCAATTACCAAACAATTAATAAACTGGTAAAAGGAAACTTAGTGAAAGGGTTAACTTCTAAGGTTTTTGAGTGTAAGGAACTGTGTGTGGCCTGTCAAAAAGGAAAACAACACAGAGCTTCTTGTAAGACCAAAACTGTAAACACCATCACACAACCACTGTTTATGCTTCATATGGACTTATTTGGACCTACCTTTGTTAAAATTTTGAACTATAAGCAGTATTTCCTAGTTATCACTGATGATTATAGTAGATTTTCTTGGGTATACTTTTTGGCTACTAAGAGTGAGACTAGTGAGATCCTCAAGAGTTTTATTACTAAGATAGAAAATCTAGTAAATCATAAGGTCAAGGTAATCAGATGTGATAATGGAACTGTGTTTAAGAATGATGTGATGAATCAGTTCTGTGTAGCTAAGGGTATAGAGAGACAGTTTAGTGTTGCTAGAACACCACAACAAAATGGTGTAGCTGAAAGGAAAAATAGAACACTAATTGAGGCTGCTAGGACAATGTTGTCAGAATCTAAGCTACCTACTACCTTTTGGGCTGAAGTTGTAGGCACTGCATGTTATGTGCAGAATAGAAGTAAGGTAGTGAAGCCTCATCACAAGACTCCCTATGAGCTGTTACATGATAGGAAGCCAATGATTGCATTCCTAAAACCTTTTGGGTGTCCTGTTACTATCTTGAATACCATAGACTACCTAGGCAAGTTTCAAGAAAAAGCTGATGATGGATACTTTTTAGGTTATTCCTCTAATAGTAAAGCCTTTAGAGTATACAATAGGAGGACTAGAATTGTTGAAGAGAATCTACATGTTCAATTCAGTGAAAAGACTCCTAGTGTTGAAACCAAAGGACCAGACTGGCTGTTTAACATTGATATGCTAACCAAATCTATGAATTATGAGCCTATCATTGCAAGAACTTCCACTATTGTTAATGCAGGTACACAAAAGGATTCTGATGCTGAAACAACTTCTAAGGAAGCTGATTCTCCAAAGGAGTTCTATTTGGTTGAAAAGTGGAAAGTTGGTTCTGTTCCTTCCATCATTGATAAGCAAGGTCCCACTGATGATGATGTACTGAATAATGGAGGCAATGTTGATCATCATCAAGATAAGGATGAGTTGTTGAAAGATAACTCAGTGTCGGTAAAAGAAATTGAAAAGAAGAAAAGGAGTTCTGCAAGCACTACTAAGCCAACTGAAAGCACTGCTAAGCCATCTTCTACCACTGATAGTCCAATTGTAACCCCGGATGCAAGTACTGGTGATAGTACTTTCTTTGGAACACATGCAAAGCCATTATTTGGTGAAGAGGAGTATCCACATGATCCTACCATGCCTGCTTTGATAGAAATTGATACTCCTACTGATGATGAAGACATGGATGATTTCTTCAATGCTGATTTGACTAACTTGGAAACTGTCATTCATGAAAGTCCAATCACCTCTACCAGAATACATAAGATTCATCCCAAGGAACAAATACTTGGAAACTTGAATACTCCAGTTCAAACAAGAAGCATGGTTAAGAAAACTGAACCCTTTCCTGAAAATGGGTTCTTTGCAAGATCACTTCACAAAAGAAACAGTCATAAAGATCTGCAAAATTGCCTGTTTGCTTGTTTTCTGTCTCAAAAGGAGCCCAAGAGAGTGGAAGAAGCTTTATCAGAAGAAGGTTGGGTAGAATCAATGCAAGAGGAGCTTCTACAGTTTAAGCTTCAAGAGGTTTGGACATTGGTTGATCTTCCTAATGGTAAGAGGGCAATTGGGACAAAATGGGTGTTCAGAAACAAAAGGGATGAAAGAGGAATTGTGGTAAGGAACAAATCAAGGTTGGTTGCTCAAGGATACACACAAACTGAAGGTTTGAATTATGATGAAGTATTTGCTCCAGTTGCAAGAATAGAGGCTATTAGATTATTTTTGGCTTATGCTTCATTCAAGAATTTTGTTGTGTATCAGATGGATGTTAAAAGTGCATTTTTGTATGGCACAATTGATGAAGAGGTTTATGTTTGTCAACCTCCTGGTTTTGAAGATCCTGATCATCCTGACAAGGTTTACAGGGTGAGGAAGGCTATGTATGGGTTGCATCAAGCTCCAAGGGCATGGTATGAGCGCCTGTCTACTTATTTGATTGACAATGGGTTTAAAAGAGGGCTGATTGATAAAACTTTGTTCATTAGAAAGCACAAAGATGATATTTTGTTGGTTCAGGTTTATGTAGATGACATCATCTTTGGCTCAACAAACAAGGAGCTATGCAAGGATTTTGAGAAACTTATGCATGATAAGTTTCAGATGAGTTCTATGGGAGAACTCAATTTTTTTTGGGGCTACAGGTTCAACAAAGGACTGATGGTATCTTCATTATTCAAGACAAGTATGTAGCAGATGTTTTGAAGAAGTTTGGGTTTCAAGATGTCAAGAGTGCAAGTACACCTATGGAAACTCAGAAACTACTGCTACCAGATGATGGAAGTCCCAAAGTTGATTTGAAGTTGTACAGGTCCATGATTGGATCTTTGATGTATCTCACTGCATCTAGGCCAGATATTATGTTCTCAGTATGTGTGTGTGCAAGATTTCAAGTCACACCAAATACCTCACACATGAATGCTGTTAAGAGAATATGTTAGTTATTAACTTTTCACATACACATCAAACCATAACACCAAGTAGCATATAGATGGAATTCTAGAGAGAGAAAGTTAGAGGTTTAGGGAACTTAGTGAGAGAAAGTGAAAGATATTATTATGAGCTCCAACTCTCTACCTTGGAAGGTAGAGAGTATTTATAGTCTTACATAACTCGCCACACTTAGGGCTGTGGATCAGGCATACAGTGGGTAAAGGCCCGTCCGTCCTCCACGGTGTTACTTAACTAAATTACTACTTAACTTAAAAGAACTACGACTGCGAGCTTTCTAACGATTACATAAACTTGAGGTGACCGACTCTTTAATATCGGGAATTTCTAATTCCTAACAATCTCCCCCTAAGGGAGGTCACCTCAATAATGTACCAAAATTACATAGAATACAAATAGATTTTACATTAACACTTGATCTTGTATTCTTGATGTAGTCCTTTGCTCCTAAGCTCGTAGTCATTGATTCTTCGCATTGCATGTTTGGTTATTCCAAGTGGAGGTCTTTTACTGATCCACGTGATGATAATTTTGAGCCATCATTTGAGATCATCAGCAATCAACAATCTCTGAGACATCCATTGTGGTGTTGTGACTTTGGGACCGACATGCTCACATTCTGGATCATGATATCTTCTCATCAGAGTAGCGGAAGCATTTGTTGAATCATGATATTGGCAGCAGCGTAGCAGAAGCATGGAGTGAAAATATCAGAGTCATTGATGCACTAATCATGATTTCTTTTGAGATAAATGTGTTAAGTGAGCATGCGGCTGTGGATTGACTGCTTCATTCTGATCAGCTGCAAACGTCGGGGTGTACCTGCATACGACAGTTAGCAATAAAGCGCACGAAAGTGTCTTTGATCACTTTCGTTGAATTGAGGTACACGGCCCACGGTTCCCCGTTGATCAGTACAAGTACTGCCTGTGATCAGGTAGGATTCCTAAGAATCTCCTTGACAGGGTTTCGCAGCTGTTCTAGCTGTTCTCAAACCGGAACATCTCAAAGAAGACAACACGGAGTGAGTGAACCAGCGAATTTTAAGTCCACTGATTGATGAAAAGAGATTTGAAAAACAATCGTGTATTGCTCAATAGAAATTGTTTTTGCAATACAATGAAGGTTTTATTGAAAATCAATTATCAATCATAAAAATACCTTTTGGTTTGAAAAATGAGTACACAGTCGATGTGCTAAAGAAAAGAGTTTTTAAGCACAAAGACCGGTTTTTCAAAGGTATCCGTCAATCCATAACCTGAACCAGGTTTGATCCAAGAGATTGAATCGCCCCATTGTTTCTGTTCAGTTGTCACATGGTTGATCTATATGATAGATCTCACATGCCACCTACCAGGAGCTTGTTAGATGTTGGCTCCAGAAGGCTTTCCATCTTCATTGTGAATGTGTAACCACATCACTCAGATGTTCTGGCAATATCACAAGGATAATGCGTAGGACTCAAGATATAATCTCTCTTTCCACATTGTGTGAAACAGAGAGTCTTCATTGAAAGTGTCCTAATGAGATTTATTGATGATCTCGTGGCTCTAGACTCAATTTGTGCATATTTGGATCCTATAACGGAGACTAGGGAGAGGGTCTCCTTCTTCAATATCAACCATCTCTAAGAGAGAGTCGATAGATAATGTCGGTTCCCCGTGAGAATGAAACAAGTCCTTTTAAGAGGAACTTGAGTGGTTTGGAAAGTTGAAGTGCAGTGCGTCACTGGGTCCATGACGTCTTGTCTTCAATACCGATGTTACCATCAGTAGCATATGAATTGAACCCGGTATCTGCCCTAAGGTTGAATAACTGGAGGGCTATTTTTTTTCACCCTATTTTCATTCAGTTCTTTTTAATTCTTCAACCCCTTCAGTGCTTACCGAGACTTCATAGCTAGAACCTTGTTGGGTTTATTCCAGTACTAGCTCAGTCTTAGTCCGCACTCTTCCCTTATCTCATTTTTTCTCCTTTTATCATCATACCTAAGGACTTCTACACTAACTAGTGGATTGTCCCTGGGTAGATCCCTCCGGTTCTGGCGGATCATGGGAACCAATACCTAACCTTATCATCCTTATATCACCGTACATTAAAGTAAAGTTGGTCGGTCTATTTGGTATTGTTCATCTGCCATTGGATCCAATAGAAACCATTTGAAAATCAATTCAGATACTTGTGATATATTATCAAAGCATTTTGTACCTGAATTGTTTTTGATATTTTTAGAACGAGAACTCCCCCTCAACATGTGCATCAAGTATTTGAAAATGTTTTGCACACGGAGGCAAGAGAAAGAATTAACTTCTTTTGATTACCATTTTCTAAAAGATATGAACATCACTTCCCTCAACAGATCAAGTGGGTATAGCCTTTCCGGGAAGGATGAGGTTTCCATGAATTTGCTCCCCCTCAATATGTGCCTCGAGGTTTGAAAAGAGTTTTGCACATACTAGAGGGAACCTGCACATTAGGATGAATGATCACGTTTCAAATCAAAGGTTTAAGATAGATGCTCCCCCTCAACATGTGCATTGAAAAATTGAAATCGTTTGTCACATGTGAGAAGGACAGCATGTAAATTCTTATGAAACCATTTACCGAATTATCAGTCTAAATCCAATTTAAATCACACATTCTCCCCCGATCACAATTGTCAAAACATTTGAGATTTGTGATCTCGTATAGATTTAAATTGATTTGAAAGCTTTTAAGGAGAATTGTGACTTGATTGTGAAAGCGTTTGAACTGATAAGGATCGGATTTTAAGACTTTACACTCCATTTATAAAACATGCATGTACATCTTTTGAAAACAATTTTAATGCTAAATAACTTTTTAATTTAATTGAAATCATTCTCCCCCTCAATCAATGACGTAGGTTGTTGATTGAGAGATAGAGATTTTGACAAATAAGTCCTGATGATTATCAAAAATAGAGATTGAGTTATTTATCAAAGCATTTAGTTTTCAACAGATAGGAGTTTATAGAATCAGAGCATAGGATTTGAAAACATGGTAAAATATGGCTCTGTTCTTTCTTTTAAAACCGGGTTATTGCCTGAAAATGACAATAAACCATTTCTCTTTCTCCCAAAAAATATATATATATATATATATATATATATATATATATATATTTTTTAGTTCGAAAAACATCTAAAGTCCCGTGTCATTCTTTAAATGACAGCACAAAGACCGTAGATATAATCGAACCGGAAGAAACATGACAAAAATGACAATATTTTTTGAAGAATTTTCGAATTTTTCAAATTTTTATGGATTTTGAAAGTTTTATATTTTTGTATTTTGTTTTTCAAATATATATGTACAAGAGATAGATGAAGAAAGACCTTTACTCCTCGTCTTCCTCCTGAAGACGTTTGAGAGTTTCTGGTTGAAGGCTTTTCAAACCAAGTCGTGGAAGAATAAACTCAAAACGTTCTCTTGGAAGAGCTTTGGTGAAGATGTCTGCTAACTGATATTCAGACCTCACAAAATATAGTTCCACCACACCTTTTTCCACTTGTTCCCTGATGAAATGATGTCGAATGTCGATATGCTTTGCTCTTGAGTGTTGAACGTTGTTGCATGAGAGAGCAATAGCACTTTTATTATCACAGTACAGAGGGATTTTGTTGAATTCAAAGCCATAGTCAGATAATTGAGATCTCATCCATAAGATTTGAGCACAACAAGATGACATGGCTATGTATTCAGCCTCTGTAGAGGAAATAGAAGTACTCATTTGCTTCTTTGAAGACCAGCTCACAAGCTTATCACCCAAAAACTGAGTACCTCCTGACGTACTTCGACGTGTATCTTGACAACGTGCATGATCAGCATCTGCATAGGCCGTTAGTGACATACCGGTGTCCTTCGGGTACCATAGTCCCATATTGATGGTTCCTTGGAGATACCGAAAGACCCGTTTAACTGCTTCAAGGTGCCTTTTAGTAGGCTTAGCCTGGTATCTAGCACACATGCACACAGAGAACAAGATGTCTGGTCTACTAGCAGTGAGATACATCAGGGATCCAATCATACTCCTATATTTCGTTTGGTCAATCATGATCCCTGAGAGGTCCTCATCTAGTTTGGTTCGGTCAATCATGGGGGTGTCAACAGGGTCACTTGAATCAAATCCAAATTTCTTTAAAATCTCTGTTGCATATTTAGATTGATTTATGAAAATGCCTCCGGGACTTTGAGAAATTTGTAATCCCAAGAAAAATGACATTTGTCCCATCATTGACATTTGAAACTTTGAACTCATTTCATTTGAAAAACGATCACATTCCATTGGGTCAGTCGAGGCAAAAATAATATCATCAACATAAATTTGAACATGAGTTAAATGTTTGCCTGACTTCCTGGTGAACAATGTAGGATCAACTGCTCCTTTGCTGAATCCGGTTGATAGAAGAAACTTTGACAGTGTATCATACCATGCCCTTGGAGCTTGCTTCAAACCGTAAAGAGCCTTCTTCAAACGATAAACGTGAGTAGGATGCTCTTGATTCACAAATCCTTCAGGTTGGCTGACGTAGACGACTTCTTTAAGATCTCCGTTCAGAAATGCCGTCTTTACATCCATCTGATATACCATCATGTTCTTACTTGCAGCATTAGCCAAAAAGATTCTGATTGCCTCGATTCGAGCAACTGGAGCAAAAGATTCTTCAAAGTCTATACCCTCCTCTTGACGATATCCTTTAGCAACTAATCGAGCCTTGTTCTTCAACACATCACCATGCTCATCAAGTTTTACTTTGAAGATCCATTTTAGAGCTATAATCATAGCACAGTCTGGAGCAGGTACTAACTCCCATACATCAAGACGATCAAACTCATGAATTTCATCTTGCATAGCATAGAACCAGCTATCTTCATTCATAGCAGTTTTAACATCTTTTGGTTCTATCTTAGATAGTACGGACTTGAAGAAGCACCATAAGGCATCGGTTGCGAGTTGCTTCCGGGTTGATACAGGACGAGAGGGATTTCCAATGATGTTGTCTAATGGATGATCGTGAGTCCATTTTCTGAGGTGTTCATGTGGCATTTGTTGAGGAACTGAAGTAGCTGAGTCGATGTCTCCTGAAGAAGATGGTTCTGACGATGATTCAGGAGTAGCAAATATGTTTTCAAATGGAGCATCTTCAGGAGTCGCAAAGGGATTAACTTCATCAATGATGCCAGAAACATTTCCATGATGTACATTTGAAGAATGATGATTTGTTGATGAGACTGAAGGATCAGCAGCAGGTGCTTCTTGACTTACAGATATTGAAACTGATGGATTGACTTCATTCACTGGAATATGAGCATCCTCTGTTGTAGGGATCAGCACCTCATTAGTAGTAGACTCATACAGTTCATCAAACATTGGATCAAACAATTTCTTTACATCATCTTCAGATGGAGGTACATATGGCGTTTCTTGAGAGGAGTTTGGAACAAGGGATGAACCAATAGGACTGTTTTGAAGTGCGGGTCCTGAGCTGGAGTGTCCAGGAGCCATTTGACCGGTCAGCTCATCAAACGTAACATGAATTGTTTCCATGATATTTCAGGTTCTTTTGTTGTAGATTCGGTATCCCTTTTTGTTTGATGCATATCCAACAAATACTCCAATGTCAGCTTTGGCCCTAAGTTTTCCTAAGTTTTGACCCTCATTAGTTGGATAGCACAATGCACCGAATACACGAAGGGAAGATAGATTAGGTTTTCTGTTGTGGACAAGTTCATATGGAGTTTTTCCATGAATAGTGTGAATCAGGGAACTATTTTGTGTGTAGCATGCAGTGGCAATAGCTTCAGCCCAGAGAAACATTGGAACCTTTGAGTAGATCAGCATTGTTCTAGCAGCTTCAACAAGAGTACGATTTCGTCTTTCAACTACACCTTTCTGTTGAGGGGTTCGTGGAACACTTCTTTGATGGCTGATTCCAACGCTTTCATAGAATTCACTAAGTTGTTTGTTGACAAACTCAGTTCCATTGTCTGTTCTGATAATTCTGATAGTTTTGTTAAGTCTAACCTGCAGCTGTTTGATGAGTTTGATGATGATATCAGGAGTTTCATCCTTTGTCCTTAAGAACTTGACCCAGGTGAATCTAGAGTAATCATCAACCACAACTAACACATATTTCTTCCCAAAGATATTCTGCACCCTCATCGGTCCACATAAATCCATATGAATCATATGAAGAACTTCTGTGACAGAGTTAGTAGGTTTGGATTTATGGGCAAACATCTTGCTTTTTCCCAATTGACATGCTGAACAAAGATGATCCTTTTCATACTTTAGTCTAGGTAAACCTACAACTAAGTCCTTTCTGGAAAGATCGTTGATGGTGCCGAAGTTCAAGTGATTGAGACGACGATGCCATAACCATGACTTTGTTTTTGAAGCCTTAGATAACAAGAAAATTGGTGAGGCTCTCATCATGTCATCGATAGAGATGGTGTAAAGGTTTGAGCCACGAGTTCCTTTCAACAGTTCCTTACCATTAAGATCTCTAACAAAGCAGGTATGTTTTCTGAAGGCTACTTCTAGATCAGAGTCACAGAATTGACCAACAGAGAACAGATTATGACCTAAACCTTCCACATAATACACTCTGGAGATGACACTATCACCAACAACATAATCTCCATAACCCATAATAGCACCAAAATGATCATTACCAAATCTAACAGTCCCGATGAATTTGCTCACGAAGTTCATGAGCCGTGACCGGTCTCCAGTCATATGCTTGGAACAGCCTGAGTCCAGGTACCACAGAACGATTTGAACGATCTGCAGTTGAACACAGACAAGAATGGATAACTGGATAATTGGGATCCCCATGCAAGAATGGGTTCCATTTGGTTAGTAGCAACAGTTGGACCACCCACATCAGAAATAGAAGCATTCATATCAGATAGTGAGGTAATGGAATCATTGTGAATAGATGCAGTACTAGTGTCTGTATTAGCCCTATTTACAGTGTGACCACTTCTTAAGGGAATAGTTCTACCAGTAGGCATCCATTTTCTAGTGGGCATTATCTGATTAGTCTTATGACCAACAGGTATCCAATAAAAGCCTATTCTGCTGAATGTTCTTCCTGTGGGTTTCCATTGTTTTCTAACTCTCTTTCGCTTTTGCCTTTTAGCCTTTTTAGCATGAATTTTAGCATTAACAAAATTAACTGGACAATTAACA
Source organism: Chrysanthemum seticuspe (assembly GCA_019973895.1). Classification (NCBI taxonomy): domain Eukaryota; kingdom Viridiplantae; phylum Streptophyta; class Magnoliopsida; order Asterales; family Asteraceae; genus Chrysanthemum; species Chrysanthemum seticuspe. Next base: position 237,138,569 of record BPTQ01000005.1, read on the forward strand.
TCATTAGGCAAAACATTGACATCACATCCATGATTAGAAACAGAATTCAAGCAATCATCAGTACAAGGTTTGCAAATAGTATCAGAATTCGAATTAATTACAGTACGCCTATGGCTAATACTAGAATCAACACGATTCGTTTTATTCGATTCAAACTTAAGGTTCCTAGATTGTTCTTCTACTCTCTTCCAGTGCACATTCTTAGCTTGAGAGGTCCTATCATTCCTTGTATTGTCTTGAGACTTTGACCTGCTCCCTTTAATGTCACTGATTACTCCTGTAGAGGGAATGGGAACATTAGTTTGTTTTACTACTCTTTGCATCACCTGTTTAGATGTGCTGGGATCTGAACTACATGCAGGTGCACTATGGTTCACTTTCTTAAAGCTAGATGTACTGAGATTAGTACTCCTAGAAGGCACATTTGAGTTCTCTTTCCTAGCATTGACAGATCTAGAATCTGAACTACTCAATGGTACACTACTCCTCACATTCAAACCATTGGGAATTGAGTGCATATCATGTTTGGCCTTAGGCATTGAGCATGGAATCAAAGGGTTAACTCTCTCACCTAATGTCTTTGGGCATATTGTGATCAATATTCTAAGATTTCTTGAGATCGTTTGGCATATAAGCATGCATGTCCAATTGCATTATCATGAGGTTTCTCTAGCTTATCCTCTTCAACAATCTCACGCAGGCATTCTAAGCAATCCTTAAGGGATGAGAAATATGTTTGAATGGCAAGTTTGTTGTTCCTTAGGTGAGGGGGGACATATGTCACATATAAAGCATATTTATTACTAGAGTGAACCTTTGATACAACATTTTCCTCATTGAACATTGGCATTTTCCCTTTTACCTGACTCTTCAGATTCTCAATTTCCTTTTGCAATGAAGTTATTTGTTCGTTGTTTTTGTTGCGAGTGACTTTAATTGATTCAAACAACTCATTGAAATGACGTTTAACCTTTTCATTTTCTTTTAGAAAACTTTCGTTTTCCTTTTGTAAAGCATTTACTAGATTTTGAAGATGAAACGTTTGAGAATTCTGAGAATCTAAAGGAGGAGGCATTTGGGAGCCTGTTATATTGTTCGTTTGACCCTTTAATTGAGAGATTTGGGCTTTCAACTTTCTAATCGTGTTACACTGAGCATGAATCTGTTCATCTCGTTTGTTAATTTGAAAAACTGCATCAAACTCTGGAGCATCTGAAGATGTCTTGATATTTGAAGTTTTGACATTTTCTTTGAGATGTTGATATTTTAGTTGTAGATTAAAATACTCAACTTCTAGTTTAGAAAAATGTTTAACCAAATTGTCATGATCATCCAGTTCAATTTTCTCATTTAGTTTAGAATTAGTTTTTTCAAGCTCAATGACACGATCATGGGAGACTTTCAGGGCCACAGATAGTTCATGAAATTTGGAAGCATTAATAGAGCAATTTGAAGCAGTAAAAAAAATATCTTGAGCAACACATTCAGTAATAAGATTCTCATTTAATGTATGCAGGTTCTTTCTCTCTATCTCATTATATTTCAGTGCACGCTCATAGTCACTAACTTCAACAACCATTGCATCAAATTCCTTTTCCATACCCTTAATATCAGTTTCTACCCCCTTTTTAAGACTCTCAAAGTGTTCTTTTAGAAGTTTAAAGAAGGGCATGACCTCAGTTAAATAACATTCTTTCATTTGTTCAAAACCTCTTTCTCCTTCAGTTATACCAGTGGGTGTGATCCTTTTCTTGCAAGTTTTCTCAAAATCAACAAATAGTTGAAATATAATGTATTGGCTAATTAATGTCTTGCTTTTAGTGGCAATTGTTCTAGGAACAAGATGCATTGGTGTATTAGGAGGATACACAGTCGCTCTAGGCATTTTTAAAAGGGGAGGGTTTGTTTCAATTATGTTTTCCGCTTTCTGCTTATCTAAATCCTTTTTCCAGAAGACTTGTTCGGGAGTCAACAAAGTCTGAGGCTTAAACTTGTTCAAGGAAATCCAGTTTTCCTTCTTGTAATCATGAGGAGAGATGATTATGTTTTTCTCTTTGCATTTGGGATCATTTTGTTTCTTATTCATCTTTTCCCTAGTGATTTCATTTAATATCTTATCTTCCTCAGTGCACTCAACGCAACTAGGTTTCTGCCTAGGCTTAAGGACTTCATTACCATCATAAAGCACCTTATGAGCATTTCTAGCCTTTTTAATTACCTCTGGATTTGGTTCCTCAACAAGGGGAATGCTATGCTTATCGCTTAAGACACGATGTTTCGTGACCATGTGAGCAGTCTGAATGGTGTTTCCTTGTAAGTACAACTTGTTTTCAAGTTTGTTTTTCAAAGTTTTCAGATTAGAAAAATCTCTCAAGAGTTTTGATTCCTTTGCATTAAATTCTTGCTTAAGCATTTTGACATTTTCTTAAAGTTCTTGTTTTTGCTTAGATGTTTTAGAAAGTTTTTCATGCAAGGAATTTAATTCTTGTTTCAATACTTCTTCTCTAAACTTACTTTTTCTAATTACTGTACTCACTTGGACATCCATTTCCTGCTCACGAGTGGTCAACTCAAATTTAGCACGTTGTTCATAAATTGCAACACGTTCCTTATAGGCATTTAGTTCAGAAATTATGGAATCATCAGGAGCACATGCAGTGTATTCATCAAAGACATAGTCATTGTTGACTGCAGAAGATGCATCACTTGGTGCAACTTCACTTTCACTTTGTTTCACGTATTGATCGTATGGGACAATATTGATATTACCCATATTTTCAATATTTGATTCAATAGTTTCAGTTGGTTGTACTTTGTCATGCATCTGTTGCACATCAGCATCATCGTATAGCTTTAATACCTCTGAGATGAGTTTGTCCTTGGATGGGCCAGCTTGTGGTGAAGAAGAGATCTTGGGAGAAACCATTGGAGAGATGCTAGCCATAAAGATTGTGTGTGCAGTAGGTCCATCATCTACATCAGAGTCGTATGCATCACAGTCAGCGACTTGAAAGGCGTTCTGATGATTGTGACCTATCTCCTGAATAGGCTGCTCATCCACATCTGCATCATAGGTCTTGGCATTACCCTCAGCAAGAAAAAGCAATTCCTCTTCATCCAACGCAGCACCATTGTCCTGAGCTTGTGCCAGTAACATCTTATCTCTGAAGTAATCAGCATTCTGTGGACGCTTTGGAGATGTGCAGTTCCTTGCAATGTGTCCCTCACCACCACAGTTATAGCATTTGATCGGCTTAGCTTGACCTTGGTTACCATTCCTTCCTCGAATCTGATTGCCCACATATCCTCTACCAACACCACCCCTTCCCTGATCATACTGTCTTTCCTGAACTGGTTGCACCACAATCCTTCCATCTTTAACAGTGGCTTGATTATGTGGGTTAGATGCAGTTCTGAGGTTGTTGTTGGTTTGTGGGAGAGAATTCATGTTTTGACTAATGAGTAGAGCTAGTTGATTCATGATGTTATCCACGCGTGCATCAGCATCAGCTTGTTTGAACATAGGATCAGGAATGAGTTTGTGATTACCATTACCCAAGGGTATGACTTGTGATGCTTTGGTTGTGATTCCAATGTTTGAGTAGAAAGCTGTTGAGTCATTAGACGAACTTGTCTCTCCCTGGTTGGTTTTGAACTGATTGAGAATCAATTTTTCAAACATAGCATGTCTCTCATTCTGAAGGAGGAAGGCATAGAGTTGCTCATAGTTTGTATTCTTCAGTCCTTTAGTGAGCTTCACAGCTGTGACAAACTTGTGCCATTCGGGATTCATGTTGTTCACAAACTTTGAGTTCAGCTGAATGTTAGGCATAGTCATTCTGATGTTTCTCATGTCATTCACTAACTTATGAAATCTCACATAGTACTCATAGACACTCTCATCTGGTTTCATCTTGAAGTTCTCAAATTCGTCATAGAGTTGTGATTCTCTGTCTTCCATAGTCAGTTCTGAACCTGAGAGAAGCATCTTAACATTATCCCAAACTACCTTTGCTTCAGTGTTATGATTGATCAGCTTGTAGATGTCTTTAGGAATACCTTGAAGAACAATGTTTGAGGCCCTGATATCTGCATCAAATCTCTTTTTCTCCTTATCATCAAGCTCATCATACATCTTAGGTCTGTCCATTCCGTAAACAGGAGTACCATCTTCATTAGTATCAAGTATGTCTCTAGTCGTCTCAACCCGATATGGTCCTTCATCAATGGATTTGAGAATGTTGACACCATTTTCCTTTCCAAGGCAATACAATCTGATTCGTTGAGCCCAAGAATCGTAGTCAGTTCTGTCAAGCATGGGTGGACGAGTATCTGAACCAGCTGCTTGTACATCCTCGGCAACAGTGGAGATGACAGTAGGGACGTTGGTAGACATGTTAACAGATTATACGGGATTTTATAACTCAATGATTAAACCAGGAAATAGATTCTTTCACGGGATTTTACTAAATCAAGAGAAAACCGTAAATAATCACTCAAGTCGCTAGATGATAAAGCTCTAAGTCGCTAGGAACAAATGCACTAAGTCGCTACCAATTAATTCGCTAGACAGCCAAGTCGCTAGAATCCCAAGTCGCTAATAGAAAAGCAAGTCGCTAAGTAGTAACTCGCTAACACTCAAGTCGCTAGCAAAAATTCAGCAGTAATTCGCTACTCAAGTCGCCAACAATGCAAGTCGCTAAAGAGCAACTCGCTACAGACCAAATCGCTACCACAAGTCGCTACCTGTAGTGGAGAGTCCACTACTTGTACTTTAAGTCGCTAGATCTAACTCGCTAGATTTAACACTGTAACTCGCTACAATTTTGTGAAGCAAGTCGCTAAGAAGAAAACTTATCCGTGAACTAACTCGCTACCATGAAAAACCATATAAACATCACTTTTCAATCCAAAAACAACCCAACCAAGATGATTCAAGCTTACCAAATGAAAACCAAAACACTTTTGATGATTCTAAACACAAAAGTACCAACAAAATTCAAACTTTAACACACGAAATCAACCAAATGATGCAAAAACCACTAAACTTTTTCAAACTCAAAAACCACCTAAAAACCACTATAAATCCAAAGATGTGTAAGATATGATCCAACCATGGCTCTTGATACCAATTGTTAGTTATTAACTTTTCACATACACATCAAACCATAACACCAAGTAGCATATAGATGGAATTTAGAGAGAGAAAGTTAGAGGTTTAGGGAACTTAGTGAGAGAAAGTGAAAGATATTATTATGAGCTCCAACTCTCTACCTTGGAAGGTAGAGAGTATTTATAGTCTTACATAACTCGCCACACTTAGGGCTGTGGATCAGGCATACAGTGGGTAAAGACCCGTCCGTCCTCCACGGTGTTACTTAACTAAATTACTACTTAACTTAAAAGAACTACGACTGCGAGCTTTCTAACGATTACATATACTTGAGGTGACCGACTCTTTAATACCGGGAATTTCTAATTCCTAACAGAATATTTAGATATCTTAAAGGTCATCCTAAATTGGGCCTTTGGTACTCTAAGGATTCCCCTTTTGATTTGGTGGCCTACACAGATAGTGACTATGCTGGTGCTAGTTTGGATAGGAAGTCTACTACGGGAGGATGTCAGTTTTTGGGAAGCAGACTAATTTCATGGCAGTGTAAAAAGCAAACTATTGTGGCAAATTCTACAACTGAAGCTGAGTATGTGGCTGCTGCTAGTTGATGTGGTCAAGTTCTTTGGATTCAGAATCAATTGCTGGATTTTGGGTACAATTTTATGCATACTAAGATTTACATTGATAATAACAGTACAATTTGCATCATTAAAAATCTTGTTTTACATTCTAGAACTAAACATATTGAGATAAGGCATCATTTCATTAGAGATTGTAATGAGAAAAGGTTGATTCAAATGGTAAAAATCCATACTGATTTCAATGTTGTTGATCTTCTCACCAAAGCTTTTGATGTGGGGAGGTTTCAGTACCTTGTTGTTAGTATTGGAATGATTAATCTCTAAATCTCAACTTGTTTTGTAAATGTTTGTATAAGAGTTGGACTGTTATTATGTGATCTTAGTATTGCTATTTTTGTTTCTAACCACTGATAGTTGTGTTCAAACCACTGTTTGTTGCTTTGTGTTCCCACTAACCATTTTGCAGATACAAGAAAGTTAATTATAGAAGCAAAAGAAGTACTGAAGTTTAAATTGTTCATTCATTCAAGAAACAGTTTACAGCTTACAGCTTACAATTAAACTTCATGTGCAAATAAAAGACTAGTTCTATACATGATTTCCTACACCTATCCTAGCTCATAACTTCTATTCCAACTGTTGGATATGCATGACCATGATATGCATGACCAATACGACGAGCTAAGGATCAAAATGGGAAGGATGGATTGATGAAAATGAAGATGATGAAGATGAATACAGTAGATGGATGTGTGATATGACAATTTCCTTTGTGCTTCATCTACTGGTTTCACCAAAAAGCATCACTCCATCTTCCTTTAACCCTTCCCCTTTACGATATGTGAAGAACCACCACAACCTGGTGCAGGAAGACCAAGAACCACCTCTCTATCCTCTGGGAGTGGAGGATTTCTTGCTCGTGTTCTTGGTTGGGGATGGGATGATGAAGGTTGTCCTCTCTTTGCTTCCTCTCTAACCAACCTATTGAAGGTTGGTTCAAGGCGCTCAGTAGAATCATCTGAACCTCTTGATGACTCACTAGGATCTACAACACTATCATCTTCAGATGAAGGGAGAAAGGGGGATTTTCTTGGTCGTGGTTCTTGTGGAGGTATGTAAAGACGCCATGGGTCAGGCTCTTCGCTTGATGATGATGATGATGATGATGATGAAGAGGACGAGGATGTTAGATCAATGACTTCTGGTTTATTCCAACTGGGATTCCACATGGTGATAGTTGTTGATTGTGGATTTTGGAGAAATTAGGGTTTTGGTTTTAATTGGTGTGTGGTAACTGAGATTTGGGTTTCTTTTATAAGCAGAGATAGGGCTTATGTAAGTAAATGAGGGGCAGGTTAAATGTGGTTGAGGAGTTAATGAGATATTTAGGTTTTGGCAATATATTAATACTGATAGTTGACCATATTGACTTACACATTTAGCACTTTGGCTAAACACTGATAGGTCTATGGAACCACTTCTATCTCTTTCTAACCACTGCTAACATTAACTCTCTTTTCTGTGTTTGTTTTGTGTTTGTGACTTGCAGGTATGGAGGATTCTTGTATATTGGAGCTTGTGTTTTTAGCTGCTAGTGTTAAAAAAAAGAAAAAAGAAAAAGAGAGAGAGATTGTGAGAATCCTTCATATTTCTGTGAGATACTTTTGTTTTGACACAGATTTGCTTGCTGTATTTCTTGGTCAATTGGAGTGACACTCTGTATCCACTTATAGTATGTATCAATCCACGGATAGAGGTCTTCAAACCACTGATAGCATGCTACTTGTTTCTGGATACTACAGGGGCTGTTTGGTAACTTTGGCGAAAGTATGTTTATCTCCCCAAAATCATGGATGGATCATTCATTGGTCTTCAAATCACTTCAACTTGGCGCTCTACATCAACCCTAATCACTTTACTTTGCATAATTCACAAATCCCATATCATATCCATCATCAATCACAATGGCGACCCAGTACTCCAACACACATAACCTTGTTGCTAACCTCATAAAAAACAATCGATCTGAAGGTTTTCATCAAATGATTGATTTCCTTCTTCACAGTCCTATTCACTATGCCTTGACAGTCACACCAACCATTCTTAAAGCCTACATACATCAGTTCTGGAGGAATGCTAAGCTTGAAGAAGTTGATGGAGTAGCAGTGTTTAGCACTGTTGTGGATGAGAATGCTATATCTGTTAATGAGGAGATCATTAGGGAAGTTTTAAAGTTTGATGATGCTGATGGTATTGTAAATATTTCGGATGCTGAGATAGTTGCTGGTTTGGAAAGGTTAGGCTATACACACAAGGGTGATAAGGTACAATTTTTTAAGAGTTTGTTTTCAAAACAATGGAAGTTTTTGATTCACACCTTGTTGATGTGTCTGAGTAGTAAGACCACTGGGTTTAATGACTTTCCTTCAAAAATTGCTACTGCAATTATTTGTTTGTTTGATGGAAGGAAGTTTAGTTGGTCTAGGATGATCTATGAGGGGCTAGTACAAACATTAGGAAGAAGGGTAAATACTATTTATATCGTAGGTTTGTTCAACTGATTGTGGAAAGTCAAATAGAGGAACCTGTTGAGCATTCTAGGGAGTATGAAGTACATCATATGCTTCCTAAGGTTTTTGCACATATGAGGAATCAGCCACAAAATGTACAAATTAGAGATGTTCCCTTATTTCCCCATATGCTTACTTTGCCTACTGATCTTGAGTTTGATGAAAGTCTTGAATCACAACCTTTAGTTACTGAACCCACTGCTAGTACATCTGAACCCACTGCTAGTACACCTCAAACCACTGTTAGTGACACTCAACCTACTTCTAGTCAAACTCAAATTAAACCACTGTTAAACCAATTATCTAGACTAGGAGACTGAAGGGCACCAAGCTACCTCAGGCTGGTGTTAGTGGTGTTGTTCATGAGGCTGTCACATGGAGTGGAGGTGACATGATTGGAAGGGCTTCCACTACTGATTCATGCTTAGATGCTGGTCAGGATAGTGGAAACATAATTAAGACCCAACCTTTGGCAACTCCTAATGTGGAGAGTTCCTTAGAACTTAACACAGGTGGAGGAATCCCTAGCCAACTGGCTACTATAGGGTGCATAGATGATCAGGCAAGGTCTGGTGCTATGTTTACTTTATCCAAGGATTCACCTCTCGGAGTAGTTAACACAGCTCGAAGTGATGAGGATAGTTTGGAATATGAAACTGAATTGACGGATCCTAAGCTGGTACATGATGACTTTTCCAATGAACCACCTCTCGGACCAGTTCACACAGGTCGAAGTGGGGAGGATATTCTTGAACGTTTTAATAAATTGACGGATAAATGTGCCAAAATGGAGGATACAATTTCAGGTCTACAGGAGCTGGCTGTGTTTCAGGGAAAAGACATTAGGCGATTGAAGCACAGGGTATTGGTTTTGGAGAAAGTAAGAAGACCTGGGATTGCTGTTTTGAGAAAAATGAGAAGGATGAAAAAGAAGGTGGACTCCTCTCCAGCTCTGAATGTGGAGGATGTATCCAAACAGGGGAGGAGTGAAGGCATGAATTCAGGGGAGGCTGTTGATGTATCTATGGAAGAAGATGTTGATAGTGGAGATCAAGAATTTTTGGTATCTGATAAAGATGGGAATGAGGCAGTTCTTGAAAGTTTGAAGAATGTTGTAGAAGATGAAGTAGTGCAGGACACAACCACTGATAGTATGTCTGCAACCACGGTTAGTACTCTTGTAACCACTGCTGCAGTTTCAGACATGGCAATTGTACCCACTACTATCATACCCACTGCTATTATAACCACTTCCACTATTGTCACAACCCTCTCTGTATCACCACCTAAATCTAAAGAAGTTGAGAAAGAAGCTGCAAGTACATTGATCAATCTAAGTAAAACCTCAGCTAATTCTACACCCATCATTGCACCTGTTTCATCTATTAAATCTACTTCAACCAAACCCAAAAGCAAAAGTTTGATTATTGGTGATCCAGAAAAGAATAAAGTGGTTCAACAAGACATTGGTAAAGGTAAAGGGATTGTAAAACCAGAGTTGAAGTTTAAAAGTAAAGCAGAGTAGGTTGCTTATGATGCAGAGTATGTAAAAATGATGTTAGCTGAAGAACAAGCAGCTTTAGAGAAAAGGAAGCAAGAAGAAGAGGAAGCTAGTCAGAGATGGTTAGCTATATGGTATGAATCATAAAACTATGTTGAAGCTTCTCAACAAATACATGATGAATATACTGCACAAGAATGGGCACTGGTGGATGATGAGGAAAGAGCTAGACTTTTGGGTCAATGGGCAAGGAGGATTGGTAAAGAAAGGAAGCAAGTTATAAGAAAGAAACCTCCTTCAATTGCACAGATGAGGAATGTACTGACGAAGATTATTAAGAATTCAAGAATTCATATTCCTGATAATCTTAATAGGTGTTCATTTGAAAGAATTCGTGAGATTTATATGGGATGTATGAAGATTAATAATGATGATTTATGTCCAATGAATTCTAAAAAGGAAGAAGAGTGGATTCAAAAGGAAGAAGAGTGGATTCAAAGTAGACAAAAGAGAAAATATGAGGTTCAGGAGACATCTGATTCTAAAAGACTGAAAGTAGTTGAAGATGTTAATCAAATTATTTCTTATGAGTTTAAGCTTAAAGTTGGAAGTGAAGGAGTTTGGAAAATTCAAAGACTCAACAATGAAGTTTATGAGTATAATAAATTTTCACAGAGGCTCCAGTATTTTGATAGAGATGATTTGATGAATCTTTGGATACTTTACAAGAATAAGTTTGGTGAAGTACATCCAAATGATTATCAAGAGAGACTAGTTTATCATCATTTGAAGATTTTATTTGAACCTACTCATGATGAACCTGAATGGAAAGGACTCTACAATGGTAATGTTACAAGATGGTTTTTATATCAAACTTGTGGAGTTCATGTTTTAACTGTTTCTGGAGAAGTTATTCATATGCTTGTAGAAGGTGATTATCCTCAACTGAATAAGTATCCAGGAGTTATTGCTCAGATGATGAAGCCTGGTATTATCAAGATGTTGTTGCCCTATGATGGTCAAGCTTACAATTTGTTGCTGAAGTATGAGAAAATTCTTAAATCTAGTAAGTGTTTGGCTACATCATCCAATTCAGATGTTTTGAGCTTAAAGGAAACTTGAGAATTCTGTTGGAATGTATCAAGTTTAGGGGAGGATTGTTGGGTTTTTGGTTCCTTGGGATTAAGAATTATTCGAAGTGTTGGAACCACGGACAGAAGAATGGAACCACTGATGAAGACAAACCGCGGCTAGTAATATTGTGTAACCACGGATAATGTATTGTAACCACTGCTAGTCTTGTATAGTCGGTTTAGTATTATGTATTAGATAAATATGGAAAAGATATTTATCTTGTAGGTTAAGTATTGTATTATGTAAAGGACTCCTTAGTGTTGGGTCTATTATAGATTTAATGATACAAAACAAGAAGAATGAAACATAAAGGACTAAAAGTGACAAGAAGGAAACTACAAAAAGATGGAGGATTTGGAAGATTCTAGAAGATATGCTTAAAAGAATATTTAGTTTCCTAATTGTATTGTTTCCTAATTATATTATGATTCCTCTTGTAAACCCTAGATGTCTCTAGTATATAAAGAGACATAGGGTCATTAGTTTTAGCACGTACGTACAAGATGTAGACGTCTAAAGGTGTGTGTGTGTGGAAACCTAGGCGTAGGGATTGGGAAAACGCCTAGGGTTTAGTGATTTAGTTATTTAGTGTTAAAGATCAAGTCTTTGATCTTTATTATTGTTTAGTTAGTTTATGATAATGAAAAACCTTGTTCATTATAACGTTAATTCTTATTGAATATTCCGCTTTCGTTATTATGTGTTCCTAGATATAATATTAGACCTCGTCTAAGAGCTTACAACGATCTTATCAATTGGTATCAAAGCCTGGGGCTCGTGATATCTAGGGTACAAGGTTTGTCGAAGAGAAAAGAAGAAAAAAATTCGAATATGGAATTTTCGTATCTATCTGTAGGGCTGTTTTCAAACAGCCATAACTTTTTAATGAACCGTTGGATTGGGCTAAAATTTGAACTGGAGCTTCTTGGTATATCTATCTTTAATCTCACTGAAGGGTTTGTCAATCGGAGCTCTCAATCAAAAGATATAAGCAGTCGAATTCTGCTGCAGAAAAATCCGTAAGGTTACAACAGCACTGTTTTGAAACGATCATAACTTTTTCGTTAACCGTTGGATCGTAACGAAATTTTTGGTGGATGTTCTCTATATATCAATCTAACTTTCCACCAAAGGGATTTTTCATCTGAGCTTTTATGTGAAAGTACTACTGAAAGTACTGCTGCGTATTTTCAAAGTACTGCTTGGTTTAAAAGTACTGTTGTTCGATGTTTTTAAAGTACTGCTGATGCTTATATAATCAAAGTACTGCTCGTAGGTCTAAGTACTGCTTCGAGGTACTTCTTAAAGTACTGCTTATGTTCACAAAGTACTGCAGATTTTATTCAAAGTACTGCTTATGCTCAAGGAACTGCTACTTCTCAAAGTACTGTGAGGAGGTTTCAAAGTACTGTTAAATTGAAAGTACTGCTTTTCATATAGTTTTTGATTTAAGGGGAAGTCGAGCATATTGTTATGATTTTTGAATGACACACACACAGAATGGTTATTTGGTTCACACACACAGGAAGAAGTTTTTGTTCTTAAAAAGGATTTAAAAAGGCTCGTTATGGAGATTTATTGAAGAATTGATTACGAAGAGGATTATTTATCACTTATTTGAAGGTGAAGTGGAATTGCTTGGTTTGTGTTCTTATCATCTAGCTTGTTGAATCTAGCAATGTGTGATTTTTCTTATGATGCTCTATGCACACATTGTCTATCACTTGAAGGAGTTACATTGTAGTGCTCAGTGTCTCATACTAGTTGAGGATTCTTTTCAAGGGATTGCGGTCTACTTATATTTTTTGGTTCGTATAAGTATGGAGTTCCGTGGATAGTACAGATTTAAGACACAAGTTTGGGAAATTTTACTTCTTCATCAAGTTCGTTATACTCGGTTTTCTTCACAAGTGATCATTACATAAAGCCTACAGATTTTGAAGAATCAAGAAGATGGTTAACATATGGTTTTTAGGGGAAGCTTATTGTTAAAAGTTTAACCATCTACATGCATCACTCAAGGGGAAGTGTTTGATTTTTACTATTGTTGATCATTATTACTACTGCTAGTTGAAGTTTTCTACTGTTTTGGATCCATTTTTCTTATGATGCGTAATGGTGGGTGATTTGAAGCATTGGAAGTCTTAGATTGGAAGTATGATATTGGTTCGTAGTGGTTAAGATCATTATTTGCATACGTTCTCTATTTGTTGATAACAAAAAGGGGAAGAGATGCTTGAGTGACATGTTTAAGTCAGGGGAAGATTGTTTCATTCATGGTGAGATTTAATTATCTCAATTTCTCTACTTCGTCTAGGGAAGTTCGTACAAGAATCGTGTTTGTTTTGTCATCATCAAATAGGGGAAGATTGTTGGGTCTATTATAGATTTAATGATACAAAACAAGAAGAATGAAACATAAAGGACTAAAAGTGACAAGAAGGAAACTACAAAAAGATGGAGGATTTGGAAGATTCTAGAAGATATGCTTAAAAGAATATTTAGTTTCCTAATTGTATTGTTTCCTAATTATATTATGATTCCTCTTGTAAACCCTAGATGTCTCTAGTATATAAAGAGACATAGGGTCATTAGTTTTAGCACGCACGTACAAGATGTAGACGTCTAAAGGTGTGTGTGTGTGGAAACCTAGGCGTAGGGATTGGGAAAACGCCTAGGGTTTAGTGATTTAGTTATTTAGTGTTAAAGATCAAGTCTTTGATATTTATTATTGTTTAGTTAGTTTATGATAATGAAAAACCTTGTTCATTATAACGTTAATTCTTATTGAATATTCCACTTTCGTTATTATGTGTTCCTAGATATAATATTAGACCTCGTCTAAGAGCTTACAACGATCTTATCACTTAGCCTATAAAAGGAGGTCTTAGGTTAGATTAGATATACGTATGTTTTATATCTAAGGTCAATACACTTCAAGGTTGTAAAACCCTAATACTGTTTAGAGTATTCGTATTAATAATAATATTGAGGTGTTGAATGTTTATTGTTCTTCTTCTTAAGATTAAGTATTAAATTCCGCGTGATACTTAATAAGTATTTGTTTAAATTCAGTTTCTATATTAGATCGTTTGCTCAACTGGGATCAACACATGGATCGTTTCAAGTTTATAAAATACAATATATTTTAGAAAATCTTGAGCAATGAGGCTCTGGTACCAATTGTGGAAAACTAGAAGGGGGTTGAATAGTTTTACCGTTTAAAATCTTATTTGAAACTTTATTGTGAGATCAATCAATATAGATAAGTAATGTGTTAGTGAAGAATGAATAATACGTAAGCAATAGATAGTAAGTAAGGAAAGAAACAATCAAACCACGACAAAGTTGTTTATAGTGGTTTGGTCTACAAGGACTCCTTTTCCTTGTCCTACTCCACTCCCTGAGTCTCCAACTCGAGAGTTATCTTCACTAATCAACAAGCTCCTTTAACCGGCGGAGAAAACCTTTACACGTCGCTTACACAATATTTCCAACACAAGGCTAGATGTCGAGTTCTTTTACAAGAGTACAACCACTCCCAACACACTATGTATTTTGAGGACTAAAATACTAACCACTCACACTCAGAGGTTTAAGAAGGTTTGCTACAACAATGATGTATGAACAATAATGAATCACACAACAACAAAACAAACAAGTCTTCTAACTAATTGTTGAAGCTTGATTATGCCTTGATCTTCTTTGCTACAAAAGATGATCACTAGAATGAAATGAAATTGAGTTAGATGTAATAGAATGAGAGAATGTATGTGTTTTATGCTAATGAGGGATGAGAAAACAACTTGGGTTGGCTTGCTTATTTATAGGCCAATTGTTCCGCAAGACCACGGACTGGACGGAACCAAAAAAAGGGTTCCGCCCTTTATATTTTTTGGTTCCGCTTGTCTGACAGTAAAGATCAAAAAAATCTTTTCAAGATCACCCAAATCTCTCCAAGATTATGTAAGATATGATGAGTGAATATCTAAAAAAAATATTCTATGAAATCTCATAAAGATTTCCAATGTGATGAAAGCCATGATGTAATATGTTGTTTTCTATTTTTAGAATTAATATGTTATATAAGTAAATACTTATGTAATGTTATGTTTAAGAAACTAAACATACTTGTTCTAAAAATGTTGATGTACATTATAGTTTAGAAGGATATCAATGTTAATTGATACATAGCTAATCAAAATGTGATAAGATGTAAATGCTTAAGTGATGAAGACTTTATTTAAGAAAAGTTTTTTTTTAATGTCTTTTAATCTTAACAAGCTTCATACTTTACAAAATTGAAATTTACTTTTGTTGTTAACAAAACAAGGTAAAGATCATAAAATATAAATAACGTTTTAGGACGATATTTGTATTAACATACCTATTCGACCAACTCCAAGGATCTAGTATCTATTCTAAAATCGACTTACGATCCAGGTATCACCAGCTTAGAGTTCGAGAGGAAGATATCCCGAAGACAGCGTTCATATATCGTTATAGGCACTATGAAGTCCAAGTGATGTAGTTTGGTTTGACCAACGCGCATGCGGTATTCATGGACCTCATGAAGCGAGTGTGTAAGCCCTATCTGGATAAGTTTGTGATAGTATTCATAGACGACATTATGATATACTCCAAGAGTAGATAGGAGCACGAAGAGCATTTGAGGCTCACTTGGAGTTATTGAGGCAAGAACAGTTTTACGCCAAATTCTCTAAGTGTGAATTTTAGATTCCGACCTTACAATTCTTGGGCCACGTGATAGATAGTCGAGGAGTTCACGTGGATCCTGCCAAGATTGAGGCCATTAAGGAATGGGCTGCTCCTAAAACCCCATCAGAAGTTCACCAGTTTCTAGGTCTAGCTGGCTATTACCGAAGGTTCATTGAGGGATTCTCTAAAATAGCTAAGTCGTTGACCAAAATGATGCAGAAGAACGTTAAGTACGAATGGGTAGAGAAGGAAGAAGAGGTGTTCCAACTACTGAAGGAGAAGTTGTGTAGTGCACCCATCCTAGCCCTGCCTGAAGGAAGCGAAAATTTCGTCGTGTACTGCGACGCTTCGCATATAGGCTTGGGAGCTGTTCTGATGCAACGGGAGAAGGTGATAGCGTATGCCTCCCGATAGCTTAAGAAGCATGGGAAAAACTACACCACCCATGATTTGGAGTTGGGTGTTGTTGTGTTTACCCTTAGGATTTGGAGACATTACATGTACGGTACTGAGTGTATTATGTATACCGACCACAAGAGTCTGCAACACGTCTTAAACCAGAAGGAGCTGAACATGAGACAGCGTCGCTGGTTGGAATTACTCAGTGATTATGATTATGAGATTCGTTATCATCCGGGTAAGGCCAACGTTGTTGCAGATTCCTTTAGTCGAGAGGAGAACATTCCGCCGTTACTCTTCCGATCCTTAGGAATGACAATTAGTTCACCGCTACTGTCTCAGATATTAGCCGCTCAATTCGAGGCGTTGAAGGAAGAGAACCGTCCATCTGAGAACCTCTATGGAATGGTAGAGAGTGAAAACGGCTTCTTGAAGCGTTCCAACGAAACCTTATGCTTCAGAGACAGAAGTTGGATACCATTTCATGGAGGAATCCGCGAATTGATTATGCACGAGTTGCATAAATCAAAGGGCTAATAACCTATTAAAGCATCATACTTGTCACAAATGTTAGTTCGACGTAGCGAATAAAAAAATATCCCTTTTGCCTACCTTTCTCGTCTAACTTGGCTTAAATGATACATTGTCAACCTCCAACTCCCGGTTGTGTACAACTAGGCAGTAAAATGTCCACATCATTTTGCCACCTCAAAATATATATCATGTTTTTTTTTCTTTCTCTCTCCACTACAACCTTTCACTTTACCAAATATTTTCCCAATTACATAAACCCTAATAATAATGTTTTCCAATTCACTCTAAAATCAAAACTGTTAGGATCGAATATATGGTTGATATGGTGAATCGGGAGGTCTTGGAAGATGGAAGAAAGCCATCTTCAAGTTAGAGAGAGAGACTAGAGAGAAGGGAGAGAACTATGTGTTTTATTAATAAGAAAGGTGAAGCTTACACTAAGAAATCTCACCCCTCCATGGAAGTATGGAGGGGTTTATATACCCAAACACATACAACAATGGGTAATTGACATAACAAGCCCATGTGTTTAAGGTAACAAGGATAGAAAATGTAATCCCGTCAATGTCGTTCCATTTACGAGTTAGGAGCGATTCCAACAATCTTCCCCCAATGGGACGACATAAGGGATTACTTACAACATTTACTACAAATATAGAAAACAAATAAGGAAAGGTCTTTATAAGCTCTTCAAGTGCTGAGGATGATGAAAGTTTACGCTCTTTGTCTTCTTCTGGTACCTTGACTTGAGAACCATTTTCTTCACTTGTAGACAAATGATGTAATATGCATAAATTGGATTAACTTCCCCCCAATTCATGCCGCATGTCTTTAGCAGCTTCTTCGTACACTCCTTTTTGGCGAAGTTTCTGAATCAGCTTCCCCCTAAACTGACAACCGTCTTCAGCAGATTCGAAACTTTGATGTAGTGAACATTTCCTGTAACTTTTGAAATTTTCAGTACGCAGCGGAATTTGTAGATGAGCAGTAAACCACACAAGGTAAATCTGACTTGTTGCGGAAAATCCGTTCGGGGGTAACATGCGAGAAATCAACAAGATCTTCTCACGTATGTAGATGCTTCACATTAAACAAACCACGAAAGACGAAATGAAACGACTTCCCCCTGAATGTTACGGTCTATCGGAATAATAGTTACATGTGAATCTGCAATTACTCGATAAAATGACCGTGTGTGAGGCATCACAACATCATATTTAGGTAACTTCACACACGATAACTCAGTGAAAGTGAGACGATAACACCAACTTGAGAAATTTTAACCACTGATCGTCTCATTTCTTCCCCCTGATTCAAGAAATTCATGAAAGGAGAGTGTTTTCGAAAAAAATCCAAAAACATCAAAGGAAGTAGACACCACCTATACTCTCTTCCCCCCGATGTTTTCAATGAATCAGAATCATACACCACGTATGTTGATAATGAATTGGAGACAGCGAAACCATGTATGTCCAAGTAATCGAACAATTGTGAAGTACCATAAATATCTTGTGAGAATCAATTTCTGGTAAGACTTCTCTACTCGTGGATACTCTTCTCAGCTAAATATTTACCGACCACATTATCATTCTGACGGCTTTTTGTAGTGACTACTGATGGAGAAAACCCAATATGACGAACTTTAGATAGAAGTAAAATAACCCGAACTTGTGACTTAAACTTGCACTCTTGTCAGACGAAGAATCCTTTTTCTTATCTCCATTGAAAAAGGGTAAACTTAAAGTTTCTCAAATTATCCACACCTTAGTGTGACACTTGAGCACAACAACGTAACTCCTTAAAAGTGATAGTTATAAGCTGTGAGCACAACAACGTAACTCCTTACATCAGGTTCAACTAGACAACTCAAGTCTTTGTCATTCGTAATGGTTAAAGCTCGAACAAGGATCTCGAAGAATCATGCATCCAACCAACCCCGATATCTTCAGATACTAAGTACACGCACCCGTGAAATTCCACTTCAACTTCAAATAAATAATAGTGAATTCACGCCGTAGTCACATCTTGCGGTTACATGCCCAAAACTAGCCTTCACTAACGGTTTAAATGAACTATGATAATGGTATCCCAATCTTGTCAAAATTTTATCCCCGTGAAAATTTTATGACCAAAATACCATTCTTTTTGACGAATTATACCGAAATTAAACACAATGTATTTAACATTTTACATTTAAGTTTCATCCAAATTGTGTTAAAAAAATTCGGATTACCATCAACACACTTGCTTCCCAATTACATTACGTTTTGTATGTAATCTAGTAGATAGCCCAAGACAGCCCATAAAGCACGCGGGCCCAGGCAAAATGTGTGATGTTAACAGATGAACCCAATCCACGATCCAGATAAAAAAAAAACCCGATCCAATACCAATTTAGGATACCCGTATAAGGTATTAGTGAAGTACTGAACCCTAATAATTTAACATTAACCTAAAACACAGATAAACATCCGCCTCTCTCGTATCCTCTCACCTAACACCACTCTTCAAACCAATCCTAGGTGAATACACCCAAGAATCATAACGCATCTCCATCATCACTATTAATTAACGAATCCTTTCTAAATGATTCTCACAAGCACAAAATCAAACGTACCCCTTTTTTTTAATTCGATTCTGCTTTAATTTGTATCAGGAAGGTATCACGGCTTCAAGATCCAAGGGGTCTAAGGTAGGGTTTTAATTGATGTTGTCTTGAGTTTTAATAAACGATCTGAAGAAAAAAGAGTATAATGGAATGTTATAACTCTATTCTTTTAGAATCGAATATTTATAATGAAGTTCAGCTTCATAAAATTGATCGATGATGGTCATAATTTCGTGTGGTTAGACCTTTAAGGGTCTTTATGTGACATTGTTTACCACGAAATAAAAGTGACTGAGATCTTATAATTTTTCAATTAATTTCGTGTCTTGGTAGTGTAGAGATTGTGATACGAGGAGGATGAGATTAGGTTAGAATTGGGATTTGGTGTTGGATTTGTTTGAGGACTGTGGTTGACATCTTGGTTTCAACGCGTATTGGTTTAGTGACTTGTGATACTGAAGTCACATGTGAGTCAATGGTATTTTGTTGTCAAGGTCAAATATGAGTCTTCCTTTTCATCTAGTTTTTCTGTCAAAGTCTTAAAGCGTAAAGGATGCTTACGCGTAACCATGGTCTTATGCGTAAACACGGTCTAACGCATAAAGCTTATGCATAAGCATAGGCTTACGCGTAAAAACCTTACGCGGAACTGTTCTTACGCATAACTTCACAGTTATGCGTAAATATCTCTGAAGACGGCTCCTTATGCTTAAAAATAGGGTTTTGACCCTTTGTTGACTTTTTCCGGCGAGTTTTCCGACCAAAGAATCATCCAGATTCATAGTTACCCAGAAAAAGTGACTAAAAAACATCAGAATTTACCCATTTGTTCACAAGATACTTACCACTTGACCATAATATTTTCACGGATATGGTACAAAAAAATGTCACAATATGAAAAAGGTTAAAACTGATACTTTGGACAAAGACCACTAATAAAACCTTTGACATAAAGCAAGTAATTTTTTTTTATTTTGGACCATACAAGATAAATAAAAAACTGTTACCAAAATATTTTAGACAAAAAAGTAGTAATACAGTTTTTTAAAAATAACAAATTTTTGACAAGAACATCACACAAATCAACCCAAAATAAACCGACCTTGCTCTTGATACCGATGTTAGGATCGAATATATGGTTGATATGGTGCATCAGGAGGTCTTGGAAGAAGGAAGAAAGCCATCTTCAAGTTAGAGAGAGAGACTAGAGAGAAGGGAGAGAACTATGTGTTTTATTAATAAGAAAGGTGAAGCTTACACTAAGAAATCTCACACCTCCATGGAAGTATGGAGGGGTTTATATACCCAAACACATACAACAATGGGCAATTGACATAACAAGCCCATGTGTTTAAGGTAACAAGGATAGAAAATGTAATCCCGTCAATGTCGTTCCATTTACGAGTTAGGAGCGATTCCAACAAAAACTGATTCCCTATGGCCTCTTCTTACTTAAATCAGCCCCAGTATAAAGATTTCTACACGAGATATAAAAAGAAAACGTTTTTTTATTAGTTTTTCATCATCAGAAACGTTTAGGTTTACATTAAACCGGTTAGGGTTTAGTGAAAATGGAATAAATAAAAAGAAGAAAACGGCGTGCGAGCTTACCCTCAAGAGGAAGATGGGGAGGGTGGTGGCTCACGGTGGTGAGACTTTGAACAGGTACCAAACGGGGTTTATGAGCCTCCAAGAACTCCAGAAATGATGAGGGGAAAAAGATCTATGTGGCGGTAGTATTATTTGAGGTGGCCGGAATCTTTGCCGGAAATTGTATGGCGCCTAAATAGTGATTCCACCACCACCATTATTTGGTCCCTGTCGGCTTCTTGAGAGAGAGTATAAAGGCTTTTTTGTTGATTTCCATTCGCAGTCATTGGCTTCTTGGAGATCCTCAGTTTTGTTACCTTTTGTAGATATGCACGTGGGTAGAAGAAAACGTGTGGGGGAAGAAGAAACCTTCTTGGAAATGCACGTGGGCAGCAGGTATGATGTGGGGGAAGAAGAAAGTGTGTTTTCTAGGGCCATTGAGAGACGTGTACTTCCAACTAGGATAATAACAGGTTAAAAAAACCGGATACCGGTTGTACAAGTTACTAAATGTATCATAGAGACAAAATAGACAAGATAAGTGGGCAAAGGGGCTATTTTTTTTGTTCGCTACGTCGAACTGACATTTGTGACAAGTATGATGCTTTAATAGGTTATTAGCCCTAAATTAAAATACTCAATTCATCCCGGAGCCGATAAGATGTATCACGACCTGAAGAAACTCTACTGGTGGTCGAACATGAAAGCTGACATAGCTCTGTATATCAGTAAGTGCTTGACATGTTCCAATGTAAAGGCCAAACACCAGAAACCGTCAGGATTGCTAGTGCAACCCGAACTCCTGTTTGGAAATGGGAGTGAATTATCATGGAATTCATCACCAAATTACCAAGAACAGTTAGCGGTTGTAACGCTATCTGGGTAATTATGGATCAATTGACTAAATCCCCTCACTTCTTGGCTATTAGCGAATTTGATAGTATCGACAAGCTTGCTCGGCTGTACATCAAAGAGATAGTATCTCATCATGGTGTGCCCATATCTACCATTTCTGACCGAGATAACCCTTTCACGACAAACTTCTGGCGGTCACTACAAACGACTTTAGGAACAAAACTTGATATGAGAACTGCCTATCATCCTCAAGCCGACGGTCAGAGTGAAAGCACCATTCAAACGCTAGAAGATATGCTTTGTGCCTGTGTCATCAATTTTAGCAAAGGCTGGGAGAAGTACCTACCTTTGGCCGAATTATCATACAATAATAACTATCATACCAGCATTAAGGCCGCACCATTTGAGGCATTGTATGGCCGAAAATTCCGTTCCCTGATATGTTGGGCGGAAGTTTGCGACAGCCAGCTTACCGGTCCCGAACTCGTTCTAGAAACTACTAAGAAAGTAGTCCAAATTCGTAATCGTTTACAAGCTGCACGTGATACACAAAAGAGCTACCCCGATAGGAGATGTAAGTCCCTGGAGTTTCAAATGGGAAACTGAGTCATGTTGAAGTTTTCCCCTTGGAAAAGGGTGATACGCTTCGGCAAATGTGGAAAACTTAACCCCCAATACATTGGTCCCTTTCTAATCTTGGAAAAAATCAGACTAGTAGCTTACAAACTTGAGCTACCTCAGGAGTTGAGCAGTGTACACGATGTCTTTCACGTAAGTAATCTTAAGAAATGTCTTTCCAAATAAAACCTAGTTGTGCCTATGAGAGATACCCGAATTGATGAGCGTCTGAATTTCATTGAGGAGCCGATTGAGATCATGGATCGTGAGGTGAAACGACTAAAGCATAGCCGTATCTCGATCATCAATTTTGTTGGAGTTCCCGTCATGGACCAGAGTTCACATGGGAACTTGAGGATGAGTTTCGAAAGAAATATCGTCAACTCTTTTCGTCATAGGGAAACTCGGAGTGAAACCCGGGACAGGTTTCTTCTGAGGCTAGGAAGTTGTGACAATTGGCAAATTAGAGAGCCCTTTTAGGTAGCTAGACCGAGTAGATTGCCTTTAGGAGCTATTTCGGTTAATCGTGACTTATCTTGGTATCATTTATTAGCCTTTATTCTTTCTTTTAGTATCAAATGAGTTATGATATGAGTTATGGCCCATAATGTTAGGCACTACTTGAGTCGGCACAGTAAAATCCTAAAACGATAGAAAAAGTAACTTTTAACTCGTTATGCGAAATATGATGTGTTAATATTCAAAACTCGTGGAAAAAGATAAATAAAAACAATAACATTACAAATATTAATAGTCGGACACTAATAGTAAAATATACGAGCTCGAGAGAGGTGTATCAGGAAAGTTTACAAAAACTACGTCTTTGGTCCCTCTTGTTTAGTGTGACTGGCGCCCCCTCCACCTAAATTAATTATTATTTAGTGCCTTCCTCACCATATAAAAGCTATCACTCTCTCTCTCTCTCTCTCTCTCTCTCTCACACACACACACACCTTTCTCTCTCTTTCTCTCACTACAAATCCTAGCTCTCTATCTCATTTCTCTCATTAAAACCTTAGCCGCCACCTGTTCAACCGGCCTCTGCCGCTCAACCACCGCGCGTGGTCTTACACCACCACCACCATACAAAAGATCTTCTTCCCCTATTTATTTTTATATAGGGCACGCGCCATATCTCCAAGTTTTCCTCATCCAAATCGTGTGAAAACCATTCGGTTGTTAGTGTTTTCTTGCTACAATTGTAGATCAGGAAAAATAAAGGTAAAAAGAACAAGATGTGAATTCGTTTGAGGTCTAGGAATCCTCGTATGAGCCATATGGGTCTTGATCCATTCGTTTCTTGGTTGGGTTTTGATGAATACGAACATAAACAAGCTTTAAAAACTAATAAAATGTAATAATAAGTGTGTTGGTATCGTGTGTCATGTCGATTCCGTGCTTATGCATTTTTATTGTTGTTTTTGAGGTTCGGTTGTGGTTGAATGGTGATATTGGAGGATTGGATGGTGTTGGGTGTTGATTGGATCGCGTTGTTGAAGACGGTCCGGTCGTGTGGTGTTTGGATGAGATGCGAGGAGCCAAAGAGCCTCTAGGGTTCGTTTGGTTCACGTGGTCTTAACCGTGATCGTGTCGAGACCATTAGGATCACGACATTGGTTTCGGGTGTGTTTGGTGCTTGAATAGGATGTCGGGATAGATATGAGATTGTTTGGAGGTTGATTGGAGATTGTGGAATTATTTATTTGGACTTAATATTACATATGTCAACTTTGCGCAACGTCGGTGTTACCGTGACTTTCTAGTCTCGGTTGACCCCGACAACGCCGTAACATGGACTTTTATTATTTATTGGACAATATGACGTGTAAAAGCCGAGAGTCATGACTCGGACTTGTGAACTCAAGACGGATAATATCTCGAAACATATATTGAAACTTGACGTAATATATATATATATATATATATATATATATATATATATATATATATATATATATATATATATATATATATATATATATAGAGAGAGAGAGAAGGGATCCAGTAAGAAGAAAAACTAAAATGAGAAGAATAAGAAGAAATTGTAGCCACACATTTCAAATTAAAATGAGATTTTTAATGGGAGATGCATCTATATTTGTGGTTGTGGTTTCTTCTTATCCTTCTCATTTTAATTTTTCTTCATATTTGATCCTATATATATATATATATATATATATATATATATATATATAAACATGTAAATAAAACTAGAAATATAGAAATAGTATGTTCTTATATTAAATATTTAATAACAAGACTCGCCTTCTTATTCGATATTTAAAAGGGAACTAACGTCTTAAAATAGAAAGGTTTTGTAATAAACAAGTTATTAAATATTTCAAGGGCACGTTTACCGAAATATGTCATTTATGAGTATTTAATAACCATTATGCGTTATGCATGGGTTGCGGATAACTTGACATTAATAGGTTTAACCCACGCAGATAGCGGACTTATTGGTTTGGCGAATCCAATAAGAGCCCGTTATGTACGTAGGATAAAGGTATTAATCGATGAATTATCCTTATAACTCGCTAGGATGTGACTGGTTTTTGGGATGATAAGTGAAATAAATAAATGGTTGAGTTTATCGAGTTGACAAATTCAATAAGATTTAACGATTTATTTCAAAACTTATTAAACTATAAATCTTATTGCTTAGAAGTTGCATTGTGTCGTTATGAGTCGCATTGGTAGAGATATAGTGTATTCATGGAGTCTTTTTGAGTCGATACCACACACGATGATACCAAACGCTTGTAGCTAAATAGAGAAACGAGACGTTTTTGGAGATAAGAATTGGAATATATTCGGGGTAGATACTATTGAAATTGGAAAATGTATTAAGAATGGACTTATATTAATAGGTTGTGTCGAGTCATTAGTTGCCGAGCCGAGTTAGCTGTTTATCTGCGTTGCTAGTGATTGATTGTGCTTTGCTTGATCCAGGTGAGTTTCCTAGCCCCATTTTTATCTATATTTTGAACTATTCGGGGTGACAAAGCATGCTACTCTTTCTCTTGGACATGCTTTAACTCTTTTTGATTTGCTTATGTGTTGACTAGTAAGGATAGATCTGTAGTAGATATTGCCTTAGTCTAGGGTAGCAATCCTTTGCTATAACTGCGTGACCTAGTAAAGAATAGATGTCTACTCCGACCTAGTCCAGGGTAGCAATGAGGTCATCTTTGCTATAACTGTGGTACCTGGCTAGAGGCACTTGGGGCCCTGCTGAGATATCGATTGTTGATGGAATGTGATTGGAATGTTTATTGTATATCTGTCTTAGTCTCGTATAGCAAAGAAACTCTTTTAGGTCCACTATTGAATTTATACTTAAACCTATGAACTCACCAGCGTTAGCTGACCTTTTAGCATGTTTTCTCAGGTAATTAAGCTGATTTTTGGATTGCTTATTCTATGGAGGCTTAGTAGAGAGGCATTGTTGAAGGATCATAATAAACTCTGATAATATTATGTGGACCTACTTTATAATCTCTTTTAAGCCTGATATTTGAATATTTTGGAATAAATGTAATCAAATAGTTAACTATGGGATTGGTTATGAACTATTTATGATTATCTTGTTTTCCTATACTTGTGTTGTGTACCAATCCAGTAACGCCCCGTAAGCTTGTTTAAGTCTTCCGCTGTACCGAGATTTAGGGGTGTTACACAATAATTAACAACTAGGTTTTATAGATCTAAGCAAACACAATAGTAATTTAGCTACTCATGATAGATAAGCAAGAATATACACAAACAATTGAACATAGGATAAACATGGTGATAGTATGGATTAACAAACTTATCTTATGATGTAAAGAAGGGTTTGGAACCCTAATATATGTCCAAGTCGGACTACACACAACTTAGGGTTTGCTCTCCAAAATTCTACCTCTTCAAAATGCAGAAAAATCGAATTATGTATATAGATTTACAAGTGCGACGGCGTCGCCTTTTGTTGGTGACGCCGTCTGGTCGCCATCTTTAGGGTTTTGTTTGGACCAAGTCATCGTTGGGACGACATCAGTTGAGGAGTGTGACGCCGTCTATCTTCATGAGAGACGTCGTCTTGAGATGGTTCTTGGACGCCTGGTGTAGAAACTAAAGGAGACGCCTTCCAGATTATAGGCGTGACGCCGTCATGCTTTAGAACCACTTTTTCACCTGAGCCGTCGCTTGCATTCAAATCAGAATTATTCCTTAGGTACGGCGTCCCCTTTGGGTTGGGACGCCGTCAGGCTAGCATAACAGCCTTGGATCTTGACTTTGCCTTTTTCTTCTTGTTTTTGCTCTTTTTCGTCCAAGAGTGCTTGATTCCAGCATTTTGCTTCCAAAATACCTAAAATGTGAAAAGGAACGATTTTAAGTAGTAACGGATATAAAATGTATCGATTTAGGGCTTAAATGACCCTCTAAAAACGTATGTTTTAAATCCTTATCATGAGGGTCATTTGAACCAAGTATATACATATATGTGAAATCTATGATGCCCTAAGGATTTCTGGAAAGTTTCATTAATTATCGAGTTTGGAATATTGGCTTTCCGAAAAAAAAATTTTGAAATGGATTCGGGTTAACAGCCCCTAAACAGCCGCGGGCTAAATAGGTCAGCCGACGGCTAAGTGCATCAGGATGTTTTGTCGGTTTTGTCCAATGTTTGAAAAATCATATCTTTTAAACCATAAGTCGTCACGGGTCGCGCCACCTGTCAATTCAAAGGTAATTGAGTCTAGTTTCATTTAAAAATAGTCTTAATGGATGGTTTGTTATAGATTTTTATCAGTTGGTTAAAGAGTAACAAAAAGGTCCGTTATAGTCAAGTCAAAATTTTCGATCAAATCGGGCATGAGGCGTAACAGTTAGTTCATAGGAAATTGGAAATGTAAGTGACTATATATAAAATTGATGTTATTACTGTCTTTAATAATGAAAACTTAAGCATTTCATACATGAGGCCTTACTAACTCGTGCGTTGCACCTGATTGGTATAGAAATGATAGTTGACCTTTTAAAAGGTCAAATGTTAGGCTGTTTGAGCTCTTACGTCTACGCAAGATATATTGTCAATATATAGATACTGATTTTTATAGTATTTATTTTGATAGTTGCATACGTGCTTTATGTAATTCGGATGTCAAAAGAGAAAATTTTGAATCAGGAAAAGACGTATCTCTCCCTGAAACAAATGTTCGCTCAACTGATAACCCATTACGTGACATTGGAGGCAAGCTCACTTCACAACGCTTGAATCTCGCTTTCTTTGCAGGACAAATGCACGGGCAAGTCCGCCCGATTTTATTGCAACATTGGGAAAACAAAGACCCCGACATGAAAATATTTGGAGATCTTAGAAAATCTAAAGCTAGAAAAAACTAAATTAAATACATGAAGAGTAGCAAGTATTGTATATGTGCCAAAGGTTATGAAGTTTATAGTCCTAGAGTGGTAGAGGACATTTTTACGAATGTGTTCCGGTAATTATATCCGACAACTTTGTTCCACCGTTCTTCGAGATATTGAACTGGGAGTCGTTTCCTATTAAATGTTTGATGTTTAGACATACAAGTAGAACTGCACCTTTCATTATAACTTTCAGCTCTTTTAAGGTCATGGTGTCTTGTCTTACTGTTTGTTGACATTTTGTTACCTATTAAAGATTTAAAGTAGTACGAATGTTATATTGGTAGTTGAGTATTATATGTTTGCAATGAATGCATTTTGGAACGTTCAATAAAAAAATAAAGAAAGAATGCATTTTGGAAAATAAAATAATTGGGTCACGATTGAGGGGTCGTGTGTATGATATTTATTACGAAAGAAGCATGCCTCATTACTTCCCACTAGGCGAGAGGTGCACTTAACCCACCTACCCACTCATCAATCACGGTGTTCAGCTGACTTGAACTGATAGACCAAGTCTTCGAATGTCATATACTCATATGATGTAACTGAATATAACATGAGGTTCTCATTTGAACTAGCTAGTGATTTGTATCGAATGCGAGTTATAAATGTTACTTACGATACTTCGACAAAGGTTTAAAAGTAATTGCTTGGGATTGAAGCCTTACTTTGAGACGTAAGGTGCGATGGCTGGCGATTCCCTAGGAGTAGTGAAAACCGTCGCAATTCAGCTAGCGACATTATTTCGTGTCGCGTCGCTATTAGCAATCAACAAGTATGTCGGTATTGACGATGCAATTTTTTTCCGACGGAGTTTGAGGAGACGCAAGATACTTTAACACCGATAGGGTGGTACTTGTCGCAAACTTCGTCGCAAGGGCAAAATCTATCGCAAATTCCATCGCTACTCGCTAAATGAGACGTTTCCGGTTTGGCTTGTTAAGTTTCTGTTGTTTAAGGTTGTGAGACGTGAGTCTGTGATATGTCTGCAACTTAAGCTGCCTTTCTGTTATTTCTTTAATGCACCCAAATTAATTTGTCTGGTGCATATGAGAAAATGAGGGTATTGCTACATTTTCATGTGGGATACAGTGGGTCAACTCTATTTGTAGTTTAATGGATGTTTTACGCAGTGGGTCAGCAGTATAAGTTTATATGAGCATTTGGCATAGTGTTCTGCAGTATATACAATTTTATGGGTGTTTGGCGTAGTGGTGGGGCTGCTAGGAAATTTCATCAGGTTTCCGGCAAGGGGACATGCTTTTTGGTCTGCATCTTAAATTGCCTTTTGTTCCTTTGCTGCAATAAGTTTTTGCATGATTTTGGTTCTATCTTATTCGTGGGTCCAGCTGCTCTTGTGAGATCGATGGGGTGATATATACTCATGTGGGTTACTGGGGTTTCTTTTGGTTTGCAGCATCTAGTGTGTTTGTCATTGGTTTTTCTTTTAGTTAAGTTTTTGTCTTTGTTCTTTGTCCTTGCTATAAGTCTATTTGTAACTTATTTATTTTTATCTTCTTGGGTTCTTATATTTAACCATCTTGTTAATATAGTGGATGCCTTTGTATGTTCTTGGCTTTGTTGGTTGAAATATGATGATGTACCCTCCGAACAGCTCGAAGGATACCCCTTCAATATGTGTCGAAGCCCTTCTGTACGAAGGCCCAAGTCAGGTCTCCGGAATATTCGTGGGCGTCAAACTATTTGTTCACACGAAGGTTACCTACGGGGAATTCGTCATTCGAAGACCTAAGCCCTTCGGGGTATGGCTGACGAAGGAGCAACGGATAGGAGAACCTCCTGACTTGGTCAAACCCACGATCTCCCTCTCTTTCCTGGCTGCGTCGCCAAGTTTGAGAACGTGGGTCACTAAGCCCTAGCGGTTACCCACAAACATGGGACGCCCCCATGTTCTCCGACATTTGCGCAGAAGTGCCCCTCACCTTATTTCTTCCACTATACATAGGTTGGACGGGCAAAGGATTAGGGTAAGCTCATTCAACACTCATCTCTTTACTTACACACACTTATACAACCATAACTCATACTTACTCTCATGCGGGAGGTGGTTCGCAGGGTCCAACCCCTGTGCAATCACTTAACGTAGTGTCTTCGTATTTCTTATTCTCAGGTGAAAGACAATCTTGGCTAGAACATACACCCCTCATACCTTTGATCATCACCGAAGCCTGGTAGTGCAATTTATTGTACAATCATTGGCGCCATCCGTAGGACACACTACTATTAGTCCCGTAATCACCAAGTCTTAAAACCTTAACCGATTACGCTACCTTTCTGGCATGGAACTAGGAAGGGAAGATACACCTCCACCAGGTTTCTCTACCCTGGTACATCTCAACACAACTAACACCGATAACCTCGCCCCCATAACAACCTCCACCTTCACTACACGATCTCGTTTGGAAACCACTCCCGTACATCACGCCTCAACTTTCGCTAACCCTATTCCAGAAATTAGCCCTGCCTTCGTTGAGGCAAACTTCGAAGCCTTAGAGTCCTTACTGAGGGCTCATAAGAGGCAAGTTCGCAACACTGAAATGCGGAGGGAACTGGAATATTCCAGTGAGGAATATGACGAAGAGATTGAGGTAGATGAGAGGCCTCGACCGATTAACAGGGGGCGTTCGGCCCTACGAAATGGCTCTCTTTCCATAAGAAGGCCTAATGGAAGGACTGTGGGTTTTGAAGAAGGTCCCGGGGGAGATCCGGGGAAGAAGGGAAAGAGTACAAGGTGAAAGAAGGAGCGAGAACTCCAACGGAGGAAGCAACCCAGTAGGAAACGGAGGGGTAAACCTACCACCTCTCCTAGCTGACCACTTAGGAAGAGAAGGGATGGGGGTTCCGATACCTTCATCATACGTCTCGAGTGTCGGAGGACCTCCTCCATACTTAGGGATGAACCAGCTACCCCCTCCAGGAATGAACCCCTACCTACCTGCTCAAACCTATAACACCTACCCTCCGAATGGTTCTCTCCACAACCAGAGTTACCAGCAAATGCCCTACGGACACGTCCCCACATAGCCGATGGGTGGAAACCCTTCGTACCAACCTTATACAGCCTACCCTGCATTCACACAACCATTTCCTAACCCGTATAACCCTACACCTGTTTATCCACCTCCATATAACCCTTACTATGCCGAAGCCTCTGGAGCTTGCACACCTTTTGTAAAGTGGATCGAAGACTACCCTCTGCCTAACGGCATAAAGATGCCCACTCACATAGGCACCTATGATGGGAAAGGCGATCCTGATAACTTCTTACACTTGTTCAAAGGCGCTATCAAGATGCAGAAGTGGGTCATGCCCGTAGCATGCCACATGTTCACATACACGCTCCGAGACTCCGCAAGAATATGGTAGAATGGGCAAAAGTTGGGGAGCATTGTAAGTCTAGATAATCTTAAGGCTAAGTTCCGATCACACTTTAGCCAACAGAAGAAGTACACCAAGACCCATCTAGCCGTGCATACCATCGAGCAAAGGGACAGCGAAAGCACAAGGGCCTTCGTCACAAGGTACACCGATGAAACTTTGCAAATTCTGGGGTTGCACGAGGAACAAAGGATTTCTGGCTTCGTACATGGCCTACGAACTCGAAGCTTGGTAGAATTCCTGCCCACCGACCTTCCAACCACTTACAAGGCACTAATGGAGAAGACTTACACTTGGATTGAGTCCAAGGAAGTAGCAGCAAACGGAGCTCCGAAAAAGCAAAGAGAAGTCTCTGATAAGTTCTCCAGAGGGTCCTCATGGGAAGGATCCAAGAGTAGAAAGAAGAACAAAGATTGCTTCACTCCCTACAACAAAGGCTTGAATCATGGACTCGTGGAAAATTTGGTCAAATCCCCCAGGGAGATTCTGGCTACCAAGAAAGCCGCAAAGTCCTTCACTCCACCACCTCGGATGTTAGCACGAAGCAAAGCCAGGGACATGTCGAAGTACTGCCACTTTCACGAAGACCATGGGCATGACACAAACAGCTACATAGAGCTGAAGAAGCAGATTGAAGAGGTCGTACGGTCCAGACAATTGGCACACCTGGTTAAAGGAATCAAGAAAGGAAAGGACAAGTTCTTCGACACCCAACTGGGTGAGTGGAAAGGAAACAAAAAGGAGGCCACCCCTGCAGAAGCTCCGATACTAATTGTGCACAGGCATGATCCAACCTTGAAACGGAAAGAAGCAGATGGGGAGCTGGGAAGCGTAGGAGAGATAACATTCTCGTCCATCCTGTGGCAGACACCTTCGACTGATCCCGTGGTCATCAAGGTACGAGTCTCAAACAGGGAAGTAAACCGAGCATATATGGATTGTGGAAGCTCCTGCGAGATCATCTATGAGCATTGCTTCCAAAAGCTCAAGTCATCTATATGCTCACGAAGGGTAGACTCAAAAACACCTCTGATAGGGTTCTCCGGTGAACACTCATGGCCCCTTGGAGAGGTATCGTTGGAAATCACTATAGGCGAAGTCCCCTTATCCCGCAAGGAAACGCTCACATTCGTCATAGTCAGGTCAGATTCTCCTTATAACTTGCTAATAGGGAGAACAGCTATGCAAAAGATGGGCATTGTCGTTTCCACTATACATGCTGCCATTAAGTTCCAAACTCCCTTCGGAGTAGGAACTATTCATTCTAATTATGGGGCGGATAAAGGGTTATATGGTGTCAAGAGGGTCAAGGAAGAATCGAAAGAGCCTCCGATAGCATTCTAAGTTGTACACCCTAGCTACCCCGAACAGACGGTGGTGATAGGAAAGCAACTCCCGGTGAATTTCAAGGCCAAGCTCACAGAACTGTTACGGACTAACCTTGATATTTTTGCTTGGAAATATTCTGACATGACAGGAGTCCCAAGAACATTGCTGATAGACAGACTGCCCTTCAGTACGGAGCATAAACTCAATGATACAAACATATTGAGCCCATGAAACAGAAAAGAAGGATCTAGCCCCGAAAGAAACTCTGCAGCCTGCAAAGAAGTTGATGAACTGACACAAGCAGGCATTCTAAGAGAATTCAAATACCAAACCTGGGTGGCCAACCCAGTAATGGTAAAAAAGAGTGACGAAGGGTGGCGCATGTGCGTTGACTTTACTGACATCAACAAAGCATGCCCGAAGGATTGCTATCCCCTACTAGAAATCGACTGGAAGGTACCAAAAATCGACTGGAAGGTAGAATCCTTGGCAGGATTCCGACTAAAGTGCTTCCTAGATGCCTATAAAGGGTATCATCAGATCCAGATGGCAAAGGAGGACGAGGAAAAGACAGCCTTCAACGTAAGCAAAGGTGTCTACTGTTACAGAAAGATGCACTTCGGATTGAAGAACGCAGGGGCAACATACCAACGACTCATAGATAAAGCCTTCAACAAACAGATAGGCAGAAATCTTGAAGCATACGTTGATGACATGGTTATTAAAAGCAACACGGAGGAGGACCTACTCCTTGATGTGCAAGAAACCTTTGACCAGCTTCGGGTGATTAACATGAAGCTGAACCCTAAAAAATGCTCTTTCTGTGTCGAAGAGGGGCAATTTCTAGGGAATCTTATCACTAAGCAAGGGATCAAGGCTAACCCCTCCAAGGTCAAGGCAATTACGGATCTCCAAGCTCCTAAGTGTTTAAAAGATGTGCAAAGTTTGAATGGGAAGCTAGCCGCTCTAAGTCGATTCTTGTCGAAGGGGGCAGACAGATCCCTACCGTTCTTCAAAACACTTAAAGGATGTGTCGACAAGAAGACTTTTCAGTGGAGTCAGGATGCAGAAGCTGCTTTTCAGAAGATGAAGGAGTTCATTGAAATCCTTCCAACACTTACAGCCCCAATCAAAGGCGAAGTGTTGTTCATGTACTTAGCATCCTCAATGGAGAGCATTAGCGCAGTCCTTATGGTAGAACGAGACAAGCGACAAATCCCCATTTACTTTGTGAGTTGGGTCTTGCAGGGGGCAGAGGTCAACTACCCAACATTGGAGAAGTTAATACTAGCTCTAATCTACGCAGCAAGAAGGCTCCGACGATACTTCCTGGCCCATCCAATCACAGTCTTAACCGACAAGCCACTCAAACAGATCTTGTCAAAGCCTGAAAAGTCTGGAAGGGTGGCTAAATGGGCTATCGAACTTGGGGAGCATGAAATAGAGTTCAAGGGTCGAAACTCTATTAAAGGGCAAATTCTCGCAGACTTCTTGGCAGAAACACCTTCTGAACCAGACACAGAAAAGGAAGAGCCCAAAGCTAAACTCACCAAAGTGCAGGATGACTAGAAACTTATACAGACGGAGCATCAAGCTCCGATGGTTCCGGAGCAGGTCTAATGCTGGTCAGCCCTGAAGGGAAGGAGCATACATATGCTCTTCGTTTTGAGTTTGAAGCCACAAACAATGAAGTGGAGTACGAAGCCCTATTAACAAGCCTTCGATTAGCTAAAGATATGGATGTCAAAGCTCTTGCCGTTTTCGTAGATTCTTAATTGGTAGCGAACCAAGTGACAGGCTCCTATAAAGCAAGACAGCCCGTCATCAAACAATACTTGGAAAAAACAAAGGAGATGCTGGATAGCTTCGATTCCTACACCATCCAACATGTTCATAGGAATCAGAACAAGAAGGCAGATGCACTGAGCAAGCTAGCCTCTATGGCCTTCGCTCATCTCACTAAAGAAGTACTAGTCGAAGTCCTACCTGAAAGGTCCATTATTCGCAAGGAGGTCACAGACGTGGTTCATGAAGAAGGAGAGACATGGATGACTCCCATCAGGGAGTACTTGATAAGTGGTCTTCTCCCCGAAGATCCCAAACTAGCAAGGAAAATACGGGTTAAGTCCCCACAATACCGGCTAATGGGGGAAACCCTATATAGAAGGTCGTTTCTATCACCTTGGTTAAGATGTGTGGGACCCAAGCAGGCTACGAGCATCATCGCTGAAGTCCACGAAGGATCCTGCGGCCTCCATGCAGGACCCCGTTCAGTTGTCTCGAAGATAATGAAGTTAGGCTATTACTGGCCTTCGATGCGCAGGGATGCGGCAGAAATCATTCTCAAATGTGAAGCTTGTCAGATACACTCAAACGTTCCCAAGCTGCCAAAGCAGGACATGACAAGTGTGACATCCGCATGGCCCTTCTCTCAGTGGGGAATTGATATCGTATGACCTATGCCTGTGGCTTCTGGTGGGGTCAAATTCTTACTGGTGGCAATCGACTACTTTACAAAATGGGTAGAAGCTAAACCTTTATCCTCCGTTACGGGGAGACAGATCGAGAAGTTTGTGTGGGAGCACATTGCGTGTAGATTCGGAGTGCCCCACATCATCATATCCAACAATGGTAAGCAGTTTGCTGAAGGAGTCTTCTATGACTTCTGCCAAGGACTCAACATAAAGCAGTCTTGGACATCCGTCTATCATCCACAAGGCAACGGACAGGTGGAGGTTACTAATAGAGACATTGTCAAAGGGATTGAGAAAAGGCTGGGACGAACTCATTACGGGTGGGTGGACGAGCTCCCTCAAGTAATTTGGGCTCATAGGACGCACCCCAAATCAAGCAATGGTGAAACCCCCTTCAGCCTAACATACGGAACAGAAGTGGTTATCCCTTCGGAACTAAGTGTACACACAGAGCGTGTGGCAACGTATGATGCTTCCTAAAATGATGAAAAGATCAGGGAGAACCTTGATCTACTAGAAGAAAGGAGAGAGATAGCCTCCATCCGAGAAGCCATGCACAAGCATAAGATCGAAGGCTACTACAACAAAAGGGTCAGGCCTTCCACCTTCAAGCCTGGGGAATACGTGCTACGCCTCAACAGTGCAAGAAAAGTAGAATACAAGGGGAAGCTAGGACCTACTTAGGAAGGACCCTACGTGATAGCTGAGGCCTACGGCAATGGAGCCTACAAGCTGGCCACGCTTCTCGGAGAACCCATCGACAGGACATGGAATGGTACGAACCTCCGAAAGTTCTATGTTTAAGAAGTATTTTTACTTTTTCATTCTTGTAATTAGAAGCTTCTCATGGGAAAGCAAACATTATTGGTAGTTGTCTTATTTTTCATTTAAAGAATGATGTAATCATCCCTACCAATTCAATGATGAATAATACATTTCCCACAAATCTCTTGCTTCATTTCTTAAACACAAAGATTTGTTCAGCCAAGTCGTTTATGAGTTTCAATGTCGAATAAAAAGGCGTATGGCGTAACAAATGCCTCATTACTTAAGCCTATTAAAACATTCACATTAACTCTCCTAGCAGTTTATGGCACTTATGAAAGTAAAGACAAAGCCATATTACTTAAAGGATTTGAGATAGAGTGGGTCGCGACCCTCTGTCAATGATCAAAATTGGTCATTATATTCTTGGTGTTGAAATTTACACACAATGAGGTTGTTTAACCTTAGGTTGTAAAAATTAAGTGTTGAAAAAATGGTGTA
The DNA here is from genome assembly GCA_019973895.1 of Chrysanthemum seticuspe. Lineage (NCBI taxonomy): Eukaryota > Viridiplantae > Streptophyta > Magnoliopsida > Asterales > Asteraceae > Chrysanthemum > Chrysanthemum seticuspe. The sequence goes on from BPTQ01000005.1 coordinate 237,174,674, forward strand.
AGAGAAGTTCACAAGACAAAAATAACTAAGTGTGTAGGGATATTTTCCCACACCGTGTCATTCAAAATAAGGGCTAATGCCCTTGTACCTGCATATGGATCCGAAGCCCCATTTAAATTGTCTTTGGCCTAGGTTATACATCACAAATATTAAATTGTTTAAGGAACCAGACACACATCATAAAGTAACATCAAATTGTCTTAAAAAGGGTACATGCTACCCTTGGAACCAAATTATTGCCAACATGGAAGCCTTCACTCTGGCTTCTGAGGAGATGGAGTTGGAGATGGTTGAACTGAGGCAGGCTTGGTGGAGACCGTCTTCTTGGTAGGGGTCGCAGGCTTGATCTTGTGTGGCTTCTTTGAGAGGAGGTCTTCCGGAGGTGCCATGGGGTCTTTGGTAGCTTCAGCCAGGAAGGGGTACTCTGTGGTTGCAAATGCATTTCCCGCATCTTCATATTCCGCCTTCGACGAGGGACGGTAGCACTCAATTTTGGAGAGGTCTACGGGCTTACCTATTTTAGCAGCCTCCTCCAAAGCCAAGCACCGTCCATGGAAGATAGCTGCTTTGATGACCTTCCACATTGCAGCTCCCAACTCGTCACTATGATAGAGCTCCATGGCAATGTATGGCACCACCTTAGACACGACTTCAACAAGGTCCTTTTACAGCATTTTATACCTCATCTGCAAGCCGTCAACCTCTTCCCTCAATTTCACTTCTACCTCTCCAAGCCTAGCCTTCTTACTTTCCAAACCAACACAATTTGCCTCTAGCACAGCATTTTGGCCAGTGAGGCTTACAACCTTAGCTTCCTCCAACTTGAGCTTGCCACATTCAACTGTCAATTCGGCTATCTTCTCATGAAGGTCTTGGACGAGTGGGTTCTTCTCAACATCCCTCTCAATCTCATCACATTTAGCCTCCAGCTTGGCATACTCATGATCTCTGTGCTTCTCCCTCTCCAGCATGACATCCATCTCTTGCCTTGCCTTGGTAACAGCCCGAAGTAACTCCCTGGTTCGACCATTCAAATGATTGTCCAACACTGCCTGCCTTGCAACAATTTTGCCATGTAGATCGCAAACCCCTTCGATGGACATGTTGTCCAGCAATCCTTTCCACTGGGAGGGGGTAACGTAATCCATAATTCGGTGGCATGACAAAGCATTGGGAAGCTCCTTCGTATCTGGACAAAGCGTTGCCGCACCTCATACGGCAAGGGGTCATTGAATCATTTTGCATCAAACATGTACTCCTTATTCAACAATGATGAATAGTTGGGTGGGATAATAGTGTTTTGCACATAGAAAAAACTGCCCTTCCAATCTTTTATGTTGGTGTACACCCTCGCAAACAGATTCGGCACATCTCCTTCAGGTCTTTTAGCCAAAGTTAACCAGTTACCCCCAGGATACAAATTCAAGAATCCCCTTAAAACCTTAAGTGTTGGTTCATAGCCATATGCCTTACACATAACTATGAATGTGGTCAGTTTAGCTAAACCAAACGGGTTGAATCTAGAGATGTGCACTTCGTAGTATTGCATCAGCTCTAAGATAAGATGGTGAATAGGAATCCTAAGGTTTGAGTGGCTAAAAAAGTGAGTGTATAGCCCTACGAAGCCTTTTGGGGCATCGAAAATACCCTGGTTAGACTTGGGTAACATAATCTTAAACTCTTGTGGGATTGGGTAATCAGCCAAATGATCGTGTAATTCTTTCGAAGTCAAAGTACATTTTTGTTGCTTAATAATGAACTTCGAATCCATACCTATTTTAAACTACAAGAAAGTAGGGAGGAGTATTTACCTTTTGTTTCGGAGATGGTGTGCAACCAAAGATTACTGCGTGGAAAAGAAGACGGAGAGAGTAAAATGTTTTAGGGTTTCAACTAGTTCCCCTTAAATACTCTCTTTCCACCTTTTCTAACCGCACACGTGTCCCTAAGGTTAACTCTTATCCGGATTTCAAACGATTTTTTAAATTCCAAAAAGTCTTTTTGGTTACCGGGTAAATGGGGATTTGTACACAACACGCTTTGCAGCGAGAGGATAATTTTATTCGCAGGATGAAGTCGAAAGCAATGCCTCTTCGCTCATATGAATCACTTTCGACTGGGGGGCTTGATGATGTACCCTCCGAACAGCTTGAAGGACACCCCTTCGATATGTGTCGAAGCCCATTCGAAGCCCTAAGCCCTTCGGGGTATGGTTGACGAAGGAGCAATGGATAGGAGAACCTCCTGACTTGGTCAAATCCACGATCTCCCTCTCTTTCCTGGCTTCCCCGCCAAGTTTGAGAACGTGGGTCACTAAGCCCTAGCGGTTACCCACAAATATGGGACGCCGCCATGTTCTTTGACATTTGCGCAGAGGTGCCCCTAACCCTATTTCTTCCACTATAAATAGGTTGGACGGGCAAAGGATTAGGGTAAGCTCATTCAACACTCATCTCTTTACTTACACACACTTATACAACCATAACTCATACTTTCTCTCATGCCGGAGGTGGTTCGTAGGGTCCAACCCCTGCGCAATCACTTAATGTAGTGTCTTCGTATTTCTTATTCTCAGGTGAAAGATAATCTTGGCTGGAACATACACCCCTCATACCTTTGATCATCATCGAAGCCTGGTAGTGCAATTTATGGTACAATCAAAATATATTGCCTTTCAAAAAAAATTAATAAAAAAAAATGATGAATTCTTGTAGTGTAGTGTCTAACTTTAACAATTACAATTAATATATCCTGTTTTTATGTCGTTGCATGACGCGGATATTGTGCTAGTAATTACTACATCCGTCCTATAATAATTGTCCACTTTGAATTTTTCAAGTCTTTTTTTGTCAAACTTAGACCATAAATATTTTTATTTGTGTAATATAATACTTGACGAAAAATATATGAATAAATTGGGTTTTAAATGTATTTTCATTTGGTATAATTTTCATCAAGTATTATATAGCACAAATATAAATATTAGTGGTCAAAATTAAACAAAAAAGACTCAAAATAGTCAAAGTTGACATCAATTATGGGACGGAGGGAGTATAACATAGCATATTTTTTAGTATTTACTTGAATCATAAACAAGAAGACAAGATGATAAAAATAACAATTCAGTACATAACTTCAGTCGACTAATTATCATCCAAATAAGTACATAACTTCATTACCAGCATATTCAGAAACCATAACCCAAACTATATTTACATAAGAGTTATATATAAATATACCATAGAAACCAAATTACTTACTAATGATCCATACCCAAAAGACATTCACATAGTTAGACCACTTGAAAACCAAAAAGCTTCAACACAAAAGTGACGATGTCACTAAACACCAATCAAGTCTTCATCAATCTCCATGAGGGTCACGTTATCTTGCTTCTGCTCAATCCCATGACGAATCAAATCAACAGAAGCTTCAAGCCCTTGCAAAATATCACAATCATCAACGTTCATCTTCACCAGACATTATAAAGCATCCACCCCTTTCTCATGGTTTGGGCCAAGATAATGGAGCTCCCTAACTGTCCATTCACGCTTCGCAAGCACATCGCCTAGTTCTCTGCATATTACTTCCAATTTGACTAGGCGACCTTGTGCTTCCATCACTTCACTGTTAAAGAGATGCTTGAACATGGTTGCAATATCATCGGAACCACTAGCGCGACGCAACTCATCTATATTTGGGGTTTGGTTTGCCATTGATTTTGCAAGGAGTTCGATTTGGGATTTGGGGTTATGTGTACAGTAAAAATCGATGAAAATTAAGAGATTAGGTAGGGGTTCAATTATTATTACGCGTATAAATAGACAAATCCAACACATTTTTACTCTCCCCAAAATTAATTAAAGCATAAAACCGTGATCGAAGAGAATGATTACAAAAGATAACTGAAACCACAACATTTGAAAAAAAAATGAAACTTACAATAGAAAATCCTTACACTATGAAGTATGAACTAATACAAAAATAAAAGAATGACACAAATAAACTTATATTTCAATTACTTTCAAACCCCCCCCCCCTCCCCTCCTCCCCAAATTTGCTATATACAACCAAAAAAAAAGTATAATGTCCGCTTCAATCTTTTTTGACTATAATCCTTTTTAGAGACCATAATATACTGATAACATTAAATACCAACTAATACATTACACGATCTTGGATGACCCACAAGAATTAACACATGTTAACTAAAAGCACTAGAACCTAAATTACAACAAACAAGGCAATGAAACATAACCATCATAAATTACAATAAAAAAATGCCCATCATAAATTATTGTTATCACCGTTATTGGACACATAAGGAAGAGCACTAGAACCTTCAACAAATTCATCATGAGCTGCATCCTCAAAATCATCAAAAAGCATCCTTGGTGTAAATAGACTAGCTTCTTTAAACGGCTTTTCATGCGGTGATCTTAAGTAAGCCGGTGATTGAGATTCTTCATTTTCCCATGCACTAACCTCTTCCAACGACATACAATCAAAACCTTTATTTCTCTTATCATGGTTTTTTAATTGTGTTGTCACCTCCTCATTAAAATCATCTTTACGCAAGTTTTTGTGATAGTAATCAACTAGGAATGCTTGAGGAGTATGGGAAACATATACCTCAATTTTCCCATGTAGTTGAGCCAATTCATACATCTTCTTAACATCTCTATCACTTTCCACTATAGTCAAACCTTCTTCCAAGCTACATTTTGGTATACAATAAAACCAAGCCCAAATATCATCTTATATTTTTTCTAACAACATGTCACACATTTGGGAATACGACAACGTTTTAGACATAGATAGTTTGATTTCAATAATTTTTCCACCTGCCTACCTTAGGGGAAAGACGTAGAATATGCTTTTATTGAAAACTTCGAATACAATATCATTAGAATTATTAGACATCTTGTTTTTAATTGAAAAAATCCGAATAAACAAAAAAAAATCAGCCAAAAATAAATGCGTAAACGTTACTGAAATATTAATGAAGTGTACACAAATTCTTCTAGTATTAGTGAACAAACACAAATGAAGTGTGTAAATAACAAACAAAGGATTAATATAGTGATCTGAATGGATATTACCTGATGGATAATAGATCTAATTCAAAGTCGAGTGATCGAGTAGCTGATGGTCGAGTATCCTAACATGTATTAATTACAACAACTAACACCTATTAATTGATTACATTAATATTGATGTATTAATTACAACAACTAACCATTTCCCAACTAACACATAATATAATTAATGTGATAGGGTATATGATAATTATATAAATAGAGGTGAGAAACATATGATAAGATTACTAAACCTTAAAAGCTATGCAATGAATTCACCACCAAATTACGAGTTGGAAGAATTACTTGATATAGACGACTCTGATCTCCGATTATCCGACACAACACAAAACACAATATCCTCTCAAGTTGATAATTATGTTGAAAACCCTGTTAGAAAAATACCCGGTCCTGCAGGTATTCGGGATGGTGTGGACGATGGTGTAATGATCACACAGGAGTTTATTAGGAAAGTTGTTGACGATTTGGTTGAGGATTCGGATTTTAAAAGTGGTCCATGGGTTAACGCGGTTGAGTTTATGAATGCTGATGGCGGGATCATTGTTGGTTGTTTTGCCGATATCAAAAAATTTCTTAAAAAAGGAAAACTTGAAAAGGTTGTTGCTATAATCAAGTCTTGTACTCCGAATGTTTTGGGTGATCTAAAAGTAACATTGAAAGACGTTTCAGGGTTTATGTCGGTACAATACATCACAAAGTTGTTAATGATGAGAGGTTTAAAAACCAATTTACCGTCGGAACTGTCTTGATACTTCAAAATGTTTCTGTATTTTCTCCCAAACAATCTGGCAATCATTATCTTAACATCACAATAAAAATTTTGGTCAAGGTTTTATCCAAGGATGAGGTTCTTGAAAGTGGCAACGGTGATGGTGGTACTGGAAGTGAAATATTTATGTAACCATTGGTGTTTGATCGAATGTATTTTCACTTAACGAATGTAGTTTGTTATGTGTCTGGTTACTAGTTTGGTTGTAGTATAACTTATGTTGTAGTATAACTTATGTTGTAGTAAATCAATTAATTCAAAATTTTAGTTTTTACATATAACAAATTTACTCGTTAATTCGAAATGTGCATCAACTATACATTAATTCGAAATTATGGTTTAAAAATTTATGTAGTAATTAATGTAGTAGATAGTCGACTACTCGACCGACGGCTACTCGACCTATGGTTGGGAAGATGTGGTAATTAAATGTCCACATAAATATAAATTTAGTATTGCACCTACTACATGTGTTTGTTAGTTTTGATATTAAGTGATATGAATAAATATATGTTTGGTTTAAAATTTTATTTAGTAATTAATGCACTGGATACTCGGCTACTCGACCGACGGCTACTCTACCTATGGTTGGGAAGGGATGTGGTAATTAAATGTCCACATAAATATGCATTTAGTATTGCACCTACTACATGTGTGTGTTAGTTTTGATATTAAGTGATATGAATAAATATGTGTTTGGTTTGATAATTAATGTAGTAATTAATGTAGTAGATACTCAACTACTCGACCCACTTATATTCAAATATTTCTCACAACCACTAACAATTTATTTAATAACTAGATTAACGGACATGAACTTAGATGATAGGACATGAAATACATTGTTCTCCAAATAAAACAACAAATTAAAAAAAGGAATCATCCGAGACCCAACCCTCGTCACTTGAAGTATATGATTGCTCAGGTCCAAGCCCCATTTCCCATCGGTATTCAAATTCTCGTTGTTCACGCTCCCTACGAGCAGCTTCCCGCTCCGTAGGAGCAGCTTCCTCACGTTCCTCTGCTAGTTCAAACTCAATGAGCACTTCCATATCTTGTTCAAGTAGTCGAAGTTGATCCTCAGTTAACCCAAATGGATTGGGATCGTATTCCAAAGGTGGGTTATTTGCCGGCTCCTTTTCAAGTGGGACGTTTGCCGCTTCATTTTCATTTGGGATTACCGGTAACGGAACTTGCCGTTGAACGTTTGCTACTTCATTTTCATTTGTGAATACCGGGAAGAGATATTCAGGTGAAGCGTCAAAAACATGCTCATTTTGTGGTGGACTAGGGAATTGTTGAGAGAAATCTTTGTGTGACATTTTTGAAAATCCGTGTGTAAGTTGAGTATATGAGTTGTGTATGTGTTAAGTGTATGAGATGATTGTGTGACTTGAATGGGTATTTATAGGCTAGGTTTTTAAATTTGAACTTGAATCCAACAACAAACAAATTCATACATTAACCAAACAAGTTGACAATACAAACATTAAAATTAACATATACAACTTCTTAATTAATTGTTGAAAAATACAACCACTAAATTAACCAAACAACTTGAAAAATTCAAAAGCTATAAATGATAACCATGACAAAACCAACAACTTCTTCATTCTTTACTTTCCCCTTTTTGCTTCTAACAATTGGGCTTCTTGCCTGTTTCTTGCTCTCAATAGACCTGGAATAATTGTTACAGCACGATGGCACATCGGGGGATCAAGCCAATCTACTATACCCTAGTAAACAAGAAAGGTAACATATTAATGATTTCAAATTGTAACCCTAGTTTTTACAAAATAACACTTACATGATCTGGGAATCCATAAAAACGTCTTCCAAGGTTTTCATTTGTCCAAGATGTAATAACGTTCGTTCTTCTACCGCAAAAACAATGCATCATGGCTCTAGAATCTGCAAAAGTTTACTCTAAAATCGAAGATAAGAAAAGTAGAAGAATAAGATGTATTTTGTGTGTGGGTGGGGGTGCGTATTTATGTAACACGAAAACAAAAAGTGACGTTGGAATATTGAATGACTAAAATACCCTTCAACTTACACACATATGTAGTAGATGCAATATTAAATACATATTAATTTGTACAATTAATTACTACATCTACCCAACCATAGGTCGAGTAGCCGTCGGTCGAGTAGTCGAGTATCCAGTACATTAATTACTACATTAAGTTTTACATTTATTCATATCATTTAAATTCACAACTAACACACATATGTAGTAGATACAATATTAAATACATATTAATTTGTACAATTAATTACTACATCTACCCAACCATAGGTCGAGTAGCCGTCGGTCGAGTAGTTGAGTATCCAGTCCATTAATTACTACATTAAGTTTTACACTTATTCATATCATTTAAATTCACAACACACATATGTAGTAGATGCAATATTAAATGCATATTAATTTGTACAATTAATTGCTACCTCTACCCAACCATAGGTCGAGTAGCCGCCGGTCGAGTAGTCAAGTATCAAGTGCATTAATTACTACATTAAGTTTACATTTATTATATCATTTAAATTCACAACTAACGCACATATGTAGTAGATGCAAGATTAAATGCATATTAATGTGTACAATTAATTACTACATCTACCCAACCATAGGTCGAGTAGCCGTCGGTCGAGTAGTCGAGTATCCAGTGTATTAATTACTACATTAAGTTTTACAACCAAACTTACATTTATTCATATCATTTAAATTCACAACTAACACACATATGTAGTAGATGCAATATTAAATACATATTAATTTGTACAATTAATTACTACATCTACCCAACCATAGGTCGAGTAGCCTCGGTCGAGTAGTCGAGTATCCAGTACATTAATTACTACATTAAGTTTACATTTATTCATATCAGTTAATAAACTGCCATTAGACGACCAATCGCTGCCATAACAACACCTTCATGTCACCACTCTCGATCATCTCCTTGAGCTTATGGCTGTTGCTTTTGTAATTTGGAGGTTATTCTGTTAAAATTGGTTCTGCAAAAGGTTAAGTTCTTACACTTTCATCATTCACTTGTTTCTAATCGGTGTTACATGTGACCGTTGCTTGTAACATTTGCTCGTGTAATACTTTTATCACTCTCATTGCAGCTTGTTCATTCAAATTTATAATGCATACCAACTGTTTGATGAAATGCCTGAACCAATATTGCACAAGCTATGAACTTTAATTGCTGATTTTGTTAATTTAGTAGTTTTGATAGGTGTTACGGTCATGCTTTCTTATTTATAGATTTAGTTTTCGCTCGATAAAGGTATATGTGAACGACTTCAATAGGCACATTATAACCTTATTTGTTGTAAATGTGTTCAAAACTCATTGATGGTCGTGTTTGTGTATAACAGACCAATTAAGTTTTGTGCTGGTAGTTACTCAAAACTTGTGTAAATGTTGTTTATTCCAATATTACACGGATAACTTCAGCAAGTGTATATGGAAATAGCTCGCTTTTGATTTAGATATTTATTCTTTCGTACTGGCATTGTGGATAGTTTTGATGATTTAATTGTTTTAGTCGTTAATTTCAAGTATCGAACACGTTATAACCAAGTCCGTAAAGTAGTTTGTCAACCATACGTAATATTTAAACTTACTTGTTCGACGTTACTCTCACTATTTTCATAATGTGCTCGTTTACAATGTTCGTTGCCAGTGTACATTGTGGCTAATCTTTGTTCACTTACTACTTTCACATTCTTGAATTGGAAAACGTCTTGGTTAAAA
>BPTQ01000005.1:237184314-237208968 GCA_019973895.1 Chrysanthemum seticuspe
TGAGCTGATGAGCTGGCTGCCGATGAGCTGGATACCAGTACAATTAATTACTACATCTACCCAACCATAGGTCGAGTAGCCGTCGGTCGAGTAGTCGAGTATCCAGTGTATTAATTACTACATTAAGTTTTACAACCAAACTTACATTTATTCATATCATTTAAATTCACAACTAACACACATATGTAGTAGATGCAATATTAAATACATATTAATTTGTACAATTAATTACTACATCTACCCAACCATAGGTCGAGTAGCCGTCGGTCGAGTAGTCGAGTATCCAGTACATTAATTACTACATTAAGTTTTACATTTATTCATATCATTTAAATTCACAACTAACACACATATGTAGTATATGCAATATTAAATGCATATTAATTTGTACAATTAATTACTACCTCTACCCAACCATAGGTCGAGTAGCCGCCGGTCGAGTAGTCAAGTATCAAGTGCATTAATTACTACATTAAGTTTACATTTATTATATCATTTAAATTCACAACTAACGCACATATGTAGTAGATGCAAGATTAAATGCATATTAATGTGTACAATTAATTACTACATCTACCCAACCATAGGTCGAGTAGCCTTCGGTCGAGTAGCCATCGGTCGAGTAGTCGAGTATCCAGTGTATTAATTACTACATTAAGTTTTACAACCAAACTTACATTTATTCATATCATTTAAATTCACAACTAACACACATTTGTAGTAGATGCAATATTAAATAAATATTAATGTGTACAATTAATTATTACATCTATCCAACCATAGGTCGAGTAGCCGTCGGTCGAGTAGTCGAGTATCCAGTGCATTAATTACTACATTAAGTTTTACAACCAAACTTACATTTATTCATATTATTTAAATTCACAACTAACACACATACGTAGTAGATGCAATATTAAATGCATATTAATTTGTACATGTAATTACTACATCTACCCAACCATAGGTCGAGTTGCCGTCGGTCGAGTATCCACTACATTAATTACCACATTAAGTTTTACATTTATTAATATCATTTAAATTCACAACTAACACACATATGTAGTAGATGCAATATTAAATGCATATTAATTTGTATAATTAATTACTACAGCTACCCAACCATAGGTCGAGTAGTCGAGTATCCAGTGCATTAATTACTACATTAAGTTTTACATTTATTCATATCATTTAAATTCACAACTAACACACATATGTAGTAGATGCAATATTAAATGCATATTAATGTGTACAATTAATTACTACATCTACCCAACCATAGGTCGAGTAGTCGAGTATCCAGTGCATTAATTACTACATTAAGTTTTACAACCCAACTTACATTTATTCATATCATTTAAATTCACAACTAACACACATATGTAGTAGATGCAATATTAAATGCATATTAATGTGTACAATTAATTACTACATCTACCCAACCATAGGTCGAGTAGCCGTCGGTCGAGTAGTCGAGTATCCAGTACATTAATTACTATATTAAGTTTTACATTTATTCATATCATTTAAATTCACAACTAACACACATATGTAGTAGATGCAATATTAAATGCATATTAATTTGTACAATTAATTACTATAGGTCGAGTAACCGTCGGTCGAGTAGTCGAGTATCTACTAACTTAAATACTACATTTATTTTACGTCATACAACTAACATACATAATTTACACCAAAGAGCTATATATATTAATGTACTTATTAGAAAGATTTAGATTGTTCACTCAAAAGAAATGGGAGAATCGGGTACTGAATTTAGTGTATATTTGGTGTACGGAGATGTGACTTTTGGTGTTTGCCTTAAAAGAAATATTACTTACAATCAACTGGTAGCTATTGTGAAGAAAAAGTACAAGTTTAACGATACGTGCAACCTCATGTTTACGTACAAAGTTGGTACAAAGTGTGTCCACATTGTAGACGATGATGATGTGAGATTTTACACAAACGAAATTTGCAAAGGAAAAGGTACGCCACATACTATTTTTATTGCAAAGATTGAGCAATTCTCTGTGGGAAATCCTTCTTCTTCTAGTTCTTTGGGTATAGATCTTAACGTTCCTTTATCTCCTTTTGATTTAAACTCACAATACACTGTTTACAATGATTCCCGAATACCCAAACACGAATATTTCGAAAATCACCGTAATTTAAACCAACAATACAATATTTACAATGATTCAAAATTACCCAAAAAAGAAAATTTTTATTTCCATAATGATTTTATGGCAAGAGAACAGTTTGAGCATAATTGGCAAATGAATACTTTAAACAACATTCACAATCCACCAGATCCACAACCTATTATAAAAACTCCAAAAGGAAAAATTGATCATGCTAGATGTATTTTGGAAACGGGTGAAAGATTTGATAATAAAAAATGTTTTATGAATAAAATTGGTTATAAAGCTCTTTTAGATGGTTATGAATTTAAGGTTAGAAAATCAGATCCGGTAAGGTATGATGTAATTTGTGTGCATGAGGGTTGCGAATGGAAAATAATTTCAAGTAAGTGCAAATTTAGTAGTGAATGGGAATTAGGAATGGTGAACGACCATCACACTTGTTCAAAAACAAAAATAGGTATGCATCACCGTAATGCTACGAAAAACTTGTTGGGTCATTTACTAGTACCTAAGTTCAAAGACAACAGCCGTATATATACGGCAAAGGACATACAAAACGACATAAACCTAGAATTCAACATCGATATTAGTTACAAACAAGCATGGAGATCAAAAAATGTGGCATTGGATACGCTTGAAGGTTGCCCGAAAGCATCTTTTGAACAGTTACCGGTTTATTGTCATAATTTAGAATTGACAAATGACGGTACTGTAACACATATTGATACTGATGACGAAGACCGGTTTAAGATGGTTTTCATAGCTTTTGGTGTAACGGTAAGCATATATATATTTTTTTACTATTTAATTTATTTTTTTGAGTATTATTATCATATAACTAATCGTTTAATAATTAATTAGATTCGAAGCTTTCTGCACCATATGCGACCATTGTTAATAATTGATACAGCTCATCTTAAAGGTACTTACCTTGGAACAAATCTGCTGGCAGTTGGAATTGACGGGAATAATCAAATTATACCTGTTGCAAAGGGTGTGTCTCAGGGTGAGACTGGTGAATCGTGGACATGGTTTTTGTCAAAATTGAGAGAATGCATTGGTGAAGTTCCAGATTTAACTATCATATCTGATCGACATGTAGCAATACAATCTGCATGTGAATCTGTTTTCCCGAATGCATTCCATGGGCATTGTTGTAGGCATTTGATGATGAATTGTAACTTGAAGAGTAAAAAGCATAAGGCTTTATATTGGAAGATGTGCAAAGCCTACTTAATCGATGATTTTAATAGAGCATTAGAAGAGGTTAAGGGCAAAAAAAGGAAGCCTACGACAAACTGATCGAAGCTGGGGTTGAAAGGTGGTCTAGGGCATATTCCGCTGGTAATCGTTACAATTACATGACATCTAATAGCGCTGAGTCAATCAATTCGTTAACAAGAGATGTCCGAAAAGTACCCATCACTAACCTAATGGAGTGGTACAGAGCCCTTGTCCAAAAGTGGTACTTCAATCGTCGAGAAAAATATAAAGGTACGCGGTTTATGTAATTTTTTCCTAAAAGTATACTATTTACCTTATTTATTGTTTTCCAATCAAAAAATACTAACGAATATTATAATTTAGATGCACAAATGGATGAACTAAGTGATTGGGCAACTGCAAAAATAACAGACCGAATGTTAAAGAGCACTCATTGGACTGTGGCCGGGATTGAGATGAACAGGATTTACCAGGTCGATGATCGACAAAAAATACATATAGTGGATTTAGGTCAACGTTCATGCACATGTAGAAAATGGCAAGTTTCTGCTTTGCCTTGTGGTCATGTTTTAGCGGTTTGTAGAGTTATGGGAATGACGGATTGTAATCATTTGGCAAAATCATGGTTTAGGAAAATTGAGCTTAAAGCTACGTACCAAGACTTGGTATATCCTGTTGGAGAAGTTTCAAGTTGGAAGTGTCCTAGTTACTTGCAAGTTGTTAAGCCACCACTTATGGCTAAACCCCAATATGGTAGACCCAAGAACAAAGATCGTATTAGATCCCAAGGAGAGGAACCGGTACCAGTTAAGTGTGGAAGGTGCAGTAATGTTGGACACACCCGACAAAGTTGCAGAGAAACATTGCCAAAGAAAAAAGTAAGTTATGTATTGTTATTTAAAGCTCATTATTTAGGATATAGATTATTAACTCATAAATTGATTTACACAATTTTTAGGCAAAGGTACATGCTAGAAGAAGCTTACGGCAAGCAATGCCAAGCTCACAAGAAGAACAAGTCTACTCACAAGCTGTTAATTTGGATGACCCATAGAGTGGCATACTTTAGTTTTTTCTAGTGTGTATGGCAAACAGCATTAGACTTTTAATGAAAGTTGCAAGTTTTGCGCTTTAAAAGCTGATTATTTGCTACATGGTTCAATTGAAAGCACAAACACAGTCATCAAACTTTCAATATAATAGTTAACAAACATATCATAGCCAAAAGCAACACAAATAAGTTTTTTGCCCAAAAAGCAACAGTTAACAAACACAAAACACAATGTAGCTTTTGCCCAAAGGTAACAGGTCACAATAGCAATCACACCTACACAAATATCTTGTGCTTGAAATAGAAACGGGCCATCTGTTCTCGATATGCAATGGCTGTCTGGACGGCATCTTCAACAACCAATGGCATCCCATGAGATAATCTGTTTAGAGAACAAGAAACAACAAATTAAAATCATGCATAAAGATAACCTGTATTAGACTAACAAGTAACAGTTAACATGTACTTGACTCACAAGTAACAGTTAAAATGACTCAAATATTTATGCAAAATTATTTGCAGTCATGAAAATGCAGTCATGATGCAGGCATTGATGATGCAAAAGTAGCAGTCATGAAAAGCTGTTTTTTGACTAAAATAGTGACTAAAAACAATTTGATCCTACACTATATAAGGCCACAATCTCAATTGCATTTTCATCACACATATATAACAAAAAACAAATAACTGAAAAAAATGAGTGGTAAAAGAGTTACGTTTGAGCATAATCATGATGATAGGGAGTGGTCAATAAAGGTAGCAAGAGAGGTAATGTTTCCTGAGATATATGAATTTTATGGACCAAATGCTGAACCAAGTTACCGATTACCAGCTGAAGTGCTAGAAGAACTAAGAAGACAGATATATGGTCAGGAACAAGAAGAAGTTATTGTAGGATCGTTATTTTTATTGTGTTGATGATTCGGGTGGTCTTGGATGATCAAAATACATGTTTGCCATAGTTAGAGAGTTAGTAGAGAGAGAGGGTGTTCTTGCTAGAGGTTTACACAAAATATGGAATATTAGATTGAATGAGAAGCACCACCCCTTCCATGGATGGAAGGGGTATTTATACTTACACAATACACGACCTCCTATCGGCCTGTGGATCAGGTATACAGTGGGTAAAGACCCGTCCTTCCTCCACGGTGTTGCACTACACTATTCTACGCTACAAATTAACTAATTAACTACTACATAACGTAAATAACTACAAATCTACGAGCTAACATATGCTAGACTATAATTGGGGTGACCGACACTTTAACATGGAATTTCTAATTCCTAACAATCTCCCCCTAAGGGAGGTCACCCCATGAAATACATTTTGCATCCTAGCATTCTTTCTTTGACATTGTTCTTGAGCTCGTAGACTTGAATTCTTCACTTTCGCAATCTTTGTGCATTAGTAGCGATTCTTTAAAGTCCGCAAAGATTTGTACTTTAAGTGGAGGCCTTTAACTGATCCATATCTTTGATGATCTTCGAGCTTTCATTGAGATCATCAGCCACAGTAAATCTCTGGATCACCCTTTATTGTGTTGCCATCATGTGAAGTTGTGACTTTCGGACTGACATGCTCACACTTTTGAATCATGACATCTTTCCATCAGAGTAGCGGAAGCTTTACTGACTCATGATATTTGCAGCAGCGTAGCAGAAGCATAGTATAGAAATATCAGAGCCAGGTTCTGTAGATATGCACCAGTCATGATTTCTTCAATTAAGTGTGGATGTTGTGAGCATGCGGCTTTGGATTGACTCCTCAATTCTGATCAGCTGCAACCGTCCAAGTGTACCTGCAAACAATAGTTAGCAATAAAACACACGAAAGTGTCTTTGACCACTTTCGTCGAATTGAGGTACACGGCCCACGGTTCCCCGTTGATCAGTACAAGTACTGCCTGTGATCAGGTATAATTCCGAAGAATCTCCTTGACAGGGTTTCGCAGCTGTTATAGCTGTTCTCAAACCGGAACGTCTCAAAGAAGACAACACGGAGTGAGTGAACCAGCGAATTGAGATTCACTGATTGATGAAACATTGATTTTGAAAAACAATCGTGTATTGCTTGAAGAAAGAGTTTTGCAATATGACGAAGGTTTTATGAGAAAGATCAATTTTCAATCATAAATACTTTTTATATTTGAAAAGAATACACATTCGATGTGCTAGATAAAAGAAGATTCGCACATCGAACGGTTTTTCCAAAAGCATTTTTTCAATCAGAGATACATTTTGAATTTGAAAAATGAATACACATTCGACGTGATAGAGAAAAGAAGGTTTGCACATCGAACGGTTTTTCCAAAAGTATTCGTCAATTCCATTCCTGGACCAAGGTTGATTCACGAGTGAATCGCCCCATCGTTTCTATCCAGTTGTCACAAGATTGATATTTTGAAAAGATCTCACATGTCGCCCACCAAGAGCTTGTTTGATGTTGGCTCTAGAAGGATTTCCATCTTCATTGTGAATATTTTTACATATCACTCGGATGTTCTGGCAATACCACAAGGATAATGCGTAGGACTCTTAATATATTCTTACTTTCCACATTGTGTGAAAAAGCAAGTCTTCAAGAATTTAGTGTCCTAACGAGATATTGTGGATGATCTCTTGGCTCTAGACTCAATTGTGCATATTTGGTTCCTGTGCCGGAGACTAGGGAGAGGGTCTCCTTCTTCAATATCAATAATCTCTAAGAGAAAGTCGATAGATTATGTCGGTTCCCCGTGAGAATGAAACAAGCCCTTTTAAGAGGAACTTGAGTAGCTTGGGAAGTTTAGTGCAGTGCGTCACTGGGTCCATGACGTCTTGTCTTCAATACCAGTGTTACCTTAGTAACAACCAGTAGCATATGTATTGAACCCGGTTACTGCCCTAAGGTTGAATTGATGGAGGGCTATTTCTTTTCACCCCTTTTCACATTCAGTTCTTTTTCATTCTTCAACCCCTTCAGTGCTTACCGAGACTTCATAACTAGAACCTTGTTGGGTTTATTCCAGTACTAGCTCTGTCTCAGTCCGCACTCTTCCCATATTCTCATTTTTCTCCTTTTTTCAATATTCCTAAGGACTCTACACTATCTAGTGGATTATCCCTGGGAAGATCCCTCCGGTTCTGGCGGATCGTGGGAACAAATACCTAACCTAACCATCCTTATAACACCATGCATAAAGTAAATTTGGTCGGTCTTTTGGTATTGTTCATTCCTTCTCGAAACCAATTGAAAAATCATTTGGAAAACCAATCAAGGTACTTGTGATACGAGATCAAAGCATTTTGTACCTTAATAGTTTTGATCATTTAGAAAAACTCCCCCTCAACATGTGCATAAGATTTAGAAATTGTTTAGCACATGGAGGCAAGAGGACTTTGAAATATTTTCTTTGATCACTATTTTCATAGAAAAAGTCATTTGATTTTCTTGGTAAAATTCTCCCCCTCAATATGTGCATAGGATAAGAGAAATCATTTTAACACATAGAGGCAAGAGTTCTTTTGAAGCACATCCACGAACACAAAGGCCATTAAGAAAACCATTTGATAACTCAATCAAGGTACTTTATAAATAACTTAAAAAAACTTTTGTACCTCGATAGTTATGCTCCTCCTCAAAATGTGCTTCGAGATTCGAAAGCGTTTAGCACACATGAGAGAGCAGCCTGCACAATTAAATCAAAACGATCAACTTTTATCAAATTTCATTATTAAATCACAAATTCTCCCCCGATCAAAAATATCAAACCCTTTGAGATTTTGGATCCCAAGTGATTTAATAAGGTTTATAAAACATGGGAGAATAATGTGGCCAGGTTTAAATACTCATCTTGTTTTTGGATAAATGCTCCTCCTCAACATGTGCATTGTATATTTGAAATCGTTTGGCACATGGAGGCAGGAGTGCCTATAAAGGACTAAAACCAATTCCATTAAAACAGATATGAGATTTAAATCACGATCTCTCACCCTTGATCAAAAATATCAAACCATTTGAGACTTGTGATCCCATCTGATTTAAATTATTTAGAAAAGTTTTAAGGAAAGACGTGGCAAGATTCAATTTTGAAAGATGACAGAAAAGGACCATTTTAAGACACTAAAGATTGTTAGTGTCAGGTATGATAGTTTTTAAGAGATCTTTTAAGTAAAACAAAACAATTTCACAATCAAACAAGAACAGAAAAAATTTCATTTTGAAAGACCTTGATTCTAAAGAAAAAAGCATACCATGACATAACATTAAATCTTTAGATCACCACTTATTATTGTACAAGACGGAACATTTGTGAAGAAACATCGTTTGAAAATATTTTATTTTAAATCACTCTCCCCCTCAATCCATGACCGTAGTCGATAATTGAGTGACTCAAGTTTTGATAAAATGAAGTCCGGTGATTTTCAAAATTAAGTCCAATTAATTTTCAAAATAATATTTTCCATTTTCAAAACAATTTAATCAAATTATTCAAAATTGTTTAAAAATGGTATCCTGCACAAAGATACGTTAGGTGGTTGAGAAGCTTCCGTTGTTGTTGTAGGGCTTGGAAGAAAACCGTCTGCAGATGCAGTGAGACTTCTTCTTACGTTGCATTTTAAATGCCAACTGAGGTCAAATTAAGCTCCGTTTCTTCAATCACTTAGAAGAAAACCATCTGCTGATGCAGTGAGACCTCTTATGTTGCATTTATGCCAACTTTCCATTGAAGTCAAATTAAGCTCCGTTTCTTCATTTGTCAACCCAAGATATCGTTACCCTTTCCTTGCAGCATCCAATCATGTTCATTTGTGGGATCCGGATCGGGAACATTCTTTTATACCAATATACCTGCATACGTTAGTGAACACACATACAAATATATGGTGGTCGACATCACCCAAACAACAATCGACTAATAAAAGTCAATGCAACATATCAATCAGATCGTATAGATGTATGGGAATAATGTGTTCATCAAACTCTAATCATCTAATCCTAGCAATCATATCCTAGGCACCTAGTCCTTCAACATAGGTTAACATCATTTTTAATTAAGCATATTAGGATAATTAAGAAAGCCCGTTAGATGATGTAGATTTGAAAAACATTATCCCCCTCAATCCATGACTCATTTTATGAAAAGTTTAAAAGCGCTGAAGTCATTGATTGAGTTTTCAATTTTACAAAAACTCTGAATCTGATTGTTTTTAAAGCAACTCATTAACCACCATTTTTGAAAAGACCAAATATTTTTCTGAAGAATTTTAGACGGAAAAACATTTGTGTAGGAACAGCAGTCCTTCGACATACTTTCCTTGTTTTGTTTTTAGGAAAAGTGCACGAAATATTTTGAAAATAGGTTTAGCGCAGCACTTTCCTTCCTTTAAAAGAACGGGTTGCTATCTGAAATAATAGCAAAGCGATTATTTGAAGCGCGGGTTACAGTCTGAAATAACTGTAAGCCATTTCTTGAAACGCGGGTTACAGTCTGAAATAACTGTAAGCCATATTTTGTGACATGTTTTGGAAAGAATATTTACACCTCTTGCTCGAACTTCATCTATGGTCCCGTGCCATTATTGAATGACATTTCTAAGACCGTAGATGTTATCGATACCAGAAGACATGTCTAGAGAAAACAATATTTTTGGTATTTTTCAAATTCTCTAATTTTTATGGGTTTTTGAAGATTTTATATTTTTCTATTTTCTTTTTCTTGGTTTTATATTTTTGTATTTTGTTTTGCTGGTTTTATATTTTTGTTTTTGGTTTTTAAAAAATATATACAAAGATAGAGAAGATGATATAGTTAAAGAAGATGATGATACGAGTACCGAGATAAGGATATCGAGCAGCACGTCGTAGAAGATAGAATTCGTCATCTCTTAAACTTCCACCACCAAAGCTTCCGAGGCTCCAGAATAGGAGATAGAACATGAGCCTTTGAGAAAGAGAGACTTTGGCAGCTTCCCCCCAAACCGAAAATCCTTATGTTGAGCAGATTCGAAGCTCTATTTCAAGCTTGCTTTAGCCAGGTGCACAAAGAAGCACACCATTATCATAAATCCCGCTGATCCTTTTAAGAACGATAATCGAGATTCTCCGTTCGGAGTTATATCATCAAGTTAGAACAGCAGCTACGTATCATCCCACATTTAAATAATCTTCTCAAATTCCTTTTCCACTGAAGTCTGAGGCAATCCATTCCAAAAGGTGTCAAGAGAACAATTCCCCCAAGTAGTTGAATTGATGCAGTCAGTCTCTTTGTATAATGCTCAAGAACTCTCCCAAATACAAATCATGAGGGGAATGAAAACACCTTCCCATGTTCACATTTTTCTTCCCGGATGATCGTGTATAAAGCTCAAGAACCCGAAGTACACCAATACCCAAGAGCTCTCCCCGAATACACATCATGAGGGGAATGAAAACACCTCCCCATGTTCACATTTTTCTTCCCTGATGATCGTGTATGAAGCTCAAGTATTCGAAGTATACCAATACACAAGGAATGAATAACTGATAACATTGAAGAAGCAGGCCAAGTCACTGATTATCTCTGCGGGTGACAATCTCTGCGGATGTCAACACCGGAATAAGTGATTAAATCACTGAATCGCTGATTAAGCACTCAAGTGAAATAGCTGAGCATCCCCAATGTACACAATCTCTCTCCCCTGATCATTGCGATACCATCGAAATCACCACACACTCGTGTACCTCATTTATCTTCAGAAACTTTCTCTAACATCTCTTTCCCCACATAGTTGGAATAAGAATACTAAATGCCTTGATGAGTAAAACCTTGAGTTTCTCTTCGGTCATGACATTTGTTTTCCCGGGATATCTTCAATCACTTAGAAGAATTAAGTTCATCAAGTTTACTCGCCATGAGTCAAACCTTGAGTTTCTCTGCGGTAATAACATTTGTCTTCCCGGGATATCTTCAATTACTTAGAAGTATTAAGTTCATCAAGTTTACTCGTGTTTGGATGCTTGTCTCCTTCCGCCTTGCTGGTTTTGACACTTCAGAGTCAGCAAATCATTATAAGCCCGTATACTAGAAATTTGTTGAGAAGAACACTTGAACTCTTGTGAGAATCAACTTGCTGAAGACTCTCTCTGACTATTTATATCAACCCTTCTGTAGACAATTTGAAGTGACCACTGAAGAAGAAAACCCGCTATACCATACTTGAAACTGAAGTCAACTTCCCCACATTTGTATCTTAAGCTTGCACCTAATGATGGAAGAACGGTGTAGAGAATTTATGCTTCAAGCAAATCTCTAAGTACTCACTACCCAAACAAAGTATGAGACATTAACACCTCTTGCGATTATCCACACCGTCATATGCGTGTGACACTGAGTAAAACAAAGTAACTCCTAATTGTGATAGTTAACCAGGTCTCCAACCATCCACCTCGACTGCTGGTAACTAGATAAACCAAGTCTTCAACTCAAATTCTTAAGCCCGAGCAAGTTATCGAATAAGAACACGCCTTTGTGAAAGTCAACTTCAATCTCAAATAAGTGATAAATGATTAACTCCGAAGTAATCAACTTGAGTCAAATGTCCAAAACGAAATAGTCTATAACAACGTCTCGAGGAGTCACTGCTAAAGAATATGAGCAAGTCTAATTGGGGATTGAATCTGACTTATAACACACTCCCAATTAGTGCTCTTCCCAAAACCGACAATCTGTTTGAAAAATGCCCAGATTAAGAAGAAGTATTTAGATCGTTAAATGCAACTCGTCTTTAGTCTTCTAACATGTAGCAGAAAATGTAGAACAGACTGTACACTCGACCTTCTTCAAGATTGTTCAGTTGGGGAATAGATAGTTAACATCTTCAACTCACACCAAAAAGCATCCCACCAAAAAGCATCCCAATTAACTTACATCTTGCAAATCCCCTTAACTAAAATCTCTCCCAATCAAACAAGAACAGAAAGATGTTCATCAAGGAAATCAGCAATAAGGCCGCAACGAACACACAAGATGGTAACGCCAAACTACCAATCACATCAAACAAGAACAGAGAGATTGTTCGGAATCATCATGTTGATGTATACGTGAAGCATTAACCAGAAGCACTTTGTCGATAAACTCATCAATCCGAGTGAAGATGTCAACCACCGGCTCTTAGAAGAAACTCCATGTAAAGATGATCCGATAAGAAGAAGCTCGGTTCTTACATGAGTTTAGAGCCGTATGACCATTTTTATTCTCAAATATCAATCAACAATGCAAAAAATTCACACTTCTTCCCCCCCCCCTCAAGAATTTCATACGGAGATGCCATTCTTGACTAAATAAATGAAAATCATCCGAATGTTCTATTCACACTTCTCTTCCGCAAAATCAGCACATGAAGTCGCCATCTTCATTATAATCGAGCAAATGGAATGAGAAAACAATCAGTGGTAGCCCGGTTCACTTGATGACTGAAGCGCATGGAAAAAGTATGAAGCATGTTGATGAGAATGGTCATAATAAGAAGATTTCTCTTCTTCAGAAGATAAAGCGCACTGAAGCGTACACTTTTCTTTTCTTGAGAGTACGAGGCATGAACTGATGTGTTCATACGTCATAAGAAGATTTCTCTTCTTCCAAAGATAATGCGCAGTGAAACGTACACATTTCTTTTCTTTAGAGTACGAGGCATGAACTGAAGTGTTCATACGTCATAATCTCTCTCTTTTCATCTCTCTTAGCAAAACATGTAATCAACCCCATTATCATTCAGTAGGCTCTTTGTAGTGACAGCTGATGGAGAAAACCCAATATGATGAATTTGACCCTGAAGTAAACTACCCCGAACTCATGACTTAAACTTGCACATATGTAACAAAGAGCGGTGCCGAGAATTCATGCTCCATTGAATCTCTAAGTACTCTATACTCTTCATCCAACCAACCATCAAGTATAAGACGTACATTACCTCTTGAAAATCCACAATTAAATGTGACACTGAGCACTACAACGTAACTCCTTAAAGTGATAGTTATTTTTGTGGTAAAAAGAGCCCAATTCCCCCATAAAAAATAGACTCTCAAAAATAACTAGATTTCCAAGTCTTCGTTTTTGGAAATAAGCTCGAACAAGGATCATGAAGAATCTTCATCCATCCATCCCCGATATCTTCAGATACTAAGTACACTCGCCCGTGATATTTCACTTCAACCTCAAATAAACAATACTGAATTAACGCCGTTGTCACATCTTGTTAAAAGCTCAAATCTAGCCTCCTTTGCCCTTTAAAGTGAACTATGATAATGGTTTCATCCTGACCATGGTTACAAGCACAGAACCCCGTAAAACCATATAATAACTAAACTGCCATGAAGAATATCCAAACACACATCCAATTTATGAAGTACACCTATCCCTTCTTCGAAACAGAACCCGTAACACCAACATCAGAGGACCCTGAAATACGCTTTCCTTTCTCCAAGATGGTTCCATCATCACGGGATTTTACAATTCTATAGTTTAAACCGAGAAATATTTTCTTTCGCGGGATTTTACAAAACCAAGAATAAACCGTAAGATAGATCCGGAAATGCACTTTACAATTACCAGGATGTTTCCATTGTCACGGGATTTTACAAGTCTATGATTTAAACCGAGAAATAGGTTCTTTCGCGGGATTTTACAAAATTAAGACAAAACCGTGAACAATGTCAGCTTTAATGTGTTATGACAAATTTAATTTCAGAGAATATCTGTTTTAGGGGAACATGCAGCGGTTCATCAACGGTTCATTATCCAACATCATCAACATCATCAACCATCCAATCAATACTTTGGTAAACACATCATCCACATATTCTGTCGGTTGTTGCTGTGACCACATGGTGAAGTAATCCCGATATACCAAACTTGATCGTGAAATAGAATTCCCCAGATTTGTTACTTAAGCTTGTACTTATCCTTGTGAAAAAGAAACGGTGTACCCAATGTACAAAACCTCTTGACATTCTCAACTGAGTGAGACACCGAAGTGATAGCTACGTTGTGGGTTAAGTGAGAAAGAATCACAAACACAACTAAATGGCCAAGTCTTTATCACCCTCTATAAATGCCCAAACAAGTCATCTTCGCGGAAGGGTAGAAAGAAAGAAGACGAAAATAAGTAAACGTGCCCAGAAAAACCTCACTTCAAGTCCAAATAAGAAATACCGTACAAACAACCCCGTAGTCAACATTTTACAATACACCCTTCAAGCCGTGCCATAATATTTTTCGTGAAAAAGTATACACCAACGTATCAATCCGCATAATACATCAAATCACATAGCACAACAAATCTCACCATTGCACAACTCAGTGTTAAATTACTTCAGCCAATCTTATCGACAATTCTCTTGAATACAATCCAAATTTTTTAGAAGCTCATTTATTGTCATTCAAATCCAAACAGTCATACTAATTACCCAAACTCGTTCCAGTAACAAAAATTAAGCCTGATCCAACCCAAGTAGTTGGTCCAATTCAAATTTCACATAGCATTGGGTCCAATAGTATCCGGATCACATGACACACAAATTGCCTCGACACCATCAAACGTACAATTTCCCAATGAGGTACTCAGATATATATCATGATAAAATTTGTGATTCATCACGAGGCCCAAAGCTGTACTAGATTTGAACAAAGGAATTTGTGTTTTAACACTCACGTTCATAAACGTTTAACACACACGTTCAGCCCAATAGAATATTCATAAGCGTTTAGATGTATTAGTGAATATCATAAAAGTTCAGCCCAATTGAATAACATCCAACTCATGTGAGGGTCCAAGTCCATTCGAACAGCAGTACATGATCCATTCACGAGGCCCATACATGATCCATTCAGTTGTAGATACACACACAAAGTAACCCTAAAGTCACGGGTATTTAACGTCACATATACCACTAATCAACCCTAAAAATCCTCACATATCTAACGCCCCCATCATAACAGTTTTACTCACACAATCCTTTCTCCAAACCAAACGCATCAAACTTTCATCAACCCTTGAACGCCCACCTTTTGATCATCAGAATGCACACAAGAGAGGCACATAAAAACCCAAGTCTTCCATGTAAACAACTCGACATCGTCACAGAGATGACTTGATGTCAAAAATGCCACAGGGATGGTATCAAGATAATGATCCGTCTTCAAGATCCTTTGAGGTCTCGGGTAGGTACATCCGTTTAATATTAATTAGAGTCTTGAACGAATGAAAGAAAAGGTATAACATAATTGTTATAGACTCTTCTTTATCTTTCGGATAGCAACAAAGATGTATTCTTGGATCAATGATGAATTATATTTCGTGTTGAAGACTCTTGGCAGTCTTGATATATTATTTAAGTACCACGAAATTATTCTGAGATCTTTAATATATATATGTTTTCATTTTGTTTGATTGAGTCAAGATGCTATGAGAGGTTGTTGTTGTATAGGATGAGTGTCGATGAGTCTTGTTTTAGTGGTATGGTTGTGTCGAATAATTGATGTAAAAGCTTCGAGACTTTTCTTTCGAGTAAATACGACTGATGATGTTGTACTGAGGTCAAGGTGATGTTTGATATGTGGTCTTGTAATAAGATTCTTTTCTTCTTCTACCTTATTGTTTTGTAGCATCATCTTTTGAGTCAAGTCGCTAGAGACAATGGTCTTGAGCCAAGTCGCTAAGCCAAGTCGCTAAGCCAACTCGCTAAGCCAACTCGCTAAGCCAACTCGCTAGCCAACTCGCTAAGCCAAGTCGCTAAGCTAACTCGCTACGACTTGTTAAATAACAAGTCGCTAGGTCTATAAGGTCATTTTTTAAGTCGCTATGCTCAAAAGCAAGTCGCTATGTTTAAGCACAAGTCGCTACTGCAATACAGTGAATCTGGACATCTTTAAAGGACAACTCGCTAGCAAGACTTTTTCCGATGAGTTTCTGACCATGTTTCGTTAAACCCAGAAAACTGCATATTGGTATGTTTTATTTTGCCTAGTTTGGTTGAGAAAAATGACCAGTTAAGACCAGTAAATTGACACAAACAGTTTACCCATAAAACATATGACCAGTTTGGACCATTTGACAAAACATTGACACAAACAACTGTTGTAACCAGTTTAGACTATGACTCATTGACCAAACAAAAGAATACCAAAACTTGTTAAACAAAAGAATACCAAAACTTGTTAAGATAAGTTTACCCATAAAAATATTCCGACCACTAACAAGTACACAAAACAGTAACAAACAAGTATCAAAACCACAAAAGAGTCATCAAAACACAACAACCTGGCTCTGATACCAATTGTAGGATCGTTATTTTTATTGTGTTGATGATTCGGGTGGTCTTGGATGATCAAAATACATGTTTGCCATAGTTAGAGAGTTAGTAGAGAGAGAGGGTGTTCTTGCTAGAGGTTTACACAAAATATGGAATATTAGATTGAATGAGAAGCACCACCCCTTCCATGGATGGAAGGGGTATTTATACTTACACAATACACGACCTCCTATCGGCCTGTGGATCAAGTATACAGTGGGTAAAGACCCGTCCTTCCTCCACGGTGTTGCACTACACTATTCTACGCTACAAATTAACTAATTAACTACTACATAACGTAAATAACTACAAATCTACGAGCTAACATATGGTAGAATATAATTGGGGTGACCGACACTTTAACATGGAATTTCCAATTCCTAACAGTTATAGAACCAAGTGGCGGTGTTAAACTTAAGCAACCACATAGGCAATTTGCGGGTCCTAGTAGCAGTAACACTATTGTTGGGAAGCAACCTAAAAAGAATGAGAATCTAACAGGCAAGTCAACCATTTTGCACGAGTGTAATGATGATCCAAAGAAAAAAGGAAAAAGAGACTAAATGTGATTTCCTAGTTCCTGAAAGTGATGTGTCTGGTTACATGTATGAATATATGATGTATGTATGCAGTTGGTTTAAGTATCACTTAAACCAAATTTAATAAAACTGTTGTAACCAAATCTATCAATGAAATGTTTTATGCTTATGCAACACTGCTGGTTACATGTATGAATATATGATGTATGTATGCAGTTGGTTCAAGTAACACTAGGTTAATCATGTAAAGGTTAGTGGTATACTATATCATTATACTTCTATGCAAGGACTCCTAGGCTAACATGCTTGTGTGTGAGTTAAGTACAGGTTATGAATTCCAAACTAAGTAGGAAAAACACTAGCCTACATCATTTACCTAGACACTATTAAAGACAACATTAAAGAAATAAGGCTTAAAACTATGTAAAAAACAAATTTAAACAATCAAGCTTCAAAAAATCACTAACCTATAAAGAAATAAGCATACAAAGATGCCGCAATCACCAAATACCCCACCCTGCTTGGGGACGTTACGTGCATTCCTAAACTTAATGTTGTATTCTAGGGGATCGATTCCTTTGCTTGCAAATACATCAGTCTTCTCTAGAACTACCGGAAGCTTACACTCCAAACACCTCCTCATATTCAAATACCACGGACGAGTTTCAGGTTCTTGATATCCTTCACTGTCATAGAATGTAATGATTCCAGTTTTAATGTCAAACTTCGCTAGGGACCAATGTTTCTTGGGTTCATTTATGGGTATGAGACCTACAATGTTTAAAAACAAAATTGATATAATCCACATAATTAAACTATCATATTCTAAAAGATTGGTTACCAATGAATACCTGTTCCACATTCCTCTACACAAATGGGTAAATATCATCGGTTGCATAAAACAGTGGCATTGAGTCTTGAAGTAGAAGCGTTAAAAAGTAGCAACTAACCATTGACCAATCTGCGGAAGATGGTCTGAAATACCACATATACCATACCCAAAGATCAATGTGCTGTAGGCAATAAAAAGACAGAATTCAACAAAAAATTTACATATAGCGAAAAATAGTTTTATCAAAATATACTGTAAATGGTTATTTTAACGTACCTCTTCAAGTAACCAACCTACACGTTTATCGTCAAGCCCAACTAAAGCATCCCAGAAAGTACGATCAACAGTAACGTCACTATACCAAAGAAACTTGCAACGAGTCTGCCCAGGGGTAATCAGAAACTTCTCCAACTCAAAAGTACATGAAATTTTATTGATACATTTGAAAGGACGGCTTGGTTCCTAAACAAAATAGGTTAAAGTTGAATTATAAGACTTAGGTGGTGTTTGTTTTTCGTTAAGAGGCTCTTAACAGCCTCTTAATCTGAACCGTTCAGACGCGGTCAGACATTTTGGTCGTTCAGACCGTTTGTTTTTTTTTCTCGTTCAGACGCGTTCAGAGGCAGTAAGATCTTAATGGTCTAGACTTGAGAGGAGTGTCTGAATGCCTCTTGTTGCCTCTTGCTGACACAAAAAAAGACCAAAAAAAATTAGTACTAGCAAGCAAATGTGTGGTTCAAACATGAGTTTTTTTTTCCCGTTCAGATGCGGTCAGATTCAGACATTTACGCCTCAGATTCAGATTCAGATGTGCGATTCAGATTCAGATTCAGAGCCTCTTAAAAAACAAACACCACCTTAATTGAGCCAATATCTAATGTTGTAGTTGCAGATTCATAAAGGTAATACCTCTTTCCACGGTTCGAGATCTTCACACCTTTGAATCATGAATGCATCAAGGACATTTGTACGTTTCTTTATAGCATCCATGCTCGGGACGTATAAAGGTAATAACTCCTCCCATGGTTCCATCTGCGGCCTGACCACGTTGACATACCTCCTCTTGAAAGTTCCACATCGCTGTAAAGCAAGTTTCATGTGACTGGAATTACTATGCTCTATACTCTTCATCCTCTTTTCTTCTTCCAAAATCAGTTTCGTCCTCTGTTTCCTCTCCTCTGCCACCTTATAAATCTCAGCAGCTTGCTTTTCAGCCTTCACACAATCATCCTGCAATTACATCACAAAAATCGTTGTTATTACCTAAGATAGGTCTTGAAAAGAGTTAATATATTCTTGAAAACATGTCTGTGATCACCTCAGATAAATCTTCATCAGACAATTTGTCCACTTCAACCCCACCATTCTGTGTAAAGTTATGAAAGAAGTTATAATGAAAGGTACAAGACAAATAAGAATAATTTGAAAGTTGTAGAAATCAATTACCACATAAACTTTCTGAGAGAAATTATCCAAACCATCTACAAATCCATTGGCAGTGTGTTTGTTGGATGTTTGAATAGGCGAATCAAATAATTCAAAAAAATCACCATCTAGATTACTACAATACTCGTCACCCAGATCACACTCCACGTTATTCTGTAACATGTGTGCACATACTTAACTAAGTAAATGAAAAGAAAAGATAAATATATATGTATATATGTATACCTTTTGAACAGATGAGGTAACTTTGTGCTCGTGTCCGACTTTTGTTTTCCGAGTAATATACTGCATCACAAAGTATTTTGCAAAACATGATAATTAGACATTAGTTAAATTGGGGCATACGTAGAAAAGGGTTTGTGTCAAGACTAACATGAATAATACTCTCCAGTTTGTAGACACGTTCTTTCAAACTCTTGATCTCTTTAGGTAGAATCAACAAACTGTCACATAAACGCTCCAAAGCCTTAACCCGAAGCATACAACTCTGCCTAAGTGGATGTGCCTCTCTATCTTTGTCCTTAGATGTGCGAGCTGATGACAATTTTTTTAGATAATCACCAACCCCCCCCCCCCCCCCCCCCGTATTCAACAGGAGGAGGTGCTCTTGGTGTATACTACTTTAAAAAAAATTGGCTTTGTCTAAACCATTCTGATTGGCCCTCAGCAATATTGGGATATAGGTCATAATTTGGATTTTTGCCTAAGGCATTTAAGATTACAAATAAACTTTAGAAACAAATAAATAAACTAATTTACAGACTAGATAAGCATTTAAGATCATAAAACATCTTAGATAAGCATAAAACATGTTAAGCATATATGCAATTAACCTACACAAGAACTCATAAATCTTACAATCAAAGGAAAAAAGTTGGCATATATGCAATTACATTTAGCAAAAAAGTTGGCATATACGCATTAACTGACCTCGGGAAAAAGTTGGCTGTATAGCTCCCAATTTTGAAATGGAAAATGCTTCGACCAGGAACATCCTCTCGGGATCACATCAGGGTCATTAATCCACCAACGCTGTGTCTGAGATGAAGACTCTAGAATCCATATCTACAAAAAGTTAATGAATAAGTCAAATGACAAACAAAATATTAGCATAAAATAACTTGACAATGATTTGGACTAAAAATACAGACCTTGAAACACAGAATAAATCCAGACAATGAATACGATGGAACAAACTTTGGGTCTTTTTCCAATGCTTTATGGTGCTCATCCTTATGATTTGAGTTAACATTTCTAATGGCAGCGTATAACTCCCGCCAGATGTGCTCTCCCCAAGCAAACTCATCCCAAGCATCCAGATTTTCTACCATCCTTAGATATACATCATCAACAACAGATCCTAACTCACGACCCATAAATATAACTTCCAAAGATAACAAAAGACAAACTCGTATTGAGTCTTCATCTGATAGTTTCGTGAAACGCTCTTCATCCTCAATCACAGATAGAAGATCTATACTTTTAACATAGCGACCTATCTTCTCCGAAAATACACGATCACGAAAACTGATATCACCCTCCCTAAACTTGCGAAAACTGACCATCCCAAACTTGAATGCAGTTATGAGGCAAAATTCACGACGACCAAAGTGTAGCAAATGATTGTTAACATTATAAATGAGGGGTAAATCATAGTGATCATTATCAGAGAAGACTTGCTTCTGAAGCATAAAATGTATAAGACCCTCTTCATTGTCAACATAATCCAAATCCAGCCACCGCCCAAAACATGTCGACCTAAACAGTACAAATCGGTCCAAACCTAGTCTGTCTTTCATTAGTGGAAAGTAATTGAGTTTGCTTCTAACATGTACCCTTGCATGATATTCCTAAAGAGATTACAAGATACAAGAATTAGCATCGCTGGGATAAGATAACAAGATTATGCAGACACGAAATAAGCTAAGAAGAACTTTTACTTATGGGCTTATTGTAAGATATAGCTTTTCACTTACACATCAAACCATAACACAAAGTAGCATATAGATGGAATTCTAGAGAGAGAAAGTTAGAGGTTTAGGGAACTTAGTGAGAGAAAGTGAAAGATATTATTATGAGCTCCAACTCTCTACCTTGGAAGGTAGAGAGTATTTATAGTCTTACATAACTCGCCACACTTTGGGCTGTGGATCAGGCATACAGTGGGTAAAGACCCGTCCGTCCTCCACGGTGTTACTTAACTAAATTACTACTTAACTTAAAAGAACTATGACTACGAGCTTTCTAACGATTACATATACTTGAGGTGACCGACTCTTTAATACCAGGAATTTCTAATTCCTAACAATCTCCCCCTAAGGGAGGTCACCTCAATCATGTACCAAAATTACATTGAATACAAATAGATATTACATTTAACAATTGATCTTGCATTCTTGAGGCAGTCCTTTGCTCCTAAGCTCGTAGTCATTGATTCTTCACATTGCATGTTTGGTTATTCCAAGTGGAGGTCTTTTACTGATCCAAGTGATAATAATTTTGAGCCATCATTTGAGATCATTAGCTATCAAAAATATCTGTGACATCCTTTGTGATGTTGTGACATTAGGACCGACATGCTCACATTCTGGATCATGAAATCTTCTCATCAGAGTAGCGGAAGCTTTTGTTGAATCATGATATTGGCAGCAGCGTAGCAGAAGCATGGAGTGAAAATATCAGAGTCATTGATGCACTTATCATGATTTCTTTTGAGATGAATGTGTAGTGTGAGCATGCGGCTATGGATTGACCGCTTCATTCTGATCAGCTGCAAACGTCGGGTGTACCAGCATACAACAGTTAGCAATAAATCGCGCAAAAGTGTCTTTGATCACTTTCGATGAATTGAGGTACACGGCCCACGGTTCCCCGTTGATCAGTACAAGTACTGCCTGTGATCAGGTAGGATTCCTAAGAATCTCCTTGACAGGGTTTCGCAGCTGTTCTAGCTGTTCTCAAACCGGAACATCTCAAAGAAGACAACACGGAGTGAGTGAACCAGCGAATTTTAAGTCCACTGATTGATGAAAAGAGATTTAAAAAACAATCGTGTATTGCTCAATAGAAATTGTTTTGCAATACAACGAAGGTTTTATTGAAAATCAATTTATCAATCATAAAAATACCTTTTGGTTTGAAAAATGAGTACACAGTCA
The DNA here is from genome assembly GCA_019973895.1 of Chrysanthemum seticuspe. NCBI lineage: Eukaryota > Viridiplantae > Streptophyta > Magnoliopsida > Asterales > Asteraceae > Chrysanthemum > Chrysanthemum seticuspe. Next base: position 237,207,019 of record BPTQ01000005.1, read on the forward strand.
ATGTGCTAATGAAAAGAGTTTTTAAGCACAAAGACAGGTTTTTCAAAGGTATCTGTCAATCCATAACCTGAACCAGGATTGATTCAAGAGATTGAATCGCCCCATTGTTTCTGTTCAGTTGTCACATGGTTGATCTATATAATAGATCTCACATGCCACCTACCAGGAGCTTGTTTGATGTTGGCTCCAGAAGGCTTTCCATCTTCATTGTGAATATGTAAACATATCACTCAGATGTTCTGGCAATACCACAAGGATAATGCGTAGGACTCAAGATATAATCTCTCTTTCCACATTGTGTGAAACAAAGAGTCTTCATTGAAAGTGTCCTAATGAGATTTATTGATGATCTCGTGGCTCTAGACTCAATTTGTGCATATTTGGATCCTGTGCCGGAGACTAGGGAGAGGGTCTCCTACTTCAATATCAACCATCTCTAAGAGACAGTCGATAGATTATGTCGGTTCCCCGTGAGAATGAAACAAGCCCTTTTAAGAGGAACTTGAGTGGTTTGGAAAGGTGAAGTGCAGTGCGTCACTGGGTCCATGACGTCTTGTCTTCAATACCGATGTTACCATCAGTAGCATATGAAATGAACCCGGCTTCTGCCCTAAGGTTGAATAAATGGAGGGCTATTTGTTTTCACCATTTTCTCATTCAATTCTTTTTAATTCTTCAACCCCTTCAGTGCTTACCGAGACTTCATAGCTAGAACCTTGTTGGGTTTATTCCAGTACTAGCTGAGTCTTAGTCCGCACTCTTCCCATATCTCATTTTTCTCCTTTTATCATCATACCTAAGGACTTCTACACTAACTAGTGGATTGTCCCTGGGTAGATCCCTCCGGTTCTGGCGGATCATGGGAACCAATACCTAACCTTATCATCCTTATATCACCGTACATAATGTAAAGTTGGTAGGTCAATTTGGTATTGTTCATCTGCCATTGGATCCAATTGAAAACCATTTGAAAATCAATTCAGATACTTGTGATATATTATCAAAGCTTTTTGTACCTGAATTGTTTTTGATATTTTTAGAACGAGAACTCCCCCTCAACATGTGCATCAAGTATTTGAAAATGTTTTGCACATGGAGGCAAGAGAAAGAATTAACTTCTTTTGATTACCATTTTCTAAAAGATATCAACATCACTTCCCTCAACAGATCAAGTGGGTATAGCATTTCCGGGAAGGATGAGGTTTCCATAAATTCGCTCCCCCTCAATATGTGCCTCGAGGTTTGAAAAGAGTTTTGCACATACTAGAGGGAACTTGCACATTAGGATGAATGATCACATTTCAAATCAAAGGTTTAAGATAGATGCTCCCCCTCAGCATGTGCATTGAAAATTTGAAATCGTTTGTCACATGTGGGCAGGATAGCATGTACATCCGTTTATAACCATTTACCTAATTATCAGTTTAAATCTAATTTAAATCACACATTCTCCCCCGATCACAATTATCAAATCATTTGAGATTTGTGATCTCGTATAGATTTAAATTGATTTTGAAAGCTTTTAAGGAGAATTGTGACTTTTAGATATGCTCTAGTGTTTAGAGTTTACTAAACTATTAACACTAGCCCCCTCTTACACACTAAATTTAATCTAAATTTGACTATTAATCCATTTACCAATATTTGCCTACATGTACGATAGGACGGGTGTACACTGTTTGCTAAAGTTTAAAAGTTACGTGTACGACTCCCCCTCGTAGATAGAATTTGGAAACTAAACTTTACACTAGTAAGTAGGATTACACGTTCAAGGGAGATCATACACGTTTTGAGAAAAGTTTGGAGCTCCGTGTATAACTCCCCCTCGCTTAAATACCTTTGGAGTAGGAAGGGCCTTTACGATATGGGTGAACTAGACAACTCCCTTCACTACAACTATAGAAAATCTTTTACCATTAGTTTTCTTCAATTAAGAAAGAGAACGGAGGT
>BPTQ01000005.1:237215776-237265382 GCA_019973895.1 Chrysanthemum seticuspe
ATGTTTGATACTCGTTGAGATACGGAAGGAGGAAGTCTTACTCTCTGTACGGTACAAACTTTTTAACTAAGAGTTAGTCAAGTTTTGGTTGGTCCCTCTCTGTTCGAGCAGATTACTGAGTTGTCGGAAGATGAGTTTGTAACCTTAGTGTTGGTTTCGTAGTGTTCAGTATGGGAACCCCTTACCATTAGTGTTTGAGTAAGGACTAGGGTACAAGTTTGTTCGACTACGACTACGTGTGCACCCATTGTAGTAGTTAGTTGATCGAGAAGAGTAATCAGTTTTGTACTTAAGAGAGGGTGTTTGGTTGTTGTTGGAGTCTTGACGTAGATTGGGTGTATTAGTTCGGTGACAATTTCTACCTTCCTAGCACCACGTTGGTCAAGTCCTTTCTGTCATACTCTGAAGGAGGAAGGCATAGAGTTGCTCATAGTTTGTATTCTTCAATCCTTTAGTGAGCTTCACAGCTGTGACAAACTTGTGCCATTCGGGATTCATGTTGTTCACAAACTTTGAGTTCAGCTGAATGTTAGGCATAGTCATTCTGATGTTCCTCATGTCATTCACTAACTTATGGAATCTCACATAGTACTCATAGACACTCTCATCTGGTTTCATCTTGAAGTGCTCAAATTCGTCATAGAGTTGGGATTCTCTGTCTTCCATAGTTAATTCTGAACCCGAGAGAAGCATCTTAACATTATCCCAAACTGCCTTAGCATCTGTGTTATGATTGATCAGCTTGTAGATGTCTTTAGGAAGACCTTGAAGAACAATGTTTGAAGCCCTGATATCTGCATCGAATCTCTTTTTCTCCTTATCATCAAGCTCATCATACATCTTAGGTCTGTCCATTCCGTAAACAGGAGTACCATCTTCATTAGTATCAAGTATGTCTCTAGTCGTTTCAACTCGATATGGTCCTTCATCAATGGATTTGAGAATATTGACACCATTTTCCTTTCCAAGGCAATACAATCTGATTCGTTGAGCCCAAGAATCGTAGTCAGTTCTGTCAAGCATGGGTGGACGAGTATCTGAGCCAGCTGCTTGTACATCCTCGGCAACAGTGGAGATGACAGTAGGGACGTTGGTAGACATGTTAACAGATTATACGGGATTTTATAACTCAATGATTAAACCGGGAAATAGATTCTTTCACGGGATTTTACTAAATCAAGAGAAAACCGTAAACAATCACTCAAGTCGCTAGATGATAAAGCTCTAAGTCGCTAGAAACAAATCCACTAATTCGCTACCAATTAATTCGCTAGACAGCCAAGTCGCTAGAATCCCAAGTCGCTAACAGAAAAACAAGTCGCTAAGTAGTAACTCACTACGGACCAAGTCGCTAACCAAATTTTGGCAGCAATTCGCTACACAAGTCGCTAGAAACACAAGTCGCTAAAGAGCAACTCGCTACTGACCAAGTCGCTACCACAAGTCGCTACCCGTAGTGGAGATTCCACTACTTGTACTTTAACTCGCTAGATCTAACTCGCTAGCTTTAACACTGTAAGTCGCTACAAAACTGTGAAGCAAGTCGCTACCAAGAAACTATTCCGAGAGCTAAGTCGCTAGCTTGAAAAACCAAATAAACTTCACTTTTCAATCCAAAAACAACCCAACCAAGATGATTCAAGCTTACCAAATGAAAACCTAAACACTTTTGATGATTCTAAACATAAAAGTACCAACAAAATTCAAACTTTAACACAAGAGATCAACCAAATGATGCAAAAACCACTAAACTTTTTCAAACTCAAAAACCACCTAAAAACCACTATAAATCCAAAGATGTGCAAGATATGATCTAACCATGGCTCTTGATACCAATTGTAAGATATAGCTTTTCACTTACACATCAAACCATAACACAAAGTAGCATATAGATGGAATTCTAGAGAGAGAAAGTTAGAGGTTTAGGGAACTTAGTGAGAGAAAGTGAAAGATATTATTATGAGCTCCAACTCTCTACCTTGGAAGGTAGAGAGTATTTATAGTCTTACATAACTCGCCACACTTTGGGCTGTGGATCAGGTATACAGTGGGTAAAGACCCGTCCGTCCTCCACGGTGTTACTTAACTAAATTACTACTTAACTTAAAAGAACTACGACTACGAGCTTTCTAACGATTACATATACTTGAGGTGACCGACTCTTTAATACCGGGAATTTCTAATTCCTAACACTTATACTTGCAATATGGGCTTCTCTAAACAATTCAAATATCGGCTTATATACATCAGAATACTAGGCTTATAACTAGTTTCACACTTTTCAAATATTCGACCTAAAAAATACACTTAAAAGTATAATTTGAACCAGTTTATAAACACTGTAGAATAACATTGAGCAATGTTAATATATTTGCATGCAGACATGTATAAGCACTTAACACATAAGACACTTCAAAATTGCTTATTTTCTTTAAAATTAGCAAAAAAAACTTCAAAACAGTTGATTTTCTTAAAAAAAACCAAATAAGCACTTCAAATCTGCTTAGGTTATTAGAAATGACCGAATAAGCACTTCAAAACAGCTTATTTTCTTAAAAACGGCCAAAGAATAACTTGAAACTGATTAACAACAATAAAAGCAAGTAACCCATTTTCAGAAATACCCAAAAGGCAAACACCCAGTTAGATCTAACAATGAATCAAAAAAAAAGTTAGAAGAGTACCATCAGTTTCATGGTGGCATGAAACAATAATAGGATTGAGTGTGTGATTATTGAGTGTGTATGTGAGATCAAAACAATAAATCAATGAATCAAGCACAATAAAACAAAGTAATCGGATAATAATTCAAACCTAGATCGGATATCAAGAAAGTTAATCGGAAATCAAGTGAACTAAAAAAGTCAACGTACCTTTATGTCACATCATCGCCGCCGGTTGCGCAAGCCGCCGGTTGAGTAGCCGGCGGTTGCTCAATAAGAGAGGTTATCTTGGAAAAGTGAGAAGATAAAAGTTGTATTGGTAGTTGGGACACGTGTCACATTTTGGGTGGAGCTGCGGAGTCGAGTGGTTGCGCATGACCATTTTAAAGATTGAGTGAAAATTAGACCACAAAGAGAACTACCAAAAAGATTTTGGCACTTTTTGGTACTTTTCTCAAATAAAAAATAATTAACCATAACATTTCTTCAAATAGTATTCGTACTTCAATATGACTAGGAATGTGCGTACTTGAGGACTCCAAATCCGTAATCGGCCAAATTGTTATGTTTGGACCATTAAACCTTCATCGCCGGCAACCTTTTCCCTCCGGAAATATAATCACAGCGGAAATATGTTTGATTGAGGTATGCTCACTTGTTCGATTTATCTTTTCTTTTTTCTTGCTCTTTTGTCCAATAACTAGTCACTGCTCAATAGTCATCATGATTAATGGTAACTATTTAAGATTTATTTTTGCTACTACCAAATGCACACATTATGGAGTTTTAGATCTTGATTATTTAAGTTGAAGTCTTTATATATTATACATAAAAGATATATCAGTTCAAGTGACGAGAAAAACTTGAAACATATATTGTCAATGGTAATCCTCAGAGGGTGTATGTTTAGGCTTTTTTAGTGGGCTTATGAGCTTATTAGCTAATATAACTAAAATAAGCTCAATCAAGTGTTTGGTTAAACTTATATGGATGGAATTTTGATAAGTCTAAAATTTGTGGCTAATTTTGAGGACAAGTAGGCTTATGCAAGGCTGTTATAGAAAAATATTTTTATAATTTATACCCTCATATAACAATTACAATCTTAGACGTTCATTCACTTTTTTTTTTAATTTTACCTAAGTAACTATAATAAGCTAACCCAAACACTAATCAAGGCTTATGAGCTTATCATTTACACGACTCTTTGTAATGGTGACCAACATCACAACTCAATGGCACGTGAGTTTTCACTCCACCACCAACAAGGTGTAATAAGACCACCAACTTCACCACCCAAACATACCTCACTTAAACAAAAATATACCCTCCAATATACTCACACTTGCACAACCGAGTTCTCACAACAAATTGGGACGACCACGGTGGTGGAGGGGGGACAGCCGAGTCTTCATCCTCCCATTACATTAGCCTAAGCCATAAGCTGCTTATGAAATAAGCCTAAGCCCAAAGTATAAGCTTACACAAACCACCCCTCAGTTCTTAAATTATTGTCCTTCCACCTGCTTTAGGATTGTCTTTAGTTTTCCTTTCACCATAGGAATCAAAAGCCTTAACTTTACCTAAACTACTTGATTGGAACTTGACAATTATTTAGCACAAACTTGGTAGTTCAAACAGGGTGCGCGGTTTTTTTATTAATCATATTATCACCTTTTAAGGTATTCAATATCTTTTTAGTATGTACTATTGAAGGACGGTTGCTGATTCATGTAAATTACAATTGCAAATGACAAAAACAAAACTGGTCGATATCGTGTCTCTTCAAATAACCTTATTGCATATTACTGACATGTTGTGAAGCTTCGTGTTCGGGATTTGCATGATGTTCTCATAGTTGGGGATGAAAACCAACTCATCGAGTATTTAGGGAGTTGAGATGTCAATTAGGAATAGATTTTTTGGCGCTTCAGGAATCTAAGGCGGATGATTTGTCCAGGTTTGATTTTTCGAAGATTTGGGGAAATAGATCTTTTGGTGTCGAGTTTGTTGGGTCCTTGCGCCAGTCTGGGGGTTTGATTTGCTTATGGGATTACAGCGTTTTTGAGATTAGCCAGTCGGTTAAGAACGGATATTTCCTAAGAGTGTCCGGTGTGACTAAAGGCAGTGAGGATCGTATTAATTTTATCAACGTGTATGCGCCGTAAGGGGTTGCGGCTAAAAACAAGCTATGGGGTTTGATTGAAGGGGAAATCGGGTCTGCTTCCGGGTATTGGGTTATCCTTAGTGATTTTAACGCAGTTCGGCCGAAGAACGCAAGGGTTCGGTTTTTAAACATGCTTGCGCCAGTAACTTTAATGGGTTTATACATAGAACCGGGCTTATGGAGTATGGATTGAAAGGTAGCCAGTTTACATGTATCCGTGATAATGGCCAAAAGTTGAGCAAAATTGACAGATTGCTGGTATGTTCTGGGTTTTTCAAGTCTAGCGGTTTTGGGGCTAGTCCGTTTCGGGTGTTTAATTCGTGGTTGAGTTTGGACAAGTACGAGGAAGTGGTCAAAGAGGCGATTTCGTCTTTTGATTTCGATGGTCCTTCGGATACTAAGTTGACTAAAAAGTTCGCACACCTAAGATGTCGAATTAAATCTTGGAAGGAGGAGATGGACGCTAAACTATTTATGGCTGAAAATTTGGCGTCGTCTGACATTGGCAAGCTTGAAGAGGTTATGGGTGAGAGAGATTTGAATGAGGAAGAAGAATGGATTTATGTAGAGAGCAAGAAGGTTTTGAAAGAAGCGGGTGTGAGAAAGGGGATGGATTTGAAACAAAGGTCGAGAATTAGGTGGGTTATTGACGGTGACGAGAATTCCTCATTCTTTCATGGGATTGTGAACGACATGTTTCAGGAGGAGTTGCCGAATAGACCTGCTGTGAGGTGTCAGGGTCTAAAGCGACTTTCTGAAGGGGACGCCAACATGTTGGTAGAACCATTCTCGGGTTCTGAAATTAAGGAGGCGGTTTTCTGTTGCGGTGATGATCGGGCTCCCGGTCCTGATGAATTTCACATGAGATTTATTAAGCATTTCTCGAGCCTTTTTGAACAAGATAAGGATATTTTTTGACTACTTTTTCGATGTTAGTAGGATCAATGTGGGGAGTGGTTCGTCGTTTATTACTCTTATTCCGAAGGTGAAGGACCCGGTGGAACTTAATCATTACAGGCCGATAAATTTGGTGGGGGTTATTAGTAAGGTCATATCCAAAGTGTTGGCAAACAGGTTAAAGAAGGTGTTGGGGTCCATTGTATCTGATTCTCAGTCAGCTTTTTTGGGAGGCAAATTCATTCTGGATGGTCCGTTAATCGTGAACAAGGTGCTCTCTTGGTGCAAAAAGTCGAATGTTAGAGCGTTTATGCTTAAGTTGGATTTCGAGAAAGCTTACGATAATGTGAATTGGGGATTTGTGATTGACATTATGAATCAAATAGGTTTTCCTTCAAGATGGTGTGCATGGGTGAATGATGTTCTCGAATCTGCCCAGTCTTCTATTTTAGTGAATGGAGCACCCACGTTTGAGTTCCATTGCAGGAAAGGGATGAGGCAAAGGGATCCGCTATCCCCGTTTTTATTTATTATCGTGTTGGAGGCCTTGTCTTATATGCTCTCAAAGGCAAGTGAAGTCGGGTTATTTAAAGGGATTGCTATTTCGCGTGGAGGCCCCTCTATATCTCATATGTTCTATGCGGACGATGCGATCATTCTCGGGGAGTGGTCTCAAGACGGGATTAATAATGTGGTTAGAGTGCTTAGATGCTTTCATATTTGTTTAGGTCTCAGAATTAATCTTTTTAAGTCGAATATTTTCAGGATTGGGGTGAACATGGTGGAGGTGGAGGAGAAAGCTTTGATTTTGGGATGTCAGGCGAGTGTGGTCCTTTTCAAGTATTTGGGATTGGTGGTGGGGGCGAACATGAACAGAATTTGCAACTGGAAACCAGCGTACGACGTTTTTGAAGCTCGGTTGTCCAAGTGGAAGGTGTCATGTCTTTCAATTGAAGGAAGAATTACTCTGATAAAATCGTGCTTGAAAGCCTTCCTTGTTACTATTTTTCCATTTATCGGGCCCCGTGTAAGGTTATTAATGACCTTGAGGGACTGATTAGAAGATTTGTGTGTGTGTGGGGGGGGGGGGGGGGGGGGGCTCAAGTGAAGTGTCTAAGATACATAGGGTTGCATGGGATCGGGTCACTATTTCTAAGAAGGTGGGGGGTCTCGGTATCTGTAAACTTAATATTAGTAATGTTGCTCTTCTTTCCAAATGGGGTTGGAGGTTTAAAGCGGAGAAGAGTTGTTTGTGGTCCAAAGTGATTGAGGCGTTGCATAATACTGGTAGGTGTTGGGACTTTATTCCTACTAATCAGGCTTTGGGCGGTGTTTGGAATAACATAGTGAAGGTGATGTCAAGGACTGTTATCTCTAACATGCCTCTGAGGAGGTTCTTTAAAGGTTAAGTTGGGGATGGGGAGAACATCGCGTTTTTGGTTGGACCCTTGGGTGAGTAATGCGCCTTTGAAAGATTTGTGTCCGAACTTGTTCCGGCTTGAGAAGGACAAGAAATGTAGGGTGAAGTGTCGTACAGTTGCTGTTGGGGTGGGATTGGGGCTGGGTGAGCAGTGGAGTTGGTCCACACCGCTTGCGTCTGATCAGGAAGTGGCCGAGCTTTTTGGTCAGTGTGTTGGGATCGGTGGAGTTGACAGGTAGGAGGGACAAGTGGTTCTGGCTCGGTGACAAGTCGGGGGCCTTCAGTGTGAGCTCGGTTAGGCGCTTGATATATAGCGAGTCCGATTTCAGCAATAACTACGTTCATAAGTGGTGTAAATGGCTTCCGGTTAAGTGTTATGTTTTTGTTTGGCGCGCGGAGATGTCAAAGATTCCTAGCACTGATGCTCTTAGAAGAAGGAATATGTTGGGAGTGGAGGCAACATGTTCTATTTGCGGTGACGACAATGAATCGGTTGAGCATTTGTTCACTTCCTGTTGGGTTGCCATGCTCGTGTGGAACCACATCTGCATTTGGACCCGGGTGCAGCGGTTCTTTGCCTTTTCGTTCAGGGATCTGATTGAAGTCCATGAGCATGTAGGTTTGAGAGGTAAAGCGAAAAAGGTTTTCCAAGGTATTATCTTTCTTAGTTGTTGGGCAATTTGGAGAGCGAGGAACAAGTCGAAGTTTGAAGGTATAACAGTGAAGATTGAAGAGATTATTAGTGAAATTAAGACCCTTGGCTTCCTTTGGGTTAGAACTAGAGCTAAGTTATCAAATTTGTCATGGACCGATTGGTGTAAATATGTTATAGTGTAGTTTGTTGTTGTTGTTGGGCTGTTTGTTTAATGAAATATACCTTTCAAAAAAAAAAAAAAAAAAAAAAAAAAAAAAAAAAAAAAAAAACGTTTTGCCTTTCAGACGGTTTCGACGACCGCCATGGTGTTTAAAGTCAAAGCAATTGGTTGATTGGGTTTTAGATCCAACATATAAAAAAATATTATACAAATTGCTAACTTAAAATTTTCACACCGGCAAATTGCGATAAGGAAAATGGATAACGAGCCACAGATGTAGAGACGTAGAGTATAATTTTTACGCATGGAATAACCATTATACATACGGAATTAAAGAAACAAACAATGAAGATATGTAGGTAAATATCTTCATCAATGTGTTAGAAGCGTTAATACTGTGGCGAAATACATATGTCGAGGGTAGCAGTGTCGCACCGTTACTAATTGCAAATCTGCAAAGGATCGTAGGTGTGTATGGCTTCTCACACCTTAAGGAAGCAAGCTATGTTTCATGGAAATGTAATTGTCTAACCTATGCTCTGAAAAGGCAAGCTATGTTTCAGTGGAACAGGTTTGGGAGTAGATAAGGAGTTTGAAGATAACTTGTGTTTTCTTAACTTCAAATAAATGAAAAGGCAAAATGCATGACTTGTATTTTACCTTTGATCAATCACAACTCACACACTTGTATTTAACAATCATATAGTGTAATTACTTATTTCACGGGGTAGTTTAATTTCAATCATAGTTATTGGATAACAAATTTTAGAGAAAATTGCAAAGAAAGATATTCAAGATACCAAATTTGTCAATAGGGGGTATTAGTAACTTTCTCGACCATTAAAAAGAGTGAAATTTCATATCAACTGAATTTTTGGTGTGAATGTTTAAACTTTAAAAGAATAGTAGCCAATGTTAAAACATTTGACAGATTTAAGGACCCAAACTTTTTTCGACATTGTTCAATTTTGACAAAACTTCCTTTTTTCGAGTTCTTTTGATGAGCAGAAAATACTCATAACCCACATTGGAAAGTTTTGTGTTTTTTGTTAATTTTCTTGGCAATTTCCCAATATATGAGGAAATTTTTACAGGGGAAAGAATGATATAACGACATAATTACTAACTACTGTTTTTACAGGGTGTGAGCTACTCGTATTGGGGATTCCAGACTCGCACCAAAAACAGACCGAGCAATTAGCTTATCTAGCAATTCCAGCATTCTAGTTTTACTAACAACTCACTGCAGCTTGTTGAAGGTGTGTTCTCTTGTTCTCAAACTCACACTTGTAATTGTGTAGGGATATCTGTCTATGCTCTCTAGTTGTTTGATTAAATGCTTAAGTAGAACTTTGACTTCGACTGTGAAAGTGAGTTCATTTTGTTTGGATAATAAGGGCACACGAACTTGTATCAATGCAGCTTGTCGTATGAATAAGATTCTGCTCTTTTTTTTTTGTGATAGGTTAGTCTGTTAGGTAACTATTCTGGTAGTTAATTATTTAGATTGTTATAAGGCGTTTATGAAGTGGGTTTTTTTTTTTGGGATCATGGACTTTAAAGAATGACTCTCTTATAAAATGTTGAAGTATGTTTATTTGTTACTCATATGCTATTAGGATAACTTCACTTCAAATGCTCATTTCTATACCAGTTCCGAAAGACCGAAGAAAAAGGGGATGTTTTGTTAATAGGAACAAGAAACCGAGGAACCAGTAATTTAAAATCATAGAATTTGCTACAATCTTGCATAAAGTTTTCAATATTTTATCGCATGCTTTCAATTCATTTCAAGATGGCTTCATGCGGGGGAGAGAAAATGCCAGAAGTTGTTGAGTTTATGAAGCTGGCTCTAGAACAGGTATGCATATGCCTTGGAAGCTCAATCATGCCATAATGTTTCTTAAGACGATCATTCAACATGCCATGCTAACATGCTAAAATTTTATGTTTGTAGCTCACCCTTCTGGTGTTAGTTGTTGAACACTTACATTAGTTATAGAAGAACAAAAGTTTGCAGTTTTTAACTTTTTAATAGATGGGGGGAATAATCTGGAACATATAGTTTTTAACACACCAGTTATATCTGCTCCAAACGGAAGTGCCTTGATAAATAAATGAACGTAAGTGCTTTATTTTTCTTCAGGCTAAAATTGCATTTGACAGCCTTGAGGTGCCTATTGGGTAAGTTCTTTTTCTTGTCCTTCTAAGTCTACTAATTTATGCATCTTCTTTCTACACGTGTGAACTTTTGTCCTGCTTGCGTATCATTTTTCACATCACACAATATACCTCGTATATTAAGGAAATTCTTTTTCATGATACAGTTGTGTTCTTGTTATGGATGGGAAAGTAATATCACGGGGAAGAAATCGAACTAATGAAACTAGAAATGTTAATTTCTCTTTTCCTGTTACCTTTTCTATGTTCACTCTGTTTAGTTAATCATGATGTTAACACTACCAACTTGCCCTCTGAAACTGCAGGCTACAAGACATGCTGAAACGGAAGCTATCAATGTTCTCCTTGAACAGTGGAAAAAAGAGGACCTTACAAAGGCTGAAGTTGCCGAGAGATTCTCAAAATGTATTTATATGTTACATGTGAGCCATGTATCATGTGTGCTGCTTCTCTGTCATTTCTTGGTATTCTTGTCGAATTGTTTTACCTTACTACTTTTCTAAATTGTTATATTATTATGTATTGTGTATGATTACCCAAGACCTCACTGTAGGTATAAAAGAAGTGTACTATGGCTGTGCCAATGATAAATTTGGTGGATGTGGATCGATATTGTCAATGCATACAAGTACAACGAGGTTCCTTTTCCAACTTTCAGTCAAAAATCATGTTTGTATGGTCTTTTAAAAGTATAATGTCATCATTGATAGTGTTTTTTGCTTAAGAAAAATTATCTTGTGTTTGTGTGTGAGGTATTGTTACTAATTGCAATTTTGATTTTGTGTATATCGTGATAGTGGTGAAGACGTTGGGAGGAAGGGTTACAAATGCACTGGTGGGATAATGGCTGAAGAAGCAGTTTCTCTCTTCAGAAACTTTTATGAGCTTGGAAATCCTAATGGTATGTCTCTTAGTACTGAGTCTTTACTAATGTTGTTAGCTAGCAAGTAGGAATTCTGGCCACAACTGATGCAAACAAGGAACATAAAAACAAAGGACATTATTAGAAAATGGACATAGATCTTTAATGCTGTTTGATCATGAGACTGTAATATTGCACCTGAATTAATCTAGGTTATTATACTTGTGGCTTTGTTTGGTTATTAAGCATCTGATGTACATAGTAGAATAAAAATTAGTTTAAACTTAAATCATGAGTCATGAGGACTTATATCAAACAAAGATAAGCATTTGGCCATTTGCAAAGTAATCGTTTGGCAGCATGATGCATCTGTTGTAGCTGGCTTTTAAGATAGGTTTGGATTATATTGTGGAGTAAAAAAAGGGGAGAAGATAACTATGCGAATGACAAGTAAAACCACCCCCTTTGACAGATTTGGGTCTGTGGGTATGATTGTCATGCTTCTAATTCCAATACAATCAAACAAACCATGCCAATGACAATGAAAAAGTTGACCATGTTGCATTGAATCTGGTAGCTATTGTTAGCCTAAATGACAATGAAAAAGTTGACCATTTTTATTCCTAACTATCGACTAGCAAAATGGTGGTCCGTCTTTGTGTTTGTACTTACAACAGGATGCACAGAATCCATTTGATAAAGTTATAGCCACAGCATCAAGATGAATTTGATTTGTGGAAGCCTTTACATTTGTTAAATACTCTGTAATATATTGGAATAAAGTTCCCCCTTTTTAAGCATAGTTTCTTTGTTTTTTGTTTGTCGCAGCTCCAAAACCTCACAGACAGCCTGTCCAACAAACATGATGCATGCACGCGTACAGATATTTGCGGTTTAGCAGTTTTAAGAAAAGGCAGTTTACTGCAACTGGTATGTCTTGTTAGCGTCGATCTTCATATACACAATTACAGTTGTTAGAAACTGTAGTATTTGTTGTGTTTATTCATTGACGTATCTTATTTATATATTATTAGATTACAATCAGACATGAAAAAGAAACTTAGAAGATTATGTCCTAGTGCGGACAAGTCCAACATGAGATGTTGTAGTATCATTTACTGTCAAATTTGCTGTCCTTTTTTACCTATGGCTTAAAAAAAGCAGAGTCAATGTTTTCATTTAATATGTATAACAGAAATTAAATGTTCTGCCAAAGATGTAAGTAACAACCAAGGCCTGATACTGGACCTGAAGAGGGTATTATAACAAGGTAGGTGGTTGATTGAAGCATTGAACACTCCAAATTTGACTTGGTAATTAACATTCATTTTTGACTTACAATGAACATATCTTGTGAGCTTGCGACTTTTGCAAACTAACGATCATCATATGTTGCGAGCATGTTTGCACCTATTGCAATATTTTTATAAAAAATTCATAATATCTCATGCAATTAAAATCTGTGGCTATATTTCCAAATACATCTTTTCATTTTTGATGATTCGTCAAAATATCAACTAGCTACTCTCTACAAATTTCTGTTTAAGAATATGTAATGTGATTATAATCATATCATAGCAACATAATTCATACTGTATTATTCTTATTCTAAGATACAAAAATGTGATTTTTTTTTGTTTTTATAAGTGTAAGTTGGTCACTTTTGACTACATTAGTTGTTAAGAGATCACCTTATTGGATTTATATATATATATAGGGAAGAGATCGGGTGCGGATTACATTTTAAGTAGGGATGGTGCGGATAATATCACAGTAACATTCAAAAAAAAAACTAATTCAAAAAAATCTGAAAAAATTAAAAAAAGAAAGAGGACAACAATTTATTAAGAATCGCTGAAAAAAAATTCAGAAAAAAAATCATTTTCATGGTTAAAAGGTACAATGATATTATGAATTTTGTTAATATCACCGTAATTATCAAGCTTTCTTAATATCACTACTAACTAAGGCTAGCAGTAGTTTCTAAACTAGCAGTGATATTAAGTTTTTTTCTAATATCAAAGTAACTTTTTAAGCAAAATTGTTAATATCCCAGTTACTTTTTACATGTTTTCTTAATATCAAAGTTAATTTTTTTAATATCACCGTAAGTTTTCTTAATATCGTAATAAAAAAGGCAGTGATATTAAGTAAAATTGTTAATATCACAGTAGGACTCATAATATCGTTAATATCACGATAGAACTCATAATCAAAAAAACAAAAATTGCTCAGAAAAATCTGAAAAAATTAAAAAATGAAAGAAGATAACAATAGTAACGATCCCTCAAAAGGAAAAAAAATCGTTTACATGGTCAATTGCTACCGTGAAATTAGTGCAGATCTTGACTTTTTTACAAAAAGTCAAGATCAGATCTGGAATGGGCGGTCCAGATCCATCCGCACATCCGCACGAATTAAAAAAATCCGCACCTAATCCTCACTATATATATATATATATATATATATATATATATATATATATATATATATATATATATATATATATATATATATATATATATCCTGCAATAATGCACATTTTTGTAAGTAGCATAATTAAATATATTATCCTAAACTATGCTTTGTTGACGGTAAGGTTATTAGTATGATTGCTAATTCTTTTTATTGATGTTTGACTTTATAATAAAAAAAAGGATGGGATATAGGAACCCTTCCTATATTGTCACATCATAAGGGTTTAGTGAAACGGTACAACCCGCGATGCGCACCGTATAATCCGGCAATGCGTCCAATTATCGTATAGAGTAACATGGATTTTTTTTTTTTTTTTTTTTTTTTTTTTTAACCATAGTTTCCGACTTTTTGACTAACTAATACACGGAGTTTGAACACACCGTCACACATACTCAAACCAGATAAAGCCTTCTCTTTTCAGGAGGTTGGGAACAATTTTAATAGTGCATTTTTTTTAATAGAATGATTAATGATAATGAACATTTTTTATGCTATTTCATACGGTAAAATTCTTTTATTTGTGAGATCATTTTCCCGCGAGAAGTACTATTGTTCCTACCCTAAGTGATAAATGATGATTTAAATATATCTTGCTACCGAGGGTAATGAAATTATCCGCAAAATTTGGATATTTATGGATGAGGAATAATAAAGTAAATCTTTATTTTCCTTGCATTCTATCCGTCGATGGATATTCGTAAAGCAGAAACATAGATGCACTCTGATGAACATGGAAAATAAATCGGATTAGTCAATTCGACTTGAAATTGTTAAGTCGTTTATAACAATTTTACGTATAGATAATTCCTCAATATCTTGTTCATTCGCAACAAAATATTTTCTTTGTGTGTCGGTTAAAAAACACGTTTTTGGGGGAGAGATACTATTTCAATAATCGAGTCACATGTATCTAACATATTAATACCTAAGGCTTTTCCACAAATATATTATGTTGTTATATTGATCAGGTTTTTCATTTTTTATTTATTTTCTGTCCATGATATGTAAATATTCATGTTACATGCAAACAACACGATGCTCATATGAAATAACTCACTCAGAATGTTTTTAAAGGATTACATGGTACAATTAGATAGAATAAGCGCTTTTGGAATAAATACTCAGCCGCTTGTGAACCTTCAGGCTCTCGACGGGAGAATCCAGGCTATTCCTGGACCCAATTCAATTTAGCGGGATCTTTCATTCACATATTTTTCAGTGTCGTCGCCAAGGGAGCGGAGGCCTTGTGCGTACAATAACTAAATACGTTGGCCAAATATATATTATACCAGCTATTAAAATAGAAAATATACTATTTTGATGACCTATCTTAAGTTTTAACATAAATTTAGAATATAAGATTGTAAAATGTTAACAACTTTTGTTTCAAGTAAAATTTGAGGCCCCAAATGTATAACGGCATATATATTTTTGAGGCTTTTAAATATTTGAGCCCTGTGTGGTAGCACATCTTGCACACCCTCATATACGCGTATAATTTTTTTCTACAAAAACGTTTTATAAAACTTTTTGACTCCCGAATTTGGAGTATTTACTGAACACGATTAGCAAAATCAATCATTAATAATTTTTTTAGAGATGTTTTATGCTTCCATGATATTCTTATATATAAGGTTTAGTAAATCATTTGATATCTGATTAAAATCTTACGGTTAGTTCATTTTGTGTTTATGTCTCTTAAAAGGATCCTTAGAAATAATCTTAGCTTACTCAAACATCTAACTACTTACAATAACTTCAAAGAAACCATTAGTTTTGTTTCTAACAAACGTTCTAAGTAAACAAAGGATTGTTAAAGCAAAATGAAGGTGTATTAAAAAAACTTCCTAGAGAAATATTGTAATGTCTCAATAATTAAAAAGAATCTTTGAAAAATTATTTGTTTAATCTATTTTGACATGAATCTAAAATTCACACTCCAAAAAAGAATCATGAATCGGTTCAAAATTTTGAATTAATTTATCAGCATTAAACGTTTATGTCTGACAGTTATTGAAACTAAATATCACAGTTTTACATCAAACTTTATAGTAGTAGGATTTTGCTAACGATCACCTTATAAACTATTATTAAGCAAATGATTTTCATTACGAACATAATTTTGCGAACCATGAATCTTGAACTATGGTTTATTATAGGGATCGAAATATGGGACATGAACCAAGTTTTGGATTTCATCATGTATATCATTTTGATACACCAAGGTGTATTTACATCTCCATTGTGGGTTGTTGCACCTAACTCGTTCCACAAGTTTAAAAAACTATGACAACCATCAAACATGCGTGAGATAAAATAAAATAAAAAACCAAAAAGATGGCTGATATGATTCTTCAAAATTTGGTTCACAAATAAAGATCTTGAAAAAAACATCTAACTTAATTATGTGTTGGAACCTTTTCGATATATTGTAAGTGGATAATAATTATGACGTTTTCAACCTTTTTTGTCGATGGAGTTGAATAATGGAACATATTATATTTTATAGAATGATTGAGCATATTAATAATAGTATATCTTTCACTCTATCTTTCTTTAGTCATTCCATGTAAATTTTTATGTAATGCTATTGTTAACATCAGTAAGGAAAATAATTAATCTGAAATTATGACGTTTTGTACAGATTTCATTAAACCTATGGGTATTGGCAAAAGTATGACGTTTTGGTCTTTTGGACTCATTTACACATTTTATTTTGGAATTTCCAATAACAAGTGATATAGAAGTATAGACCCAAAAGATCGATCGGATAGTCCAAATTTGAAGGTTTCGATCCAAAATTTTGGCTTCGTGAATAGTGAAAGACTTATCGAACACTCGGCCAAGCATAAACTGGTAGGTGTTTTCGACCAAGACTGAAGAACCAAATCAAATCATAAGTTCATAACAAAACAAACATAACCCTATACTTATTACACATGTTGTTTCTTTTACAAACAATTAGATTGGACAATTCCAGGAGAGGATAAATATTAGGTTTTGATTCAAAAGTATTTTGTTTTAAGTACAGTTAGGTTATATAAAAAGTAACATGAACAAATTAACATGCATAGTCGATTGGTTGTGGGTCTGGACCAAAACTAAAGAACCAAACAAATTAAAACCAAAAACAAAAGTATATAACTTAGAATCTTAAGAAAATTAAAAAGATTCACACTTTGTAATCAACAATCTTTATTCCCATAACAACCATAGTAACATCCATCTTTTTTAACTAAACTTTTCCATCGACAAGAACCATATTTTGTGTTTTCATCTCGTCCGCCACGAGCAAACCGCGTTGAATCAAATCGGTTTTCATGACATGAGCCGTGTGCTCCAAGAGATCGATTTCCTTCTCCAAAATCCCCCACTCGAAGTCAAGTTGCTCAAAATCTCCTCCCGAACGTCTCGCTTCCAAAAGCTGTTGCTTCTTTTCGGAAAGCTCGGCTTTTCTTTCGTCTAAAGTTTTCATGATAACTGGAAGCTTTAGAATGAACGAGGATTGTCTGTCCATTGTATGCTACAATATTGTGTGTTATGGTTTGGTTTGATGGCAGGTTGTTTAGGACTATTTATAATAAAGATTTCTTGGCCAATAAGCCAATAATATATAGGACTAGCATTGCAATTTTCACACTCCTTCCAATTAATTATTTAAACAAAATGTCGTTTTCTATCTATAGTTTATTTCCTAATTACCTACTAACATAATTATTTCCTCTTATAATTAAAATATTGAAACCTATTTAAAACTCGTATTTAATAATTTGTGTTTTTTAGTTTTGGTCAAAAGTGACCACTTGAATGTTTATATTTTGAGATCTTTTGTTCAAGGCTTAATTATGCAATTAATGACCTTACGAAATGCATGTGTGGTGAAAATGTTAAAGATCATCGATAGCATTCTCTACATCTCACCTTAGGTAGGGGTATCATCTCGTGAAAGACGGAATTAGGTAACGTTGATTTTTGGAAGAATTGCATATATACCCATTAAAACTCAAAAACTTGCATATTTTTTCAAAATACAAGTTTTTAATGCATGATGTACAATGCAAGTTAAGCATGTTTTAGGTATATATGCAAATATGCAAGTTTTAATGGGTATATATGCAATTGCCCTTTGATTTTTTATAGCATTGTCTATATCATTATCATAAAGTTTTGAATCTATAATTGCTTCATATAAGTTACCAACTAAATATTATTATGCATTTTGAATTTTTTTTAATCTTTTTATGACTTAATATATATTTGGTCCTAAAAAATTTATAAGTTACAATTTTTTCTACAATATTTACTTAAGCCTATTGTAGCCAAATAAAAATCTTGTTGAGATCATTTGATGTAGATTTTGTTTCATTATGGTTTTATACTTTTATCTAAGAATTTTGATAGAATCACAAAAAAGAATCCACACAAATCATCCACTCGCTGACGTGTTAACGAGTGATTGGTTTAATCAGTGGGTCCCTACTGATTAGACCAATCACTCGCTGAAACGTCAGCGAGTGAATGGTTTGTGAGGGTGTATCACACCTCTTTACCTAATAAGTTAGTTTTCTTTCATATTTAATTTGCATTATTTTATTCGTTTATGAATCTAAAAAGTTAATTAGTTTCATGACCTAAAACCTTTGCTTCATGAAAGAGGTTAGGTCCGAGTTTCTTTGTGTTAGGAAAAAGTTTAAAGTAAATATATGTTTAAGGTAAAAGTTGCCTTTTCAATTAAAGATCTTTTAACAAAAGTTTTAAAAATTAATACTGTAGAAATATTTTGCATATATTTAAGATAAAAGTTTCCGTTTTACATCTTTTTCTTATACTTTAGAAGAGACACTTTATTTTGTTTACCCACAAATTCATACTTATCAATGGATAAATTTCCACCATCCATCTATTTTGATCTAATGGTGGGGATTAACCTAAGATTTAAAAGGTAAACCTAAGTCCATATTTTTTTTTCTTGTCTTTTTATCTTTCTTTTTTTATTCACAAATTTCTTTTGTCTTTTTTTTAAAAAAAATTAACGTTTTTTTATTTAATTCGCGTTTTTTATTTTTTTATTTTATAAATTCGTTTTTTTATTAATTCACGTTTTTTTTTCATTCGCGTTTTTTTCTTCGTTTTCGTCTATTTTCATACGTTTTCGTCCGTTTTCATACGTTTTTTTCCGTTTTCATACATTTTCATATGTTTTCGTCCGTTTTCATACGTTTTCATCCGTTTTCATACGTTTTTGTCCGTTTTCATCAGTTTTCTTTCGTTTTCGTCAATTTTTCATACGTTCATCCATTTTCAAACGTGTTTTTACGCTTTCATACGTTTTCGTTCGTTTTCATACGTATTCGTCCATTTTCTTACGTTTCTGACTATCACAAGTAATATTCAGATTATCACTTTTTGATATTCTGAATATCACTTTTGATTTTCTGAATATCACTTTGTGATATTATGAATGTCACTTGTGATTTTCTGGATATCATTTTGTGGTATTCTGAATATCACTTGTGATTTTCATGTTACAAAACATTAGTTGAAAATCACTTGTAATATTCAGAAAATCACAGAATATCACATGTTGATCATCTGGATATCACAGAATATCACTTGTGATATTCAGAATATTATTTGTGATACTCAGAATATCACGGGTGAAAACGTATGAAAACGGACGAAAACGTATGAAAACAGACGAAAACGTATGAAAGCGAAAAAAAACGCGAATTAAAAAAAAACGTGAATAACGTGAATTTAAAAAAAAAAAAAAAAAAAAAAAAAAAAAAAAACGTGAATTTAAAAAAAAAAACTTGAATTAAAAGAAAAAGACAAAAAAAATGAATAAAAAAAAAAAGACAATAAAAAAAAAACATGAACTTATGTTTATATATTAAATCTTAGGTTAATCTCCACTATTATATTCATCTAGATGGATAGTGGGGATTTATCTTTGGTAAGCACCAAAATAAATGTAAGCAAATGAAATTTTCTCTTATTTAGAAAGCTTCTTCAAAATGTTATCTTGGTTTTTGTTTAAGTAATGGTAACTCTTTATAATAAAGAAAATAGTATAAACTAGTAGTGATGTCTTAAATTTTTACTCGTTACCGAATAATAAAGAAACGAAAATATATGGATGTGTTAACTTATTTGAAACTTGCAAAGAAGCTCAAAAACTTATTTGAAATATCATTTGATGTATTAGATGTGTTTACTTCTCCATTATAACTTGTTGAACCTAACTCGTTCCAGATATATAAAGCCACATAGTTTTTGACAACACGAGTCACAAACACGTGTGAGGGAGGCGTATAAGAAGATGGCTAATCAGATTCTTCAAAAGTTCTCGTTTATAAATATAAAATATAAATTATAAAAATACCTATGTACTACCTCTTCTCCTTGGCCTTTTTTACTAAAATAACTGACACTTTCGAATCTTTCCGCCGATGGAGACTTGTATGATGTAACAAATATACTTTGAAATGATTATACAGTAAAATTTTTATAAATTAATAGTGTTGGGACCGAAATATTTTATTAGTTTAGGAAGATATTATTATATCGATAAATTAATAACGTATTAATTTAAAGAGGTGTTACGTATAACTTTTTAAATTTTTAAATCCAATATACTCGTTACAATGTATAATAGTTAGAGATGAAAAATAATTAGAAAAATAATTAAAAAAATAAGATCCAATTAACATTTTAAAAATTCACATTCACAAATTTATTGAATTTGTCAAGCTCATTGTTTTTAATAGGTAAAAAGCTAGTTTCGTTGAGACAAATTCTAATTACGTATGACGTTAATTGAATTTGTACAAGTTCTAATTACGTATGACCTTTATATATATGTAGATTTTTTTAGTTATTATTAATTTATGGTTTCGTTGGTACCAATATATATACACTGTGGTTTCAAAAAAGTTATTATCTTATTATTTTATTGATTTGGGTTCAAATATGTACAAGTTGAGACTGAACAAATTATTAATTTTATCGAGTTTATTAATTTATCGAGTATTTCTTTTATCCGGGAAGCAAGGTTATCATTAAAACACCTTTGAAAAACAAGGCAAGAAACCAAAAATACAATAGAGTTTCTTTAAGAAAATGTGTACACTTTTGTTAAAAGAGTAAATTGCAAATTATGTCTTTAAACTTTGCCAATTTTGCAAGAAATGTTATTTTTTTGAAAATTTACGAGTTATGTACCTAATGTTTAGGTTTTTTTTGCATGAAATGCCCCTAAAGAGTTATTATAGTTTCAAAATCACGTTTTTTTGCTAACGCTCGTTAACTTTTCCTGTTAGTGGCCATGTGAAATGACTAATTTACCCTCCTTTTCTTCAATAACTTCTACTCCACCCGTTTGCCTTATTTCCCGCAAATATGCAAACTTACTTATTGACCCTCCAATCCTTAGGGGACAAAATTCGCGATAAAACTTTCATATCAAACTGCTTCATTTGGGGGATTCTTCACCTAACAACTGATACAAACATAAACACATTGCTTATTCATCTAACATAAACAAACATAAATCCTAATTGATTGTTTCAGCCTGCACAAACCCTAATTTTTAAAAATGGATGGTGGTGGAACTGGAAACCGGAATGGGGTTGTGGTAAAAAAACAGATGGAGAAAGAAGCCTAGAAAATACGGTCCCGCTACTTGCGCCTTCGGTTGCATCACCTAACGTGAGTACACTCACACCACAACATAAGGGTGGAAGCCCTATTGGTAGTGGAAGTTTGCAACGGGTTTCGGATGTTGGTAAGTTTATATTTTTTTAGTTCCTTTTTGTCTTATAAATTGGCTTAGTCTGATTTTCATAATTGTAGCATGTTGTAGTAATGTTAGTTTATGCATTATGGTTTTGGGAGGGTGTCCATATATATGCTTTGCTATGTTTTCTTATGTATGAGGATGAAACTGTATATAGGTTCAACATAATTTAGGAAGATTAAAGGGAAATGTATATGCCTGTGATGAATGATGCCACATAACTTGTTATAGGTGAGTGTATATGCTTGTGAGGAATGATACTCTGAGCATTAGGTGAATGGTTGACTTGTTACTTCACACAGTCTCTTATTTATTTCATTTTGGCTATTTTTATAGATGACAAGGGAGTGCAGGAGCAGGATATGAATATGTTTTGTGATAATCTAAAAAACATGATAACATATTAACATATCTTGAAGATGTGTTGCACAGGGCAAAAATCTGGAAAGGTTAATTTATTCAACATCTTATGATGTAAATGTAAATACTATTTTTGGAGTTTGTATTTCAGTTTTGCTATCTTGAATAATCTTTGCAGATATCAAATACAAGACTAGGCAAAAAGTGATTGAAAGTTTGGAGGATGATTCAGAAGTATGATGTAACATGTGTTAATACAAATAAGCCCCTAAAAACGTTTATTTATATTTTACGATCTTCTAATGTTTTGTCGATAACAAATGTAAAATCATTTTAAAGAAATAAATAAAATACGTAAATGGTTTGAGCCAATAGTTTACTAACACACTTACGTTTTCACATAAAACAGTAAAACAAGTATAAGTGATTTTATGATACATATGTACAACAACTAGTGTTTACATATTGGGTAAATATACACATAACTAGTATGTATTATAACAGGTAATATAAATGGGTAGAAACTTAAGTATTTGACCGATTGACCAAATACATTTAATGTAGTTGGGTACAACCCAAAGTCCATGACCCATACCCATGGAGCATGACCCATAACCCATTGCGTGACATCATGCTTATGTCATATATGGATATTATCCATGACCCATGGTTTTAACCCATGACCCGTGGACTAGATGTATTGCATCTTGTAGATACATTGTATCTACTAGGATACCAATGATCCACAACCCATGACACATGACCCAAAACCCATGGGCAAAAGGGAGCGTCCCACGGATCCCCAGTATTACACTGGACGGATCCCTCAAGTGAGGGATCCGTGGGATCCGTGAAACAGTAGCTAAATTTCTTCAAAAAATAGTGAGCCATTTCTTCCTTTTGGGTTGCCACTCCCACACATACTTTCCTCAAGTATTGTAACCTTCTAACCTCAGATCCTAAGGATCTCTCTATGTAGTTTGTCTTTTGTTTTTGTGTGATTCTCTAGGTTCCTCTTAAAGGCGAGATCACCACCTCTTGAAGTCGAGCAAGCTCAAGTTCATGAGTTGACATGCTTCGTCATCATCAAGACTACTGAGGTTCTCTTGTTGATACTTCTTTCTTCCTCCATGAATTTCTTGATGAGCTCTTTATCAGGACAAAGATTGAAATGATAGGTAAACGTATTCAACCTCTTAAAAGGGTGTTTGGAAAGGCAAATAGTCTTATTTATTTCCTTTTGGCTATCTTAATAGATGACAAGAGAAAGGAAAAATTGACTACACAACTTCTTCATGACATGTTTATCAGCAAAAAGAAGGAAATGCTATAAGGTAAATATATTCAAGCTGTTAAAGGGGATTTGGAATGTCTTTCTACCTTATAGATGTTATTAATTTAAATATTGTTTTTGAAAGTAAATATTACTGTAAGATATTGGTTATCACAAACACATAATTAAACACATATGAATTCGAATGAGGTTTGAGCTAAAGAGAGAAAGTAGAGAGAGAGATGGGAACTTCTAGTGCGATAAAGAAAAATGTATTATGAAGCTCCAACCCTTTGCCTTGCTAGGAAAAGGGTATTTATAGTGTCTTACATGAAATGCCTCCGACGGGCTGTGGATCAGGCATAAAGTGGGTAAAGACTCGTCCGTCCTCCACGGTGTTACTTAACTAACTACTAACTATTATTAAATGACTACGATTACAAGCTTTCTAACGAATACATATACTTGAGGTGACCGAGTCTTTAACTGCTAGATTTTCTAAATCCCAACAATCTCCCCCTAAGCGAGGTCACCTCAATTACAAACAGATATTACATTTTTGTGTGTTCTTGAATTCTTGATTAAGCTCTTTGCTTTGTAGCTCGCAATCTTTGATTCTTTATATTCCGCATGTTTTGTACTTCAAGTGGAGGTCTTTAACTGATCCACGGATTGTTTGTTCTTTGATCCTTCTTAGAGATCATCAGCCACAGTAAATCTCTTGACTCATCATTTGTGATGCCTTCATGTGATGTTTGTGACTTTTGGACCGACATGCTCACACTTTCTGGCTCATGACATATTTCCATCAGAGTTGCGGAAGCTTCTTTGGATCATGATGTTTGCATTAGCGTAGCGGAAGCATAGCATGATGAAGTCAGAGTGAAAGCAAACGTCTTATGCTGATATCAGAGCAGAAGAGTGTAGATGTTCACTTGTCATGATTTCTTTAAACGTGAGTGTGATGTGTGAGCATGCGGTTATGTATTTACTTTTCCATTCTGATAAGCTGCAACCGTCCGATGTTCCTGCTAACAACAGTTAGCAATAAAACACACAAAAGTGTCTTTGTTCACTTTCGTTGAATACGGTTGCAAGAACCACGGTTCCCCGTTGATCAGTATAAATACTGCCTATGATCAGATAGAATTCCGAAGAATCTTCTTGACAGGGTTTCGCAGCAGATCTAACCGTTCTCAAACCGGAACGTCCCAAAGTAGACAACACGGAGTGAGTGAACCAACGAATTGAGATTCACTAATTGATGAAAAATTGATTTAAAAACAATCGCGTATTACTTAAGAGAAAGGGTTCTGCAATAATACAAAGGTTTTAGAAGAAAAATCAAATTTCAATCATAAATACCCTTTTTGATTTTGAAAATTAATACACATTTGATGTGCTAGAGAAATGAATTGTTGAGCACATCGAATGGTTTTATCAAAGGTATCCGTCAATCCATTTTCTGGACCAAGGTTGATTCAAGAGTGAATCGCCCCATCGTTTCTATCCAGTTGTCACAAGTTTGATCTTTTGTGAATATTTTATATATCACTCGGATGTTCTGGAATTACCACAAGGATAATGCGTAGGACTCTTAATATATAATCTTACTTTCCACATTGTGTAAAACAGCAAGTCTTCAAGAATAGTGTGTCCTAATGAGATTTATGGATGATCTCTTGGCTCTAGACTCAATAGTGCCCTTTGGTTTCCTATTTCGGAGACTAGGGAGAGGGTCTCCTTCTTCAATATCAACAATCTCTAAGAGAAAGTCGATAGATAATGTAGGTTCCCCGTGAGAATGAAACAAGTCCTTTTAAGAGAACTTGAGTGGCTTGGGAAGTTTTAATGCAGTGCGTCACTGGGTCCATGACGTCTTGTCTTCAATACCGGCGTTACTTTAGTAACCACCAGTAGCATATGAATTGAACCCGGTTTCTGCCCTAAGGTTGAATTATTAAAGGGCTATTTCTTTTCACCCTTTTCACTTTTCATTTTCTTTTCATTCTTCAACCCCTTCAGTGCTTACCGAGACTTCATAAATAGAACCTTGTTGGGTTTGTTCCAGTCCTAGCTCTGTCTCAGTCGTCACTCTTCCCAAATTCTCATTTTTCTCCTTTTTTACATCATACCTAAGGACCTCTACACTAACTAGTGGATTGTCCATGAGTAGATCCCTCCGGCTCTGGTGGGATCGTGGGAACGAATACCTAACCTTATCATCCTTATAACTCCAATGCATAAAGTAAATTTGGTCGGTCTTTTGGTATTGTTCTTTCCGCCTCGAAACCAAATGAAAACCATTCGAAAATCAATAAAGGTACTTGTGATATAAAATCAAAGAATTTTGTTCCTTAATTGTTTTTTTATCTTTTTAAAAATGCTCCCACTCAACATGTGCTTAAAGTATTAGAAATCATTTTGGCGCATGGAGGAAGAGACCAATGAAAGTTAGATTTGAATGAAAGCTCCAAATCTTGATAACGTTTTCTAAAGTGATCATCATCACTCCCCCGATCAATTCTAGTATTTAAATACTTTGGATAAAACATTTTGGGGATGATGTGGTTTTCTTTTAATTGCTCCTCCTCAATATGTGCATTGAGATTCGAAAAAGTTTTGCACATATTTGAGAGAACCTGCACATTGAGACATATCAATCACATTTAAATCCTTTTTGGTTTAAGATAAATGCTCCCTTAACATGTGCATGGAAAATTTGAAATCGTTTGGCACATGTAGGAGGGAGTGCCTGTTATTGTATTTCTAAAACCACTTGTCTAATTATCAGTTTATTTCCAATTTAAATCACAAATTCTCCTCCGATCACAAATTTTAAACACTTTGAGATATGTGATCCCCATTGATTTAAATTGTTTTTGAAAGATTTTTGAGGAGAAATGCGACTTACTTATAAAACAATTAACTGACAAGGATCAGATTTTGAAACTTTAATCTCCATTGATCAAACGTGCTCAGGTACCATATGTAAAATTATCCGCTTTAGTACCATTTCAAATGAAAACACAACATTAGCCTTGGTCTTGATCCAATTATAGATAACATGTTCTTATTGATTAACCGAATATAGACCTTGCTCCTTTTAGTGCCAATTGTTTGAAAAATAACCTTTTTGAATTGTTTGAAATCATTCTCCCCCTCAATCAATGACAAATTTGTTGATTGAGTGATAGAGATTTTGACAAAATATGTTCTGATGATTTTTAAAATTAATTCTGAGTTATTTTCAAAGCAATTTTGTTTTCATTAGAAGACAAACATTTTTCAGAAGAATCTTTTAGAAGAAAAAACATTTGTGAGGAAACATTTGTCTTTTTTACGACAAATGTTACTTATGAGCTTTTGGTTTTAGGATCAGAGCATGAGATTTGTAAAATTGAATTAGCATGGCTCTGTCATTTATTTAAAAAAAATGGGTTACAGTCTGAAATAACTGCAAGCCATAATTTGAAGCCCGGGTTACTGCCCGAAATGACAGTAAGCCATCATTTTTCTCCATCTCATTTTTTTTGAAAAGAATATTTATAACTTCTGTTCGAACTTCATCTAAAGACCCATGTCATTATTGAATGATATTTCTAAGTCCGTAGATGTTATCGAAACCAGAAGACATGCCTTAAGAAAAACAATATTTTTGGAATTCTTCAAGACTTTCTGATTTTTATGGGTTTTTGAAAATTTTATATTTTTCTATTTTCTTTTTGCTGGTTTTATATTTTTGTATTTTGCTTTTTGAAATAATATTTACAAAGGATTGATGAAGAAACACCTTTACTCCTCTTCTTCCTCCTAAAAACGTTTGAGTGTTTCTGGTTGTAGACTCTTCACGCCAAGTCGTGGGAGGATAAACTCAAAACGGTCTCTAGGAAGAGCTTTAGTGAAGATGTTTGCCAGCTGATATTCAATCCTTACGAAATACAGTTCCACCACTCCTTTCTCCATTTGTTCCCTGATGAAAATATGTCGAATGTCAATGCTCTTTGCTCTTGAGTGTTGGACATTGTTGCAGCAGAGAGATATGGCACTTTTGTTATCATAATACAGAGGAAATTTGTTGAATACAAAGCCATAGTCAGATAATTGGGATCTCATCCATAAGATTTGAGCGCAACATGATGACATGGCTATGTATTCAGCCTCTGTAGAGGATATGGAAGTACTCATTTGTTTCTTTGAAGACCAACTCACTAACTTGTCACCCAAAAACTGAGCACCTCCTGACGTACTTCGACGAGTATCTTGACACCCTGCATGGTCAGCAACTGCATAGGCTGTTAGTGACATACCGGTGTCCTTCGGATACCAAAGTACCATGTTAATGGTTCCTTGAAGATTACGAAAGTCCCATTTAACCGCTTCAAGGTGCCTTTTGGTAGGCTTGACCTGGTATCTAGCACACATGCATACAACAAACAGAATATATGGTCTACTGGCTATGAGGTACATCAAGGATCCAATCATACTACGATATTTCGTTTGATCAACTGGGATCCCTGATTGGTCCTCATCCAGCTTTGTTTGGTCCACCATGGGAGTGTCAACAGGGTCACAAGAATCAAATCCAAATTTCTTAAAAATTTCATTTGCATATTTAGATTGATTAATAAAATTGCCTCCGGGACTTTGTGAAATTTGTAATCCCAAAAAAAATGACATTTGTCCCATCATTGACATTTGAAATTTGGAGCCCAACTCCTTTGAAAATCGGTCACATTCATTAGGGTCGGTCGAGGCAAATATAATATCATCAACATAGATTTGAACGTGAATTAAGTGTTTTCCTTACTTTCTGGTGAACAATGTAGGATCAACTGGTTCTTTGTTGAATCCATTTTACAAAAAGGAAATTTGACAGTGTATCGTACCATGCTCTTGGAGCTTGCTTCAAACCATAGAGGGCCTTCTTCAAGCGGTAGACATGGGTCGGATGTTCTGGATCCACAAAACCTTCGGGTTGACTGACATAAACCACTTCTTTAAGATCTCCATTAAGAAAAGCAGTCTTTAGATCCATCTGATAGACTACCATATTCTTACTAGCAGCATTAGCCAGGAAGATTCTGATAGCCTCAATTCGTGTAACCGGAGCAAATGATTCCTCAAAGTCAATCCCCTCCTCTTGACGATATCCTTTAGCCACTAGCCTTGCCTTATTCTTCAGAACATCACCGTTCTCATCAAACTTTACTTTGAAGATCCACTTGAGAGCAATAATCATAGCACAATCTGGAGCAGGCACCAATTCCCATACATCAAGACGATCGAACTCATGGATTTCATCTTGCATAGCACTAAACCAGCTGTCCTCAAACATTGCTGTGTTGACATCTTTAGGTTCGTTCTTTGATAGTACTGAGTTGAAAAAGCACCATAAGGCATCAGTGGCAAGTTTTTTACGAGTTGATACCGGATGAGAAGGATTCCCAATGATATTATCCAATGGATGATCATGTGTCCATTTTCTGAGATGTTCATGTGGTTGTTGGTAAGGAACTGATGTAGCAGAGTTAGGATCCCCAGGTGAAGATGTTTCTGGTGTAGGTTCAGGGGCAAATATTTTTTCAAACAGAGCATCTTCGGGAGTTGCAAAGGGGTTATCTCCAAAAGAATTCGCAACTGCATTTCCTTGATCCACAGAAGATGATTGAGGATTCAAAGATGATGATGAATGATCGGCAACTGGCGCTTCTTGTGATAGAGAAATCGAAATGGATGGGCCATTTGTATTGGTTGGAACATGAGTAACTACAGTTGGTGGAGCAGAATTACCATCAGCTGGAGGCTCATAGTATTCATCAAACATTGGGTCGAACAATTTCTTCAAATCTGAGGGTGGAACATAAGAAACTGCAGGAGAAGAATTATGTACAAGACCTGAACTAATAGGTCCAGGTGACAAAAGTTGAGATGTGGGTCCTGTAGGATCGTTATTTTATTGTGTTTGATGATTCGGGTGGTCTTCGAAGATCAAAATACATGTTTGCCATTAGAGAGAGAAAGTTAGAGAGTTGGGTGTTCAAGCTAGAGACTTGGTTAACAAATTATGGAATATTAGATTGAAAAGCACCACCCCTTCCATGGATGGAAGGGGTATTTATAGTTACAGACTCAACGACCTCCTATCGGCCTGTGGATCAGGTATACAGTGGGTAAAGACCCGTCCTTCCTCCATGGTGTTACACCACACTAAACTACGCTACTAAATAACTAATAAACTACTAAACAATGAAAATAACGACACGTCTACGAGCTAACTTATGCTAGATCATAATTGGGGTGACCGACACTTTAACATGGAATTTTCTAATTCCTAACAATCTCCCCCTAAGGGAGGTCACCCCATGAAATACATTTTGCTTCCTAGCATTCTATCTTTGACTTCGTTCTTGAGCTCGTAGACTTCAATTCTTCAATTCTGCAATCTTTGTGCTTAAGCAGTGATTCTTCCAAGTCCGCATAGATTAGTACTTTAAGTGGAGGCCTTTGAACTGATCCACATCTTTGATGATCTTCAAGCTTTCATTGAGATCATCAGCCACAGTAAATCTCTGGATCACCCTTTATTGTGTTGCCATCATGTGAAGTTGTGACTTTCGGACCGACATGCTCACACTTTTGAATCATGACATCTTTCCATCAGAGTAACGGAAGCCTTACTGGTTCATGATATTTGCAGCAGCGTAGCAGAAGCATAGTATAAAACTATCAGAACCAGGTTATGTAGATATGCACCAGTCATGTTTTCTTCAATTAAGTGTGGTTGCTGTGAACATGCGGCTTTGGATTGACTCCTCAATTCTGATCAGCTGCAATCGTCGGGGTGTACCTGCATACGACAGTTAGCAATAAAGCGCACGAAAGTGTCTTTGATCACTTTCGTTGAATTGAGGTACACGGCCCACGGTTCCTCGTTGATCAGTACAAGTACTGCCTGTAATCAGGTAGGATTCCTAAGAATCTCCTTGACAGGGTTTCGCAGCTGTTCAAGCTGTTCTCAAACCGGAACGTCTCAAAGAAGACAACACGGAGTGAGTGAACCAGCGAATTGAGATTCACTGATTGATGAAAAATGATTTGAAAAACAATTGCGTATTGCTTGAAGAAAGAGTTTTGCAATACAACGAAGGTTTTATGAGAAAGATCAATTTTCAAACAAAATACTTTTTGTATTAGAGAATGAGTACACATTCGACGTGCTAGTGAAAAGAAGAGATTCGCACATCGAACGTTTTTCTAAAAGTATTTTTCAATCAGAGATACTTTTTGAATTTTGAAAACATAAGTACACATTCGACGTGCTAGAGAAAAGAAGATTTGCACATCGAACGGTTTTTCCAAAAGTATTCGTCAATTCCATTCCTGGACCAAGGTTGATTCAAGAATGAATCTCCTCATCGTTTCTATCCAGTTGTCACAAGCTTGATCTTACGAGAAGATCTCACATGTCACCCACCAAGAGCTTGTTTGATGTTGGCTCTAGAAGGATTTCCATCTTCATCGTGAATACTTTTACATACCACTCAGATGTTCTGGCAATACCACAAGGATAATGCGTAGGACTCTTAATATATACTTACTTTCCACATTGTGTGAAACAGCAAGTCTTTATGAATTTAGTGTCCTAACGAGATATTGTGGATGATCTCTTGGCTCTAGACTCAATCGTGCACATTTGGTTCCTGTGTCGGAGACTAGGGAGAGGGTCTCCTTCTTCAATATCAACAATCTCTAAGAGAAAGTCGATAGATTATGTAGGTTCCCCGTGAGAATGA
This sequence comes from Chrysanthemum seticuspe, assembly GCA_019973895.1. Classification (NCBI taxonomy): domain Eukaryota; kingdom Viridiplantae; phylum Streptophyta; class Magnoliopsida; order Asterales; family Asteraceae; genus Chrysanthemum; species Chrysanthemum seticuspe. The sequence goes on from BPTQ01000005.1 coordinate 237,246,487, forward strand.
AACAAGCCCTTTTAAGAGGAACTTGAGTGGTTTAGGAAGTTGTAGTGCAGTGCGTCACTGGGTCCATGACATTTTGTCTTCAATACCAGTGTTACCTAAGTAACCACTTAGTAGCATATGTATTGAACCCGGTGTCTGCCCTAAGGTTGAATTATTGGAGGGCTATTTCTTTTCACCCTTTTCACATTTCATTTCTTTTTCATTCTTCAACCCCTTCAGTGCTTACCGAGACTTCATAACTAGAACCTTGTTGGGTTTGTTACAGTACTAGCTCTGTCTCAGTCGGCACTCTTCCCATATTCTCAATTTTCTCCTTTTTTCATCATACCTAAGGACTTCTACACTATCTAGTGGATTGTCCCTGGGTAGATCCCTCCGGTTCTGGCGGATCGTGGGAACAAATACCTAACCTCACCATCCTTATAACTCCATGCATAAAGTAAAATGGTCGGTCTTTTGGTACAGTTCATTCTTCCGTGAAACCAATTGAAAAATCATTTGGAAAACAATCAGGGTACTTGTGATACGAGATCAAAGCATTTTGTACCCTAATAGTTTTGATCATTTAGAAAACCTCCACCTCAACATGTGCGTATGATTTAGAAATTGTTTAGCACAAGGAGGCAAGAGGACTTTGAAATATTTTCTTTGATCACAATTTTCATACGAAAAAGCCATTTGATTTTCATGGTAAAATTCTCCCCCTAAATATGTGCATAGGATATTTGAAATCATTTTTATCACATAGAGGCAAGAGTTCTTTTGAAGCACATCCACGATTACAAAAGCCATTTAAGGAACCATTTGAAAACTCAATCAAGGTACTTTATAAATCACTTTAAAAAGCTTTCGTACCTCGATAGTTATGCTCCTCCTCAAAATGTGCTTCGAGATTCGAAAGCGTTTAGCACATATGAGAGGGCAGCCTACACAATTAAATCAAAACGATCACCTTTTATCAAATTTCATTATTAAATCACAAATTCTCCCCCGATAAAAAATATCAAACCCTTTGAGATTTTGGATCCCAAGTGATTTAATTAGGTTTAGAAAACATGGGAGAAAATGTGGCCTTGTTTAAATACTCATCTGGTTTTTGGATAAATCCTCCTCCTCAACATGTGCATTGTGTATTTGAAATCGTTTGGCACATGGAGGCAGGAGTGCCTTTGAAGGACTAAAACTGATTCCATTAAAACAGATTTGAGATTTAAATCACGATCTCTCCCCCGATCAAACCATTTGAGATTTGTGATCCCATCTGATTTAAATCATTAAGAAAGTTTGGGGAAAGACGTGGCAAGATTTAATTTTTTGAAAAATGACAGATAAGGAACAGTTTTTCGACATTAAAGATTGTTAGTGTCAGGTATGATAGTTTTAAGAGACCTTTTAAGTAAAATAAAATAATTTCACAATCAAACAAGAACAGAAAAAATTTCATTTTGACAGATCTTTGAGTTTTAAAGAAAACCATACCATGACATAACATTAAATCTTTAGATCACCACATTTTAGCGTACAAACGGACTTTTGTGAAGAAATATCATTTGAAAATATTTTATTTTAAATCACTCTCCCCCTCAATCGATGACCGGATTGAGTGACTCAAGTTTTGATAAAATGAAGTCCGGTTTCAAATATAAGTCCAATTAATTTTCAAAACAATATTTTCCATTTTCAAAACAATTTAATCAAATTATTCAAAATTGTTTAAAAATGGTATCCTGCACAAAGATATATTAAGTGGTTGAGAAGCTTCTGTTGTTGCTGTAGGGCCTGGAAGAAAAACCGTCTGCATATGCAGTGAGACTTCTTCTTATGTTGCATTTTGAATGCCAACTGAGGTCCAATTAAGCTCCGTTTCTTCAATCACTTAGAAGAAAACCATCTGCTGATGCAGTGAGACCTCTTACGTTGCATTTATGCCAACTCTCCATAGAAGTCCAATTAAGCTCCGTTTCTTCATTTGTCAACCCAAGATATAGTTACCCTTTCCTTTCGGAATCCAATCATATTCAATTGTGGGATCCGGATCGGGAACATTCTTTTAAACCAATATACCTGCATACGTTAGTGAACACACATACAGATATATGGTGGTCGACATCACCTAAACAGCAATCGACTAATAAAAGTCAATTCAACATATCAATCAGATCATTCAAATATATGGGAATAATGTGTTTATCAAACTCTAATCATCTAAACCTAACAATCATATCCTAGGCACCTAGTCCTTCAACGTAGGTTAACATCATTTTTCAGTTAAGCATTTAGGATAGTTAGATAATCTCATTAGATGATATAGATTTGAAAACATTCTCCCCCTCAATCAATGACTTATTTTCTGAAAAGTTTAAAAGCGCTGAAGTCATTGATTGAGTTTTCAATTTTTACAAAAACTCTGAAACTAATTGATTCGCAAGCAACTCATTTACCACCATTTTTGAAAACACCAAATATTTTTCTGAAGAATTTTAGACGGAAAAAAAATTTGTGTAGGAACAGCAGTCCTTCGACATACTTTCCTCATTTTGATTTAGGATAAGTGCACGAAATATTTTGAAAATTGATTTAGCGCAGCACTTTCCTTTCTTAGAAAAACGGGTTGCTATCAGAAATAATAGCAAGCCATAGTTTAAGCGCGGGTCACAGTCTGAGATAACTGCAAGCCATTATTTGAAGCCCGGGATACAGTCTAAAATAACTGTAAGCAATTTTTTTTTTTTTTTTTTTTTGGTGACATGTTTAGAAAAGAATATTTACACCTCCTGCTCGAACTTCATCTATGGTCCCGTGCCATTATTAAATGACATTTCTAAGACCGTAGATGTTATCGATACCAGAAGACATGTCATGAGAAAACATATTTTTGGAATTTTCTGATTTTTCAAATTTTTATGGGTTTTTGTAGGTTTTATATTTTTCTATTTGGTTTTGCTGGTTTTATATTTTTGTATTTTATTTTTCTGATAAATATATACAAAGATAGAGTAGATGATATAGTAAAAGAAGATGATGATACGAGTACCGAGATAAGGATATCGTACAGCCCCGTTGTAGAAGATAGAAGTCATCATCTCTTAAACATTCACCACCAAAGCTTCCAAGGCTCTTGTATTGAAGAAAGAAATTGAACCATCTGAAAGTGAGACTTTGGCAGCTTCCCCCCAAATCGAAAATCCTTTAGCTGAGCAGATTCCAAGCTTTCTTTCAAGCTTCTCTTAGCCAGTTGCACAAAGAAGCACACCATTATCATCGAACTTGCTACTCCTTTTAAGAAGGACCATTGTAAGTCTCCGTTCGGGGTTATATCATCAACAAGAACAGCAACGTATCATCCCACTCTTTAAAATTCTTCTCAAATTTCATAACCACTGAAGTCTGACGCAATCCATTCCAAAAGGTGTCAAGAGACCACTTCCCCTACGTAGTTGAATTGATGCAGTCAGTCTCTTTGTATAATGCTCAAGAACTCTCCCAAATACACATCATGAGGGGAATGAAAACACCTTCCCATGTTCACATTTTTCTTCCCGGATGATCGTGTATGAAGCTCAAGAACCCGAAGTACACCAATACCCAAGAGCTCTCCGAATACACATCATGAGGGGAATGAAAACACCTCCCCATGTTCACATTTTTCTTCCCTGATGATCGTGTATGAAGCTCAAGTATCCGAAGTATACCAATACCCAAGGAAGGAATAACTGATAACATTGAAGAAGCAAGCCAAGTCACTGATTATCTCTGCGGATGACAATCTCTGCGGATGTCAACTCCGGAATAAGTGATTATATCTCTGAATCACTGATTAAGCCCTCAAGTGAAACAGCTGAGCGCCTCCAATGTACATAATTCTCTCTCCTATGATGATTGTGATAACATCGAGATCATCACGCACTTGTGTACCTCTTTTATCTTCAAAAACTAACTCTTCCATCGCTTCCCCCGCATAGTTGGAATAAGAATACTAAACGCCTTGATGAGTAAAACCTTGAGTTTCTTTGTGGTCATGACATTTGTTTTCCCGGGATATCTTCAATCACTTTAGAAGAATTAAGTTCATCAAGTTTACTCGCCATGAGTCAAACCTTGAGTTTCTCTGCGGTAATAACATTTGTCTTCCCTGGATATCTTTAATTTCTTAGAAGTATTAAGTACATCAAGTTTACTCGCGTTTAGATGCTTGTCTCCTTCCCTCTTTCTGGTTTTGATACTTCAGAATCAGCAACTCTTTGAATGCCCAAATACTTGAAATTTGTTGAGAAGATCGCTTGAAGTCTTTGTGAGAATCAACATGCTGAATAATGTGAGCAAGTCTAATTGGGGATTAAATTTGACATATCACATTCCCCCAATTAGTGCTCTCCCCTAGACCGACAATCTTTTTGATAAATGCCCAGATTAAGAAGAAGTCTTTAGATCATTAAATGCAACTCGCCTTTGGTCTTCTAACATATAGCAAGAAATGTAGAACAGACTGTAGACTCGACCTTCTTCAAGATTGTCCAGTTGGGGAATAGATAATTAACATCTTAAACTCACACCAAAAAGCATCCCACCAAAAAGCATCCCAATTAACTTACATCTTGCAAATCCCCTTAACTAAAATCCCTCCCAATCAAACAAGAACAGAAAGATGTTCATCAAGGAAATCAGCAATCAGGCCGCAACGAACACACAAGATGGTAACACCAAACTACCAATCACATCAAACAAGAACAGAGAGATTGTTCGGAATCATCATGTTGATGTATACGTGAAGCATTAACCGGAAGCACTTTGTCGATAAACTCATCAATCCGAGTGAAGATGTCAACCAACGGCTCTTAGAAGAGAAAAACTCCATGTGAAGATAACCCGATAAGAAGAGGCTCGGTTCTTACATGAGTTTAGAGCCGTATGACCATTTATATTCTCAAATATCAATCAACAATGCAAAAAATTCACACTTCTTCTCCCCCTCAAGAATTGCATACGGAGATGCCATTCTTGACTAAATAAGAACATCATCCAAATGTAGTCTATTCATACTTCTCCCCCGCAAAATTAGCACAGGATGTCGCCATCGTCATTATAGTTGAGAAAGTGGAATCAGAAAACAATCAACAGTAGCCCGGTTCACTTGATGATTGAAGCGCATGGAAAAAGTATGAAGCATGTTGATGAGAATGGTCATTAATGAGAAGATTTCTCTTCTTCCGAAGATAAAGCGCACAGACACGTACACTTTTCTTTTCTTTAGAGAACGAGGCATGAACTGTTGTGTTCATACGTCATAAGAAGATTTCTCTTCTTCGGAAGATAATGCGCACTGAAACGTACACATTTCTTTTCTTTGGAGTACGAGGCCTGAACTGATGTGAACAGACGTCATATCTCTCTCTTTTCAGCTCTCTCAGCAAAACTTTTAATCAATTCCATTATCATTCAGTAGGCTCTTTGTCATGACAACTGATGGAGAAAACCCAATATGATGAATTTGACCCTGAAGTAAACTATCCCGAACTCGTTACTTAAACTTGCACATATGTAACAAAGAGTGGTACCGATTTCCATTAGCATCTCTAAGTACTCTATACCCATCATCCAACCAACCATCAAGTAATAGACGTACTTTACCTCTTGAAAATCCACAATTGAATGTGACACTGAGCACTACAACGTAACTCCTTAAAGTGATAGTTATTTTGAGATGATAAGAGCCCAATTCCCCCAAGTGGTAAAAAGAAAAGGTAAAAGTCACCCAACAATAACTAGATTTCTAAGTCTTCATTTTTGATAATAAGCTCGAACAAGGATCTTGAAGAATCTTCATCCATCCATCCCCGATACCTTCAGATACTAAGTACACTCGCCCGTGATATTTTACTTCAACCTGAAATAAATAATAGTGAATTAACCCCGTTGTCACATCTTATAGGTAACTGCTCAAATCTAGTCTCCTTTAACGTTTTAAGTGAACTCTGATAATGGTTTCATCCCGACCATGGTTAAAAGCACATAACCTCGTAAAACCAAGTAATAACCAAACTGCCATGACGAATATCCAAACACACATCCAATTCATGAAGTACACCCTTTTTTCCCTTCTTTGAAGCAGAAACCGTAGCACCAACATCAGATAAGATCCCGAAACACACTTTCCATTCTCCAGGATGGTTCCATCAATACGGGATTTTACAACTCTATGGTTTAAACCGAGAAATAGTTTCTTTCGCGGGATTTTACAAAACCAAGAATAAACCGTAAGATAGATCCGGAAATGCACTTTACTATTACCAGGATGTTTCCATTGTCACCGGATTTTACAAGTCTATAATTTAAACCGAGAAATAGATTCTTTCGCGGGATTTTACAAAATCAAGACAAAACCGTAAACAATATCAACTTGAATGTGTTATGACCACTTTGGTTTCAGTGAATATCTGTTTTAAGAGAACGTGCAGCGGTTCATCAACGGTCCATTATCCAACATCAACAACATCAACAACCATCCTAATCAACACTTTGGTAAACACATCATTCACAAATTCTGACGGCTCTTGTAGTGACCACATGGAGAAGTAAACCCGATATACCAAACTTGATCATGAAGTAGAATTCCCCATATTTGTTACTTAAACTTGTACTAATCCTCGTGAACAAGAAACGGTGTACCCAATGTACAAAACCTCTTGACATTCTCAACTGAGTGAGACACCGAAGTGATAGCTACGTTGTGGGTTAAGTGAGAAAGAATCACAAACGTAATTAAATAGCCAAGTCTTTATCACACTCTATAAATGCCCAAACAAGTCATCTTCGCTGAAGGGTGGAAAGAAAGAAGACGAAAATAAGTAAACGCGTCCGGAAAACGTCACTTCAAATCCAAATAAGAAATACCGAACAAACAACCCCGAAGTCCAATTTGTTCAACCATTAACTCAATTCGAGGCATAATATTTTCCGTGAAAATGCATACACCAAAGTACCAAACCTCACAACCCATCAAATCTCATCATCATACCAAATCTTATCATCAATCTCGTCATCACAACTCTCATCGTCAAATCTCTTTGTCATTAATAATCATCCGATCAAAAAATCCATTAATGCTGGTTCAATTCATTCAAATGTGCAAGTCCATTCAACGTACCCGATTCAATTACAAAAATTAACCTCGATCCATTGTTACAACTTCAAGCATAACATCTAATATCCGATTAACTTGAGTCCTTGTGAAAATGTTATCTAGTCCAAATACATCACTACTCACGGACCAATGCTTAATATAAACCTTACAAGTCAAAATCAAATATCACACGTCAATACAAATGAACGAGGCCCATATTCAGTCAATTACATGGTCCATCAAGTAATAATTCCAAGTTACTAAACTGATCCACCAAACTGAAAAACAGTCCTTGGCCCATGAGATTGACATTCGGCCCAAGAGATAAAGAGTATCAAAACATTCGGCCCATGAAAACCATTGCAGCCCGTTGATACTCCTTGGCCCATGTACACAACCGGTTTAAGTTCCACCATACCCTAATACACGAGGATATTTAAGAGAGCACACATATCTCTTAACCCTAAAAAATCTCACACTAGACTTATGCCCCCATCTCTTAAACGAATTAACAACCTCTTTCAAATACAGATAATAGATCAAAGGCCTAAAGGAATCACATCATCACCCCGTCCTTTAACAAACGAACTTCGATAATCAGTTATCTCACAACACAGATCATGAAACGGATGTACATTTACAGTCATGACCTTGCCACAGAGATGGCTAGAGGTCCATCTTCAGAGCCACAGGGATGGTGAGTGGTAAGTATAGTCTATCTCGATTATTTTTCTTGTAATAGAAACGAACGAAAGACAAGATTTGAGACACCATTATTTCTCAAACTTTTCTTAATAGGTTCGAATATTAACTAAAGTGAATGCTTCCCAAGATTAAATAATCGATGATGATACTTCGATGAAAGTTAAGATCTTTATAGGTCATTAATCAACTAACGAGTTATCTGAGATTTCAATTATCCGTATATTTATCCATTTAACCGAGCAAGAAGCTAGTATGAAACCCATAATGGTTTTGTTCTTTCTTCACATTCAAAAATTATTCTGAAGTATTGGCTTAAGTCTGATCTATGAGGTCATAAGTTCAACAAAAGTATCTTCACAAGATTAAAAGATTGGACTTTACTGAGATCAGATTTAGACTTTGAGTAATTGATGAGTCTAGAGTAGGATTGGTTTATGGTTTTGATTGTGTTGAGATGTTTTGACTTTCTTCTGCTCGTACACGGACTGATGATGGTTGTAAAAAACTGAAGTCGAGTGTTATTTGGTTAATGGTATTTTAGTGATGTGGTTGAGGTCTTGTGGTCATGTCTTCTCATTCTTCATTTCTGTCAGTCAAGTTGCTACCTTAGTGTCATGCATTACAAGTCGCTAGACCTTATGATACAAGTCGCTACTTGATCTTTTCATGAGAGAGTCAACAAGTCGCCATCGAAAGTCAAATAGATATGTCTAAGTCGCCATTGACTTTATTTGACTCAATAGTCAAATAATCCACAAGTCGCTAAAGCATAGATTGAGTCAAGTCGCTACTTGTATCCAAGTCGCTAGCAAATTCTTTTATCCAAGTCGCTACGACTACGACTTGTCAAAACAAGTCGCTACCTTTATAGTACAAGTCGCTACTTGTATCCAAGTCGCTAGCAAATTCTTTTATCCAAGTCGCTACGACTACGACTTGTCAAAACAAGTCGCTACCTTTATAGTACAACTCGCTACTTGATACATTGAATCTGGCCAGAGACAACTCAAGTCGCCATAAACTTTGCTGCACAAGTCGCTATGATGAATGACTCAGAAAAATAGAAAACTGTATCTGTTTTGACCTCTAAAACTTGACCATTTTTTTGACTATACGAAAATGACCACATAAACAAGATTCTATCAACACTTCCAACAGCAGTTTGACCATAGAATAACAACCATTTAGATTACAATATTTATTATTTGGACAAAGATGACCAAAAGCAGTTATGACTATTGATTGGACATGACATATTTTGACCAAACATATATATACCAAACCAGTAACAGTGAACACCACAATAAATCAATAACACGTTAACTTGGTACGAACCACACAACACAAAAAAAACCATGGTACGAAACCACCATAAATCAACACAACACAACAACCTTGGCTCTTGATACCAATTGTAGGATCGTTATTTTATTGTGTTTGATGATTCGGGTGGTCTTGGAAGATCAAAATACATGTTTGCCATTAGAGAGAGAAAGTTAGAGAGTTGGGTGTTCAAGCTAGAGACTTGGTTAACAAATTATGGAATATTAGATTGAAAAGCACCACCCCTTCCATGGATGGAAGGGGTATTTATAGTTACAGACTCAACGACCTCCTATCGGCCTGTGGATCAGGTATACAGTGGGTAAAGACCCGTCCTTCCTCCACGGTGTTACACTACACTAAACTACGCTACTAAATAACTAATAAACTACTAAACAACGAAAATAACGACACGTCTACGAGCTAACTTATGCTAGATCATAATTGGGGTGACCGACACTTTAACATGGAATTTTCTAATTCCTAACAGGTCCAGAACTGGATTGTCCAGGAGCCATTTGCTTAGTCAGCTCATCGAACGTAACGTGAATAGATTCCTTAATGTCTCGAGTTCTTTTGTTGTAGATTCAGTTCCCCTTCCGGTTAGGTGCATAACCAATGAAAAATCCAATATCAGCCTTACCTTTCAACTTTCCCAAATCTTGACCATCATTAGTTGGATAACACAAAGCTCCAAACACACGAAGAAATGACAGATCTGGTTTTCTGTTGTGATCTAATTCATATGGAGTTTTTCCATGAGTTGTATGTATTAGGGAACGGTTTTAGGTGTAACATGCAGTGGCAATGGCTTCCGCCCAGAGAAACATTGGAGCCTTTGAATAGATTAGCATAGTCCTTGCAGCTTCAACAAGAGTTTGATTTCGTCTTTCAACTACACCGTTCTGTTGAGGAGTACGTGGAACACTTCTTTGATGGCTGATTCAAATGCTTTAATAAAACTGACTTAGTTCTTTGTTCACAAACTCAGTTCCATTGTGTGTTCAGATGATTTTCAACTGTTTTATTAACTCAAACCTGCAACTGTTTAATAAGTTTAATGATGACGTCAGGAGTTTCATCCTTTGACCTCAAAAACTTAACCCAAGTAAACCGAGAGTAGTCATCAACAACGACTAGCACATATTTCTTCCCATTTATAGTTTGCACTCTCATGGGTCCGCACAAATCCATGTGAAGGGTATGAAGAACTTCCATATTGGAGTTTGCAGGTTTGGGTTTGTGGGCATACTTTGTGCTTTTGCCCAATTGGCATGCTGAACAAAGATTATCCTTTTCATACTTTAACTGGGGAAAGCCTCTTACGAGGTCCTTTCTACAAAGATCATTGATGGTGCCGAAGTTTAAGTGATTGAGACAACTATGCCATGACCATGACTTTTGCTTTTTTCACCTCCCCCATCGCTTTTGCTTGGGAGTTATCTGCCATGGTAAGTTTTGAGTGATTTGGTTGTGGCTTACTAAGACCCAACGTCTTAAATAATGGATAGGGCATAGCATTGACGCTCGAACCTGTATCCGCCAAAGCATACATTGGTGTGGTCCCGTTAACCTTGATTGGCAAAACAAAATTCCTCGGATCTTTCTCCTTACGTGGCATACCTCTAAACAAAATCCTATCTCTATCCTCCTCCGATAGATCTTTATCCTCCAATCTTGCTCTTGCTAAAATTACCGCATCTAGTTTCTTACGGTATAAAACATAATCTTGTAGTACCTCAATTACGGGCTTTTTCTCATTGAGTTCGAGAAATTTGTGTTCAATGTTTTCCAAGATGGCTTCTTTTTGGTCTTGGGTTAAAGGTTTGAAGGTGTTTGGTGTAGTGGGTGGTGATGGTGTGTAATCATTGTTTTTGTTGGTGGATGTGGTAGGAGTTAATTTGTTGGATGAGGTTTTCTTTCTATTAGCCTTCCCCATCTTAACGACTTCCAGATTCTCCTTTTCCATATTAGCACATAATTCCACAAGCATTTCATTCACCCCTTTGTCCTCTTCCAAGTCGGTGATGTTGATCCTCATCTCCCCCAAAGCAAAATCCACTTGACATTTGGTCGTCACAAGAAAATCCCGCCCAAAGCATACGTTGGGCTCATCAGCGTTTCCTTCCTCCAAGACAACAAAATCTGCTTCGAAGATATGACCATGAATGTTAACCTTAAGATTCTTAACCCTTTTTCTCCCGTAAGCTTCGTAATCCAAACGTACATGGCCAATTTGATCAAGAACTTTCTCCACAATATAATTTTCACCATAGGCCATATTTAGTTGAGCGTCCCACGCACTCACCCCTTCGACACTACAAGGTGTACCGAACCTCATAAGTGGTGAATCATACTCCGTTAGTGGTGCTTGTGTGAATACCACAACTCTACCCTTCTTAGGAAGTTGAACCTTGTTCTCTCCCACTTCTTCCATACAATCCGTATCAATAGCCAAATCCTTCTTACTCTCTTCCAAAATATTCCTAATCTTCTCCAACGAATTTCCGGTGTCCTTGAACATCTCATCCAAGTTACGTAGGTACTCAGAAATTCCGCTTAAACTATCCATAACAACTATCTAATCAAGACAAAACAAAACCAAAGACAAAAATCCAAATCATTAGCGTTAGAGTTAGTAAAAACCAAAGCAAACTACAGAAACATATACTAAACAAGTAAAGACACAATACAAGCTAAAACTCAAAATCGAAAAACTAGAAATTTTTTTACCGAGAGCTCCAACCGGATCGGTTGGCCCTCCAACCGATTCGGTTGGTGGTAAACTTCTAACCGATCCGGTTGCGGGTTGCAACCGAATGGTTGGATCGATTTTCCAAAAAAAAATTTTTTTTTTATAAAACCTGTTAATTATAATTTATTAAAGACATTAATTGTGCTTAAACTCTTAATTAAATGTGTCTACTCATTATCCTTATTAGTCAAAAATATTAATTAAGTTAATTAATCAAAAACTACATTAACTAATCTACTTAACTACTCATTAAAACTACTAACCCATAAAAACTGAAAATTAACCAAGCTAATAACTGCAATTAAGACAAAATTAACTAAAAGTAAATAAAACTAAAAGTGATTAAATATCAAAAATCTAAAAATTACTAAGAAAAGCATAAACAATCTATAAGACAATCTATAAAAATCAGAAATGACAAGAATTAAACTATAAACTATAACACAAAACAATAGATAAACTAAAACTACAAAAATCAAAAACAAATTTTTTTTCGAGAGCACTAACCGGTTCGGTTAGCCTCTAAACCAAAATTTTTTACTCTTCTTGATGAAATTCAATTTTAAATTTACCAATTTCACAGAATCTTAACAAAATCAAATTACTTAAAAATCCAAAATGCCCGGCAACGGCGCCAAAAACTTGATGTGCTTACCTTGTGCAAGTTTTAAAAATTTATAAACACGAATTATCCGGTTATTACTATAAACACATACGAGCAAGTATACTCGTTCGCGATAGCAATGGTGGGTAAGTCGAGATCGTCCCAAGGGATTTTTCTTTTGAAATTGTTTTAAACGATTGGTAACAAGAAAGCTTTGTCAAGGCTCTCTCCAAAAATGATGGTTTTAGTGAAATTCAATATAAAGAAACATATACTTGTGTGTAGTCTATAGGCAATCATAGTAAGTGTTCATGAAGGTTTGGTGTAAACTCTTGATGTGATGCACAAATCATAAGCAAATGATTTCCAACCCATGGTTTATGTTTGTAAAATCATTTTAAGAACAATAACATATAGGTAATTCTTTCGGTCCTTATCCTAATGATTATCCTTTAGAAAATCTATTTGTTTGTAAAATGTTTTCATTAAACTCGTTCCTACGAATCTTTCGACCTTTCATGATGAAAATGTTTCTAGTCTTGTTTCAATAAGTAAACATGGTGGTTGTCAATCACCATATCCCCATACTAGTTTGTCACTTAACTTTTTGGAATAAAACACAAGAGAAATCCTTTCGGTCCTTTTTCTTAAAACATGTTTTACCGACAAATCAAACAAGACTAGTAGTTTTCCAACAAACTCATTTAAACAAGATCATATATACATGCATCACATATGAGAACACTAGTATGATTTCCTACATCCTTACACACAAGTATATTCAAGAACTACTCCATGATAATTATAACAAAACACAAGTAATAACAAAGTAATTCCAATAACTCAAGAGAATAGAAATCCATAACAAGTTTCATAGAATACCTAAACTTTTGGGATTACAAGAACTAGAATTCGTGGATTATAGCAACCACACGCATCCAATTTCCTAGCTTAACTGTATAACTCCGAATGATCAAAACAATGGATGAGAATGAATCTCTCCAACCTCCTGGACGTTTTATAGTAATAACTAAAATTTTTGGATGAATAAAATGGTTGGTAATAGTTTTTGGTGTAAACTATTACACTTTGGGTTGTGGCACACCTAGACTACTAAGTCTAGGTTCATTATATAGCCATAGAAACATAACTAACTGGCCACAAACGTTCTCTACAAGTAAATAACAGGAAATGATCGGCCTCCAATGATTATGGGGAGTTAAGGCAATATTAAATGAAAATTGTGTAACTCCAGTTCATGCAACCGGATCGGTTGCAGGCTCCAACCGAACGGTTGGGCGCCTCTTGTACCCCCAGTTTTGACTTTTGTTGACTTTTCTTGATTTGCGCCTTTTTCTTTGTTTTCGCTGATGATTTCCAAGACGAAACTTGATCTTTACTTGTTGTAGATACTTAGAAATCTTTGCGCTTCCTAGTCATTGGGTCCAAGAGCTTCCTTACTTGACTTCCTTCCTCGGGAATTCTCCAAACGTGCATGAAAACTTCATTTCTTTATCTTTTGTGATACCTGGCTACATACACATACACAATACGCATCTTTTGCACTTTTGCAACAGTTATGAGTAAATATAGCCCATTATCATACACAAAACTAACAATAACGCTACTAAAAACATGTTCATTTTGAGCGTTATTAAATTCCCCCATACTTAAGTTCTACTCGCCCTCGAGTAGGTCTAACATTTGCAAAAATCGATTTCAATGGTCTTGATACCGTGGTTCCGAAAATTTAACAATCATCTCAAAAGAAATAATCATTAATTTGCTTTTAATATGTAAAAACTTTAAAATGAACCAAATACTTTAGATAACACAACTAGAACACCTCACGAATGATTTTAAGAATTCACTCAACAATCATATATTGGTGGGTATATGTAAATAACTCAATGCCTAGTCATGATTAATGCTTTTTACCATAAGCTTGTACAAGTATCAAAACAAAGAAAATAAATTCATCAAAGAGGGCTTTTATTCGGGTTATAACGTTAAGGCTTCGGGTTTATAAAAGGTATGGATAAGTCATGGGATGGTTTATGAAATTGGTGTTAAAAGAAAAATAAAGTCAAGTCTAAACCTCCATGTTGCTAGTCATCATACAAACCACAATCTCGAAAATGATTATATCTTCCTCCTCTTCTCATATCGATCTCCAAACATATATAACTCAATTTAGCTCATTGGCTAATCAATATTCTTCATATAGCACACTGGCTATAACTTTTTTTTTTTTTTTTTTTTTTTTTTTTTTTTTTTTCATAAGTTCCCCCACACTTAGTATAAGCATACTGTTAATACAAATAAGCCGTAAAAACATTTATTTATATTTTACGATCTTCTAATGTTTTGTCGATAACAAACGTAAAATCATTTTAACGAAACAAACAAAATACGTAATTAGTTTGAACTAATAGTTTCTAACACACTTACGTTTTCACATAAAACACTAAAACAAGTATAAGTGATTTTATGATTTAGTATTACATATGTATAACAACTAGTGTTTACATATTTGGGTAAAATATACACATAACTAGTATATAGTATATTGGGTAATATAAATGGGTAGAAACTTAAGTATCACAACCCATTGATCAAATACATTAAATGTAGTTGGGTACAACCCAAAGTCCATGACCCATGGAGCTTGACCCATAACCCATTGCATGACATCATACTTATATCATATATGAATAATATCCATAACCCATGGTATTGACTCATACCCATGTGACTAGGTGCATTGCACTCAAGAGATACATTGAATCTAGTAAAAGACCCATGGATCAACCCATAACCAAAATACCCATGGGTAAAGAGGAGCGTCCCACGGATCCCTAGCTTTACGCTAGACGGATCCCTTGTGGGAGGGATCCGTGGGATCCGGGGAACAGTAGACATTTTCCTCTATAAATAGTGAGCCGTTTCTTCATTGTTTCTTACCCCTTTTTCACATACTTTCCTCTTGAGTTAAAAACACTCTAACCCCAGATCCAAGTGATCTATGTTTATAGTTTTGTTTTTGTGTGATTCTCTAGGTTCTTCTTAAAGGCGAGATCACCACCTTTGAAGTCAAGCAAGCTCAAGTCCATGAGTTGCCATGCTTCCTCATCATCAAGACTACTGAAGTCTTCTTGTTGATGATTCTTTTCTTTCTTCTAAGAAGTGTAGTGTTGAAGACATTAGTGAAAGATGTCTCAAGGATCAAGACGAAGACATTAGTGAAAGGTGTCGATCGTCCGTATTGTAGGCATTAGTGAAGGGTGCCTAGAAGTCAAGACACAAGACATTAGTGAAGGGTGTCTTGAAGATCTAGTTAAAGGCATTAGTGAAAGGTGCCTTAGATGTACATTCGATATGGTGTGTTTCAATGTACACAATAGATTAGCATTAGATCCAAGGATATTGATATCCTTGATGATGTTGTAATAAGAAGTTGGTCTCCTTTGGGATTAGTCGTTGGTGTAGTGTTGGGTAGTAGTTCCTCCATTGTAATGGAACTCGGTATCTAGCCTAGTACCGGATAAAGGGTAGGCGATGTTGTGGTAGGTGTGGTTCACCTTGGTGTGAAAGAACCCATTGGTTAGCCTAGTACCGGAAAAAGAGTAGGCAAGATTGTGAAGGTTTCTCCAACATAAGGAGTTGGTGTCGTGTAGTGTTTACGAACTCTCGAGTAGGTGACTCGGGGAGTGGATTAGGGCAAGGAAGGTGTCCTTGTAGCCGAACCACTATAAATACTCGCGTTGTGGTTTTGTGTTTCTTACTCTTATCTTTTCATTACATACTTATACATCTATATGTTTGTTTATCAACATCCAACACACATCCAAATAGATTGACATAAGTCAATCTAAATGTTTAAAACGAAGTTTTAATTGGTAAAACTATTCAAACCCCCTTCTAGTTTTCCACAATTGGCATCAGAGCTTCGTTACCAAGTTTCTTAGAGTATGTTGTACTTTAAAAACTTGATACGATCCGTGTATGTTTGAAAACTACAAAGAAGGAAATATTTCAAAACATTTTCCTTTTCTCGCTCATGTTGGACATTGATAGATCATTCTAACATATTTGTTTCAAGAAATCTTCATACTAGGATCTCTTCAAAACCTTCATCTCTATTCAAAGAATAATGAAGTCAACCTTCGAGAAATGATCCAAAAGTAATCACAACCTACTTACTTTTAGTACAAAGGATTACTTTAAGAGCTCATGAAGTATTTTTGTTATTATGTCTCATAAGCCAAACCAAGAAGCATAAAGGTATTTTTACTTTTTCTTTGGCTAGCTTACATGATTATGTTGATATCATAGTTCTTATTTGTTTAAATAAACTGCTAGTCTCTTGAAAAAGCCTCTCTTTCGTCACTTTCCCGACTTACTCATCATCGAGAATAGTATTCCTTTAGATTTCGTCAAACTAACGCCGTCGTCACAAATGGATCCTTGATAATTAACTTATCAAATCACGTCGACCAAAACATTTTTTTTAAACCTTAAAACTAATTTTGTTCCGTAAGCTAGTTTATAGCCTACTACAAAATTAAAGCCAAACAACCCTTTTTCTGTCTACAGGAGCCGGATCCCTCTAGTTGTACTAACCGGATCCCAAATACAAGGGATCCGGGGGAACCGTAGAACAGAACACAGCTATACTGATACGCTTACACATCGCGTTCGGGGTCAAAGGAACTTTCTTTTCGTCGAGCAAGTTTTTCAACATCCTAGGCAGTGAACCTAATCGTTGTAGTGTAGTATTAGGGTAAGCCACGGGAATTGATATCGTTCTCTAGGAGAATAGGAATGCTAGTGAGAAGTTACTACGCTAAGGTTGGGGTTGAGGAAGATTATTTTTATATCTTTTTATGTTTTTTAGGAAATTGAAAGGTACGAATCTCGGGGTTTGGATTTGGGGGTTGGTATTTCTACCGATTACTGTACTTATCTATTATAATTAACTAAGCTAAGGGGCAGTCTATGTCTATTGTTGTGTGCTCGTATGATGATTAAAAATGTATTTGCTTAGGCTTTATTACTCCCTAGTTATCTCCTATTGATGGTTGAATTGTCACGTCCTTATTCTTAATCGGTTTGTGTCTCTAAGGTCGTAGGGTATGCGTTTATCCCTAACTCTTTGAAGCTACCAAAGGTTAATGACTACAAAATCTCTAGGATTTATAAACTTAACTCTAAGGTATTCTTTGGATGTATAGCCTACAATTACTCTAGGTGATTATAAACTAAGGTTCAAGAAAGATTAATCAAGCATTAACAATACAATGAATGACCTATCGCAATACTAGGTCAATCACAATTAAGATAAGAGACAACCAATCAATATTCAATAACTAAGTTTCATATTACCTAAGCAAACACACAAGTAAATTCACCGGACATGGAGAACATGCAAGCATACACACAATCAATTGAAGACATAATTAAATTAATGAAGTAAAACACTTATCTTGATGTAAGATAGGGTATGGAATCCTAAAATACTGTTCAAGACAGCCTTGGTTCGGTTTAGGTTTTTACTCCACAAAACTACACACTGAAAACTAAAAAATTCGGATTCCATATATAAGGTTACAACTGCGACGGCATCACCCTTTAATTTGTGACACCGTCGGGTCGCCGTTATTAGGGTTTCGGCTTGGCCACGTTATCATTGTGACGGCGTCACCTTATGCCCGTGACGCCGTCGCCTTGAGTCTCTGACGCTGTCTGGATCGAATCTAGGCCGTCTGAGCTGCGACACCCTACTCTTTTAAAACCTGATGCCGTCACTTGAAAATAAGCAATTTGGCTACTGTATCGTCACAAAACTTGTTCCGACGGCGTCACAAGTATAACCTGATGCCGTCCCCTTCAGTTTCAGCAGCTTGAGTGTCTCGATTCTTGACTTTGGCCATTTTCTTCGTATATTCGCGCCTTTTCGTCCGAATAAGTGTCATTCCAGCAATTTGCCTTCAAGAGACCTAAAAAGTGAAAAGGAACGAAATTAAGTAATAACGGATACAAAAGTGATCAATTAAGGGCTTAAACGACCCCTAAAAAAGGTACATTTTAAAACCTTATCAAATATCCCTACACTTGGTATTTGAATGTGCTTTTAGCCAATTGATTTATAAGTTAGGGGTCATGAAACATTAGTTTAGAACGATCCACAACACATATAAGCCCCGCAAAAGTCATGAAAAGCATGGAAATTACATACTAGCACCTCACATGGGGTGTTTGGACACTCACATCTCTCGGGTGTATATGAAATATAACAAGTTGGAAATGGAAGATAAACACTCATTAACCGGTCCTAGTACATAGATTACCATAGGCTTGATACTAGATCAAACCTCCATCGCTTTGGC